>CM052898.1:90571125-90642259 GCA_028534135.1 Potos flavus | reverse complement strand
CCAGGAAGCACAGAGGAAACATCCAGGACTTTATCAGTGTTGTTGTGCTGCCAAGGGCTGCCTTGGAGGCCAGTTCACTGTAGCTCCAGGTTTGCCAGAGTTTCCAGAGACAAAAGCTCACCCCTGCTCTTCCTTTCAATTAGCAAATTAAAGAAATGCAAGTCACTACGGTGGCCCCTAGGAAAGATCCAGCTGTCCTGCAAGGGCAGATCCTCAGCCCTGGAGGATCATGACTCTGCACTTCTCACAGAACAAGTTGTTTGTTTGCTTATGTGTATCTATTTATTTATATATCTTCTTTACCTCTCCTCATTTCCTGGAGAAAACCTGGCTGTCTTGGTACCTCACTGCAAAGTATATGAGGGGGAAAATGTGGCTGTTTATAGTTATCTACGACCTTGGACATATTACCGAGTTCATTTGGATTTTTGTTGCTTTGTGCATGAAGTGAATCTCATAGGTAAATACAGAAATATTATACCCTTCATTGAGCAATGTCACATCACCATCGTATCTAGATGAGAGTCTTTCTTTCACTTTATGGCTCATTCTCTCGTTATGAACCACCTCTTCTAACAGGACTTTCTTAGAATCACAGAATGTTATAGCCAGAAGGGAGATAATGAATGAAAAAAAGAACTTTTCCACTATAAGGGTCCACTCAAACACAAAAGTCCTTACAAATGCGCGTGTTAGGGAGAGAAACATCCCAATCCCCATGCTGCATTTGGAGTCTGTTTTCTATTTGTTCTGTTCTCAGTAGGGAGAACAGCTCATTACTGTCCTGGGCACGAGCCTTTTATATACTTGAAAACCACTGCTGGCTAACCCTGTAACCCTCTCGCCTCGGAGCGGGATTACCTCGGTTCCTTTAACCTCTCCTGATCTTTATTTCTCAGGCCTCTCATCTCTTCGGTGGCTCTCTGTGAACTGACTCCAGTTTCTCACTCTCCCCCAATAACTGCAGCCCTGAGGGAGGGTCTGCCCGGGTTCGCGTGGCCGGGCAGGGGAGACGGGAATGGAGAGGCGGGCAGGGCCAGGGGAACTTGTTAGTGGACAAACACCACAGAAAATGGGGGGAGGAGTAGGGAGTCTTTACATAAGTTAGAAGTCAGACTTTCCCCTACCACGTCATCTTCATTTCCGAGTTCTCCAAACAATGGCACACACAGACATCAGTGAAGAATTTCCTCACAAAACACTTAACAAGGCTTTGCTATGGGCCCAGTTCTTCCATCGGCATCCAGAACCCTGCCAATCCTTGCTCCCTAGGCAGGATCCTGCCTCCGAACGGCATTTGTTTTGTTCTCGTAGGTTAAACATATGTTTTAACTAGTTACAGGCAACTCGATATGAAGATTTCTCACCTACAAATGATCTAGATTTTCAGTTTCTTTCAAATCCTGAAGAGTTGGTTTATGAGGTTTCTGCATCAGGCCTGGGACCGTGTGTTAGAGCTGAATAGCAGCTCTCCCAGATAAGTGGGGAACTGCCTCTAGTTTCCCTAAATCCTATCTGGCCCATTGTTATGGACTGAACTGTGTCCCCCTAAATTCCTATTTTGAAGCTCTAACCCCAATGTGACTGTATGCGGAGATAGGGCCTTTAAGAAAGCAGTTAGGATGGGCGCCTGGGTGGCTCAGTAGGTTAAGCGTCTGCTTTCAGCTCAGGTCATATATGATCCCAGAGTCCCGGGATTGAGCCCCACATCATTGGGCTCCTTGCTCAGCGGGGAGTCTGCTTCTCCCTCCGCCTCTGCTCCTTCTCTCTTTCTCAAATAAATAAATAAAATCTTTAAAAAAAAAAAAGAAAGCAGTTAGGACCCATGTCCTTAGGGGAAAGGACACCAGAGAGCTCTCTCTCTCTCTCACCATATGTCTATAGAAGAAAAGGAAAGACCCTGACACAGCGAGAAGGCAGCTATCCATAAGCCCGGAAGAGAGCTCTCACCAGAAACCAGTCCTGATGGCATCTCCATCTTGGACTCCCAGCCTCCAGAACTGTGAGAAAGGAAGCTTCTGTTGTTTAAGGCCCACACTCTGTGGTGTTTTGTTATGGAAGCCCAAGCAGACCGATACACCCATGTACCTCCCTTTGTGCCTAGCTTCTGCCAGCCTTTGAATTTGAGATCCCCGCTCTCTGAGAGGAAATATCCAGTTCTGATATTTCGTCTACTGGTAGAGAAAGTTAAATGGAGAAATAACGTGTAGGACAGTACATCACCTAAGAGATGTACAAACTGATACCAAGGGCAGAATTGTCAATGGCTGGGATGGGAGGGAGAATAGAGAAGTCTCCACTGCGGGGAGACGGCATGTCAGAAGGTTTTTGAGAGATTAGGAGGATTTCAGCCAAGTGGTGATGGCTCAGAGTTAGCAGCACAGGCAAGCAGGCATGGGAGTGGAGGATGTATCACTAGGTTTGACTACAGTTCAGGGTCCACTGCAGGTGGTGGAGGTGTGATAGGAAATAAGGCCAGAAAAGGAGGGGAGAGTAAGATCATGAGCCCTGAAAGCCATGCCAGAGGGTTTGGCTTAATTCTGGAATGAATGAGTACCTGAGGGAATGGAGGAAGGAAGTGAGTGGATGAAAGGCATGGTTTAATTAATTAATTCAGCAAATATTTATTGGAAACATCAAAGTGCCAGGTATTGTAAATGTAGTTGTGGACAAGACAGAACTAAGTCTCTGCCCTCAGGGAGCTGACAGAAAGAAACAATCAGATATATAACATAATGTCAGGGAGTGACGAACACTGTAAAGAAAAATAAAGCAGTGTTAGGAGGAGTAAGAGGATAGAGTGTAACATGGCAGGTAGCTGCTTTGGATGCCCACGGTCAAGGAAAACATGATATTTGGGCACAACCCTGAATGAAGTGAGAGAATGAATCATGGGGTATTGGAGAATATAATTCTAGACAGAGAGAACAGTAAGTACAAAGGCCCTGAGACAGCAGCACAGTTATGTTCCTGGAAAAACATAGAGGTCAATCTGGCTGGAGTAAGCAATGAGAATGATGGGTGTTGGGGCTGCAGGAGTCAAGCATCAGCTCTTTCTCTAGGAAGGGAACTCCAGTGCGGTGTGAAGGACAGATAGAGGACCAGCACTGGAGCAAGGAGACCCCTAGGAGCCCATAGGAATGAAGAGGGCCTGCACGAGGGTGGGGCAATTGAGTTGGAATTGTAGAGTCATACAGAGTCTAGGAGGAGGGCATCTTTTGGACCAGCACACAAATGAAATCCCCAAACAGGGCTGGCCTTAGGAAAGACAGGGCTTTAGGGACAGGATGAGATGGGGTACCTTCCTCCCAATCTCTGGATCAATCGTGTACAATGACAGGTGTCGGAGGAGGAGGAGAACCAAAAGCTCTGTAGTCTGTAACTGTCTCAAAGAAGCGTGAAGGCAGAGATAGGGTTCATCTGTTTCCACAGCTCAGAAGCCCAGGCATTCTCCGCGGGACATCAGGGAGCATGTGGCTGTTCTTCCCCTAAAAAGTACAACACTATCACTAACACTATAGACTTCTGGCAAATGTGGTTTGGTCTAGCCCTAGAATGAAATGACTTGTTTTAATACAGGGAAATAAAAAGAGTTGAAAGGCAATACTGAGGGAGGGGTTAATGCAGGCCAGAATGTGGGTTGGCCGGTATAGTGGTAGTTTCTCTTTGGCTTTTTTTTTTTTTAAATCCTTTCTTTCCTTTCTTTTCTTTTTTTTTTTCTTCAGCTTTTATGAGGAGGAAGTAAATAGTCCTCTGAGAACCATATAAAGCTCTGCTTCCAGATTGCAATGGCCAGGGAGCATGGTCATCACCTTTAGCATTCTTCTTTAATTTTTTACCCTTGGTATTTTTCCTTTTCCTTGCTTGGCTGGGAGAATTATGAGCTCCTTAGGAAAGAATTCTGTGCTTTCTCTGTTGGCCCTGCTGTGGGGCAAACGTTCAAAAAATGTTAACTGTAAATATCTATGGGTAAGAGTGCCCTCTTCTGGTATACCCTATTTGTCTTCAACTGCCATTTCCCTGACAATGCTGCGTTTTTAGGCTTAATTATCTTTTTCATTAAATTGGCAAAGGGAAAAAAGCAAAAGGTATTGTTAGGGATAAATTAATTTTACCCAATGTTTCTAGAACTTTCTTCCACAGTCCTAATCCTTATTTGGCCATGGTCTATGAAACTGCTGACCCAATTTTTCTTTGGAATTTATACTTAACCTTTTATTAATTTGGAAAAGAGGTAAAAATGGCAGCAAATCAAAGTATGGAAAGGGTGTTGATACAATTCATTTGATTGCTTTTCTGCTTCTGTTTCTATGTTATTTTTGAGGGATAAGGATTCTCCAAAGACCTTCGGGATCTTAATGAGCAAGATACCATCCTTGCCTTTGCTGAGTTTGGTAGTGGGAAAGATGGATGAATAAACACAAAATTATAACACTAGGTGGCCAAAAACTGAGGTGTGAACAATAAAGTGGGTGGTCACAGAGGGATATGAATTAATTTCTTTGGTTATCCAAACCCAAAGGTGAAAAAAATGAATGAAAAAAATGAAAACTTATTTCTCCTGATAATTACATTTCTTTGTGCTCTAGACCTCAAAATTCTATAAACAAATCATGAGAGGCTTAATATATTTCTATGTTAACTAATCTCACAAAGTGATTTTGGATCTGAAAGGGATATATACATACATGCTCAGTCTTCTAATTTTTTTCTTCTATGTTCAATGGAAAATTTTTCCTTTTATAACTTGAACATTTGGAAAGACTCTACATCTCTAGCTTCAACAAATTAAATATTGCTTTTAACTGCAGAATACCAGTGTACAATGAAAAAGGTTACATGTGGGTTTTGATAGGAAGCATAGTTTTGATAGAAATTCTTTTCCTCCATATAAAGGATGAGTTATCTTTACTGAAACCCTCCAAAATTTGTTCTTTACAGAGGAGAGACTTGCCCCCTTCCTGGTCTCCTGTGACATTTATCCATTGGCTCTAACCCACGATCTTGTATATATGGAGGTCTGAATGTTACCCAGGGTCCCAATGACCTTTACCCTTTTATTTTGTTTTATTTGGAAAATGTATTAATGTAGTTTTCTGAGTTTTTTCTATGCTCCAAATCTTCTGCATAAGAAAAGCTTTAATTAAAACTGGGAGAGAGTTGGATGAGGGGTGGAGAGAAAGAGAATATATTGATGAATTACATTAGTCCTTCATATCTATCTCTTGGCTATAAAGGCAAATGAAACATAATTGTGATATGATGATAATAGTGATAGGAAAATCATTATAGTGATATGAAACATAATGGTGACATTTTGGGGTATAATTCTCACCAAGCATGGATGACGTCATTTATTATTTTATTTCTATTTATTTTAACTATTTAAAATATTTATTTTATTTGTAACCACTTAGGATTCTTTTTTGCATTTGCATAAATTTTGTCATCTTTTTCATTTCTTTCTCAAAATTGGCTGTAACTTTCAATTGTATACTAAAGAAAACGTTTCTATCCCTTAAAGTCAAACTGACGATCTTCCTTTCTCATAGGACAGCGAACTCTAGGACTCTTGTTTTGGGTTTCTTCGCTTCTGTCGCTCATCCTGCACTCTGTCCAAAAATATCTTCTAAACTCGAGAATTCCTAAGAGGCTCTTAGAGAAATAGCCACAATGTCCTTAGGTGATACCCTAAGAAACACTGATTTCTGGCATCGTCTTGGTGATTTAAGATAAAAACCTCAAGTGGCCTTGGGGGAATACAGAAGCTCCATGTACCTTTGAACCTGCTTGGTCCTGAGCCTGTCTCGGTGATCCACTGTAGCTAGAGGCACAAGGGCTGGGTGTATACGCGCATGGTGGGCAACTGAGACTTTCAATTTTGTTTACCTTTTTCTTTTTGGTGGGGGCAGAGGTGCTAAATCAAAAATAGAAGTGAAACACAATACTCAAAATGGCAGTGAGAAACAGAGGTGAGAGAAGCAGCAAGACACAGGGACAAGGTGAAGGCACGCGAGTTCCATTGGCTCTATCACTCATGGGTTATGTGTCCTAGAGCCAGCCATGGATGTGCTCGGGCCTCATTTTCCCTACTCTAAAGTGATCAGTGCTTCTTATAGAAGGTTCGCGGAGGATGAGGAAAAAGAGAGGGGGTGAAATACTTGGGGCTTAGGGTTCTCATGCCTGTTTCAATATGAGCAGTGCAGTTTTATTCTATTTTATATATTTGGTTTTATCATAAGATCTTGTGTGAAGAAAGCAAAAGATCTTTTTTAAAGATTTTATTTATTTATTTGAGAGAGAGAGCATGAGCAGACATGAGCAGGGTGGAGGGGCCAAGGGAGAGGAATGAGCAGACTCCATGCTGAGAGGGAGCCCTACAAGAGGCTCCATCCCGGGACCTTGAGATCATGACCTGAGCCTAAGGCAGCCGCTGAACTGACTGAACTGCCCAGATGCCCTAAGAAAGCAAAAGATCTTTGATCCATCAAAACAAAACAAAACAAAACAAAACAAAACACCTTTTGAAAACTGTTAGACAAGATGATTTCCAAATTTCCTACTAGCTCTAGAATTCTAGGAGAGTCAGAATGGTGGTGTTTGTTGTTTTCCTGCCCAGTATCAATGATGACTTCTTTCCAATTTTCCTGCAGTCATCCCGTGACTATGATGCCAAAGCCTGAGGTCGCCAGAGGCCACCACAGAGAGCTTAGGCATCAAGTCAGTTCAAAGGCAGCAAAACAGAGGTGGATCCTGGTGGCAGCCTTTAATTTCAGGACGAAGCCACACCTGTGTCTATACTGCCTTTCACGGTTTTCAGTTACATGAGTCAACAAATTCCACTCTGCTTTTGGTTTAAGCCATTTAGAACTGAGTTTTTCTGTCACTTGCAACCAGAAGAATCTAATTGGATCAGACAGTGTTTAAAAGATAGTCAACAAATGTTTACTGAAATGTCATAGATTATCAAACCGTAAATGCTTGAAATACAAATCAAGGAACTATTTCTGTCAGCAAAAACCTTAACTTTAACACGCTCTCCTCTGTGTATGGAAACCAGTCCTGATTTACTATCAACAGGACATTTCCTTTGACTTGTTTACTTAACTAGTGATAAAAACTCTTACTCAGGAGGCAATTAAGTGGATAGTTTGGTCTCGCTAACATGTTTAGATCATCTGAACTCATGTGGAGGGAGATAAATCCACGAAATGTGAAACCAATAAAAGCAGATAATTGCAAAATTACAAAGCACATTGAAGGAAACAGGACTAAAATCACTCTCCTACACTGCTTTGTGAGCGTGTACATTGTACAACTTTTAAGGTAATTTGACAATGTTACCAAAAGCCTTAGAACTGTGGTTCCACTTCAATTTGGTGATCGAACTTCCGGAAATTTATCCTGAGGAACTAACTGTGGATATACACAAAATCTTAGATACAGAGAGATGTCCATTACTGCACTGATTATGAAAGCATACACACACACACACACACACACACACAGGCTTGAATGCACAGAGGAAAACATTCTAATGTGGAGCAGTATGGGACTAGTTAACTATGTATGGCTTATCTGCACAATGGAACACCATTATTCCCACTTAAAATGACACGAGGAATACTGTCACAAACAACTCTTAATGATATATTATTAGGTAAAATAGATTCTCAAACATCGTGTAGAGTATACTCCTATATTTGTAAAAAAAAAATCTGCGTACATATATAATAGATATTAATTTGGCCTAAGAAATGATACAGTCCTTTGTTCAGGAAAGTAAAAAATGGCTCTGCTAGCAGCTGGATCAGGATGTTGCCAAGTGGAAGTTAACAATGTTTAAAGAACATAAACAATGCTGTACAAGGCCATTCTGACCATGTTTGGAACAAGATAAAGACAAAGCCACTGTACAACCTAAAATATCTTTTCTAACACTGATGACTGCTACTTTCTTTCTTTTTAAACTTATGACAACTCTCCCCCATTTCAGTTTTTTCCTTACAAGGTGAAAAGTAAGATAGTTATCACCAAATTCCCTTTTTTTTTTTTTTTTTAAGGAGGGACCGGGGAAATTCCCTTTCGTCTTGACAGAATCCAGTCCAGATTTGATCCCTGCTGCCCTAATGTCTCCTTAAACGTATCCATAAAAAGCCCAAATGCCCTAAGAATCACCTCTCAACCCTTTTTGGTGTCTCAGGCCAATGGGCTTTAACAGTTCTAAAGGAGATAAATGGGCCCCTCCCACTCACCAGACTGGCTGGAAATTCCATCTCAGTTGAGTTTTACATGGTGTACAGCAAACAGAGGGGCTACAACTGTTTGGGTCTCTGTGGGAGCCACCGAGGTGCTTATTGCCCTTTTTGTAAGATATTAGCTTCATTTCCTCCACCAAGCTGGGTACCAGGATCATACACTGTAGAATAAGGCCAAAAATCTGGGGTTCAGTCCCCCTTCTGAGAAGCCAAGTCACTACTTGAGGGCTGTTTGGGGGTGCAGTGGGGCATGGGTCTTCCCCTTTCGAAGAACCCACTGCCACTGGTCTCCTCCTTAGTGAACCTCCTGTCCAGGTTCAGATCTCCTCCACTCAGCACCAGCCTCCTTCCTGGAGGGTGAGCCTTCGCCTTCTAGTGCCTCCTAGCTTCCATTTCCAGCTCTGCAACTGAAATGTATCAAGTGCGGGGTTAGAAATAAAGGAGGCTAAAGAAAACACTCCTCGTTCTTTTCTAGTACTGAGTTCAGCACACATCAATCTGTGAAGAATACCCTGGCACACATTCTAGGAAGCGTTTGGAATATATATCCTCAAGGGTTAAAGTGTCTCCACGGTTGCATTATGGACCTTTAAAAATGTTTATGTATATTACCTTTTCTTTCTAATTTTTCTTCCATGAAAGTTTGTTTTCAAAGTAAGAAAAAAAGGTATGTCATTTACTTTAACTAATGAAAGGGAAAAACAGAGGATAAGAAGAAATGAAGAGAAAGGAAGAAAAGGGCCTGCTGCTGTGAAGGTATAAGAGTATCAGCCCAGCACGAGTACAAGACAGCCCTAGAGGTTGGTATTCCCCAGCATTCTGGAGTCAAGGCATCAACTTTTTGGCTCTGATTTGTACTTGTGAGAATATTTTAAGTGGCTTTTTAATCCTTTGTTTATCAGTGAATACAAGGTAGCCCCATGGAGGTGGTAGAGGGTAATGGGAGTTCCCAACTGGGGAGAGTGTCTTTTGAAGGGGAAATGGCATGATGGGGTCTACCCCTGGTTTTATATTAGAATGATTGATCCTGGAACCCACCTCCAGTGATTTGGTTGGTTACTGATTAAAGGAAAGAAAGGATGGGTAAAGAATGGAACAATACAAAATTCTCCTATTCATAATTGTCTTCAGGGCCCTCTTTGTAAGGAAAAGTGGGACCAGAGATTCTTTCTTTCCATCAGTGTTTTCTTAGGTATGGTAGGTGTACCCCATTGGCACACAAACTATGCATACTGCTATAGGGAAAAGCACTTTAAAATGGTTTTTAATGATGCATATTTATTATGTGCACTAGAAAAACTATACATCAAAGTTATGATTTTATAGTAGTGCTAAAACTTAAAAAAATGAGATTCATTTATGCAAAAATGCAAGTCAATTGCTATACACATATTAGGTCAGTTGCAGAGTAGGTGGTACATGGATATGGCCAAAATCAAGATAGTATGCATGTCTTTAGACTGGGAAATACTGACAAAAGTTGCTTTCCTAGACCTTTCTGAATGATGTGAGCTTTGGGCAGTGATTCAGAGCAGTGCTTCCTAACATTGAACTGAAAATATGTGGGACTGGCTGAGAGCTTGGGGAAAAAGAGATTCCAGGTCTCTGCTCAGAGATTTTAGTTCAGGAGATCTGGGATGGGGCCCAGGACTGTGTCTTTTCATGAAGCTTTCCTGGTGGTGCTGGTGAAGCCACTTGGGAACCTTGAAGAAGGGAGCGATACCTCTTTGGGCCTGGGAGAGCAGTAGTTCTTCAAGATAATTAAACTTATTTTAAGTATTTGCTGGCTGCGAAGCCTATTCACTATTGTTGACTGTCATCAGCATGGCTTTGTAAACTTTTAATTTTTAAACTGTGCCTCTGGGTCTCAGCATTGAGAGCACGTGTGAAAATTAAAATACACACAAGTGAGCACACTATGCTCCTGCCAAAAACGCATTTTAATCTGATTTAACCAATTAAACAAACAGGAGTGAATTATGCCATTACGCTCAACAGGGCTGCCAGAGCAAACCAACTGCGTGGTGCAGACCAGGCACGGGAGTCATAAAGTGCGTGCTTCTAGTGGAAAGGAGATGCTCGAGTGGGAGCTGTTTCATGGCAAATTGATGTTTACTCAGTGAGTTTCAGAGGAATCACTGTGAGGTAGCTGGGATGCAGGCGCTGGGTGGGAGCACTGTGGGATGGAAACCCTGCACTGAGGCCGGGGGAGTCCCATGAGAAGGCGACTGAGAGGAGTGCAGAAGAGGAGGGGTTAAAAACTGGAAAGCTGCAATCAGGCCAGGAGGGGATGAAGGACTAAGATGTCACTGAAGGGCTGGTAAAGTCCTCCTCCCGAAGAGCTGCAAATAGTTGGGGGGGGGGGGGGAGGCAAACTATGATCCCAGAGGCCATTTAGGAAGTAGAATGAATTCTTTTATGAAATCATTAAAAGCAAGTACATCTGGGGGGCCTCGGTGGCTCAGTCCATTACCCGTCTGACTCTTGATTGATTTTGGCTCAGGTTCTGATCTCAGGGTTGTGAGATCAAGCCCCGCATTAGCTCCATGCTCAGTGGGGTGTCTGCTTGGGATTCTCTCTCTCCCTCTGCCCCCTCTCCCTGCTTGCACGCACATGCTCTCTAAATTAAAAAAAAAAAGTTTAAAAAAAGAGCAAATACACATCTACGTCATTACAGTAAGTGAATACCTTGGATTTCTTGTAGCTGTCCTTAGTTCAATGGGCTGTTTTATGGTCCAACTGGGTGTTAGGTCACATGTTCTGATTTTAGGGTGAGAAAAAATGAGAAAAGGATCTGGGGCTAGAAGCCCAAGATGACATCCAGATGGCCCTGCTCCAGTTTTAGCTGGGACGTATGAATCGCAGAGGCTCATAGACTGGAGGCAAGAGTGGATTCCTGGACCCCAAGCCAAGGGGCCAATTGCCAGAGGCCAGGTCACTCATCAGGGTTTTCAGAGGTAGTAGCCACTGTTTTTCACCTGCTTCCAATCCAAAAAGTCCTACTCACAGGTTCCTAGTCAAATTCAAATTGTTCCTGTTGTCTAATGGAAAATTTTCATACCGTGCTAAAAAAAACTTGGGACAAAGATTTGTCTTATCTTAAAAAAAAAAGTTTCGTCTTATTTTTCTTTTACTGTCGCCTTTATCAGTTTCTTCATACATTTAAAATTAGTTTCAGGCTTTCAGTCACCTTTTGCCATTGTTCTTACAGAGCCTGATGTTATCAGATTTTGGGTGCAATTTTCAAAGATATTGGCGTTATGACACCTTGGAGATATTGTGGAATAATTTTATAAACTAAATTCGACTCTGTTCGGGGTGGGGTGAGGATGAGATAGAAAATAGAGCTTAGCAAAGTTTTTCCACTAGGTGTCACTCTTGATCCAATTAAACCCGCTAGCAATGTTTCTAAATAGAAGTAGATCTATAAAACATTTACTTCCTTGGTTACGTAAACATGAATAACAAAATGTCCCCACGTGTGTGTTTTGAAGTCCTTCCCTGGTGAACTGTGTCATAAACTGTGTCACACATCTGTTCTCTGGAGGACTAATTCCTATTACAGCCACTTCTGTTTTAAGACCTCTTTGGCGTGGTGCAGGCTGGCCGCTGGAGCTGGAGCCTCAATTCACCGATTGTTTTTTTATGTCACAGGACCCAGCCCCTTCGGGGATCACACTGGAATCTCCAGTGATTAGAGCTAATGCCACATTTCCGCTTGCTGCTCCCAGAAGTGCTGTCTGTGGCTCTCCCCCAGCAGCACCTTCACTGGCCGCACCTGTCCTCCATTCCCACGCACTCCTGCCTGCCGCTTCCACCTTCCACTGTGAGCCGGACTCCCTAAGGGCAAGGTGAAGTTCATCGGGCCTTTCAGCCCAGGGAGGTTAGCTCTTCACCATGACACCTCTGAGGCAGTGCTGGCAAAATCTCTGCTGGTAATTCTGAATTTCGGAATACGGAATTATTTCGATTGGCTATGAGTACTGACCAAATTCGATTCATTTCTCATTTGCACTGCCTTCAGGGATAGAAATGGACATACAATTTAGAGTTTACATATAAGCAACGATCTGATTCAGAGAAGACTGGGGTTTTAATTAAAAATATATTTTATTCTTATTTAAAAATTATTCTTCAAAATATAAGGAGATCACCTTCAGGGAAGAAATGGTGCACTAGTAATTAATATTTATGTAACACTTTCTGGTTCCGAAAGTTGTCTCAAATCCATTACCTAGTGTTATCTTCAGCATAACTTTGGGAATGGGTATTATTACTACTGTGTTTCTGATTGGGCCTACAGCTGTGATGACCTATGCTTGTCAAACTGAAATTTTAATCTAGACCATCTGATTCCAAAAGCTATAAAGTCCCCTACACCAGGTTCGTAACCAAGGTGTACATCAAAATGTCCTGGTGATTTCAGTATATGTACTCCCAGTCCCATGCTGGACATTCTGTCAGAATTCCCTGATATTGGGTTCATTCAATAACAAAACACAAAGTAGGCATATAATATTACATCAGGTGGTGATAGATGTTTTGGGAATAAAAAACAAAGCAGACTGAGGAAGTAGAGAGGAACACGGGTGCTAATTTAGGAAGGGTCTGTTGGGGAAGGCCAATCTTTCTAAGGAGGGGACATCTGAACTCAGGTCTGAATGAAGTGGGGCAGTGAAGTTTACAGATATAGGTGAAAAGGATGTTCTAGCAGAGGGAATAGCAGGTGCAAAGGCCCTGAGGCAGGAGTGTGCTTGGCATGTGGATCAAGAGCAAGACCAGTGTGGCTGGAGTGGAATTAATGAGGGGAGAGTGCTAGGAGATGGGTTGGGAGACAGCCAGCGGCCAGATGTTAGGCCTTCAACTGGTACTGCACAACTTTTAAAAACAGGTGCAAGCACAAGTTTTCACTCCTCTAGTGATCTTTTTTTCTTTTACCTTGCCAAGCAATGAAAAGGAAAAACAGGGAAGATAAAAGCACAGCTAAAATACAGCCCTGATGAGCTGCCACTATTGCAATCACCATGAAGCTGCAGTTCAGGGCTGTTAGAGAGACCAAGAAGACTGAAAATGGTTAGTGGTGAATGAGTAGCTGCTAATTTGATAATCACCGTGAATCCAAGTGAAACAGATTTGTTCGCCTCACTGTCTACAATTTACTTTTATTTGTGATTGAATTGTAATTTCCATTTAAAATCATTATAAGGAAACAATACGTTCCCATCACGCTCACTTAAGTGCCATCCTGGAGTTTTTAGTTTTGCTTTAACATTAAATCTGGTCATGCTGTCTCTCATCTCCACCATCACAGCTTTCTCTTAAGTAGATGCTGTTCTTTTCCTTGTTGTGTTTATTACATGGGGGCAAAGTACACATGCCTGGAGAAAGAATGATCACGTTTCACTTCTAAGTACAGATTGGCTATGTTTGAAATTTTCTCTCAAGTGTGTTAAATATCTCCCATAATTTTGGGAGAAAAATCTTTTGTAGATATCATTTAAAAATATATTTATTAAAGCAGGACTAAAATGCCATATCCAACCAGTTTAAATCCATGATAAATACAGTTACAACAGATAGTACTAATAGCTAAATTATTTTTCACATGCCCAGATTTATTATTTTAACTACCATCTGGAAAAGAAAATGGTATGCTGTGATTAGTCACTTACTTAAGCCAGCAGGCAAAGTCGGATGAGAGGGGGGTGCTAGGTGAGATATGCAGGTAATTTTGCCTGCTATAGCACACTCATAAGCCCACACTCCAAGTGGCTGGCACACACAACACAGGTAAGGAGTAACTTCAGAAAACACGCAACTTTGATGACCTCAGAATACGGCAGTAATGAAGCAGGTTGTGAAAGTGGATGCAAAATGTGATCCTATATCTATCTATACGTGCATTCCATAATGTCTAGAATGATCTTGTCACAATATCGCCTGTGGTATTCTTTTAGAGGAATGTTGTTTCTGAGTGATTTCATCTGAATTTTGTTGCATACCCGTACTTCCTAAGATGAACACATACTTGGGTAACAAACAAAAACATGTACAATAAAGTTTACATACTTTTGTATTATAGAAAAAACAGCAAAGATATATATTTTTTAAAGTGGTGTTTGTTGCATGGTGTGAAGACCACATCCTGGTTTCCTCTCAGCCTCATCGGTTTTTTATATCTCACCAATGAGTTACTGATTCCTACTTATTTTACTTCAACACAAACTTTGTCTTCCACAATAGAAAACCATAGCTCAATGCCTCTGTAAATTTTTTTTGTTTTTATTATAGTCACTCCAACTCTATATTGCAGAGGAAGGTATGATTTTTCTACGTGACTGTCAACAGGCTTCTGTCTTCTGGAGATAGGCCTCAGGGAGGAGTTCTGGATTCCAGACCATACTCTCCACTATATCCCTTCTGTCCACTAGAGGTCAGTAGATGACAGGACTCATGGGCTATTAAGGTTAACTTCAGTGTTGACAGCTTTCTGGGGGACGTGAGAAATAGTCCAGGCGTAGTTGGCTGAGTGTCACAGTGACTCTGTCATTCAGAAAGCCATATGGTTATTTGTATTGGTGCAAATTAACAACAGAATGTTTCCCTCTCCTCTGAACTATGGGGAGGCAGAAAATTAACTTCTGCCCCATTGTTAGGCATTTCCAAAGATGCCAAAGACACAAATCTACACTTAGGAATAGGATTTGTACCAAATAAGGTTTTTTTTTTTTTTTTTTTTTCTAAGACTTGCACACTATACACTATATATTGTTGGAGGTTCTGGTTAACTAAATTTGAGACAGGGCTGATCTAAAGTTGAGGTATGAAACAAAGCTGAACTGTTCTTGCCCTTAAGATATATAGAATACAAAAGCCAGAGAATATGGTGCAGAAACTCCATACAGTTAAGGGGGGTGTAAAGGAGTGGTGATGAGTAAAGATAATATTAGAGATATACATTTGACTCTGGATTTGAAGAAAGTAATACCTGCAGATTAGAGGGCAAACAGGGATTGAAAATGGGTGCCTACCAAATCCAGGCTGCGGGAAGTACTCTGAACAACCAAATACTTTAAATTTCTTAAAATCTGAATTTTATTTAGGTGGGCCATGCACTTCTTGTTTGCTCTACTTCCTACCATTCCCTTCATCATGCACCTAGCACTTCATATATTTCCCTTCCCTTCCTGGCCCTCAAAGACATTTGTGGTTGCAACCCCATCTTAGAGGAACTGGGGGAGGGGGACACAGGAGGGAGGAGGCAGACATCCAGGAGCTGGGGCATGAATATGGGGCCAGAACTGGGAACAGGAAGTTGTGTAGAGAGGGTGTGCTCATGGGGTTGGTATATGTAGACTGAGTTGATTCAGAGTGAGGGACTATATTGGAAAATAGGTTACAAGGAGTTGGGGGGGGTGGGGGTGGTGTCTTGAGGAGTAGTTTAGGTCTGGTACTGCTGTAGGGAGCCCTGCAAGTGCTTGAGAATGAGAGAATCAGGAAGTCCTAGAAGATGCAGGAATCCACTGGGAAAAGTGCTGGGGACTCTATTTCCTGTTCACTCTGATACACGTTTTCCCTATGGGATTAGATGACTAGAACTGCTCCACCAAAAAGAAACAGCCAACTCTGGAGCCGAACATGATTGACATGTATGGGTGTTGCCCCTCACCACCATGCCAGACCTCACCACTCACCAGTGCGTCTCCAGAAAGGTTGGGGGCTTGAGAGACCTCAGCTCCCCACATCTAGGACATGGGTTTCTCCTTGTAAGATCTAGAAAGCATGGTGAGGGGCCAACACACTGCGGTGGAGTCAGTGCTGGTCCTGTTCCAGACACTGACTTAATGGCTCACTAGGGGCAGAGTAACTTAATGACGGCAATTTAGTTTTCTTATCATAATTTAAAGGGATTGCATGAGGCAGCTTCAGAAGGGTTGTTCAGCATTAGTTTCTGATGATTGGAGCTCAGATAAGAAAGGCCAAGACCCAGCTCTTATAAATAAACCACACTGTCAACCAAGCACTGTGCTCTAGAGAGGAGTGCTGGTAGCATTGTATTATGGGAGGAAACAGTGGCAGAGAGGGCTGAAGAGGGACAGAGAGTGTAAAGTCTAACAAGATTAGACACAGGTTTCAATTCTAATTCTACCTTTTCCTAACCAAGTGACCGCCGGAAGGGCACTGAACTTCTCTTAGTATCAATTTCATTTGCAAAGTGATGACACTGGGATGTGTGTGGCAGGGTTCTTTGGGAACGGAAATGAAAGGGTGTCTGTGAATGACTGGCACATCTTCATTTCAGTCCTTGTTCCGTGTGGAAGTCATTCCTGTGAACACCAGCACCCCGTCTTTAGGCGAGCAGGAGCAAAGTCTCAAGGACGCAGCAACCAGAGTTCATCTCCATGAGAAAAACTGCACAGAGCATATGTGCTGACGTTCCTTGATTAACTCAATTAAAACTCGGAATGGTTAATATGCTGTTTTCAGGCAGTTTTGATTGCCATAGCATTTTGTGGTTGCTCTGTCATCAAAAGAACCGAAGGAAGAATTGTGTTCAGGATCCAGAGGCTGTTTTTAGAGGAAGTGGGGAAGGTGCTGACTGCCCCACGGTGGTGATGGGGTGGGCACTGAAGAAGAGCCACTGACCAAGACACTGCTCTGCTCACCTGCCAGTGAGGCCTGCAGGTCTTCACTTGAACCCTGTTGCTGTGACATAGGTCGTCTTGTTCTCCCCAGAGTCACTGCATTCTCTCCAGCAAAAGCCGTGCTTTTCAGCACACCTGAGGGATATGCTGCACTCTTCTCTTTGAGAAAGGCCTGGCAGAGTGCAAGTGTTTGTAGAGAAGAAAGAAAGTAGAGTGGGTGGGGAGGAGGAGTACCTCCGGGTGATTTAAACAAGCCCTCAGCAGGAAATTGGGATATTACAATTTCTTCTAGAAAAATCTCAGTCAGGAATTTATTTTTTTTTTAAAGATTTTATGTATGTATGTATGTATTTTAGAGAGAGAGAGAGAGCACACACAGGAGTGGGTGGTGGGGGTGGGAGGGTAGTGAAGAGGGAGGAGAGAGGAAAAGGGAAAGAATCACAAGCAGGCTCTGAGCTGAGCAAGGAGCCCAACCTGGGGCTCAACATCAGGACTCTGAGATCATGACCTGAGCCAAAAGCAAGAGTCAGACGCTTAACCAACTGAGCCAGCCAGGTGCCCCAGGGGTTTAAATTAATAATAAAGTAATCTAATCAATAATTAACTAGAAAGGCCCATCTTATTAGACATTATCTTTTCTTAGATAAAAATCTGTTTTGGATAGAATTTTGGATGGTTTCTAAGGCATGAGGTCACTAAATGGGATTTCATTGTTTCACAGCATAACAAAGGAAATTTCTTTGGCTGATTTTTTTCTTCTTGAAGCAAGGTCTAGAGCTACTTGTTAACCTCTAAAATTCTCGGAGGCTTGTTCAAAACTCAGTCATAGATTCCTAAAGCTAGAGCAGCTTGGTTGAGTTAGGTGGGAGCAAGGCTTGGGGTGGTGTGGGGAGGTAGTGGGGGCACAGGGTGAGATTCAGATGGGAGAGGAGCCACAGCAACTGGCTTTTAGGTAGAAGTAAGAGAAAAAGCCCTGAGATGACTGCCAGGGCCTAGGAGCACTTGCTGTGGGAGCTGGGGGCAGGTCAGGACTAGGGTAGGGGCGCTACGTTTTAAGGAGGTGCCCACTGTCAGGTTCATGTGGGTGCAGGATCAGAGCCTGAGAGTGCTTCCTTAAATTTTTACTGTGGATGGGGGCGTGGCTTCCCAGTCCAGGCCCCAGCAGCAGTAGGATGGAAGGACATTCTGTTTCCTTCCATACAGTTTCAAACTTGACTCCTATTTTGGTTACACAGAGGTTCAGATAAAAATCTAAACAGCACACCTTTGGAAAGGAAATTCTCAGGTGATTATGAGGCTTATACTGTAGTAAAGATAGAGATCATCCACTGCTTAACAAGATGTAGACATTTGTCATTTAAGGTACAAAAAGTAAAAAAAAACCAAAAAAAACAAATCTTCCTCCAAATTAGGTTCTGTCTATATTCTAGCTACATGGCCTGGAGAGCTGAGATTTTTTTTTCCTTTTTTCCTTCCCTTCTTTTCCTCTGGCTTTCTTCTTTTCTCTTTCAGCTCTTTCCTTCTATTTCTTTCTCCCCTTTTCCTTCTTCTCTGTTTGACATGACTGAAATGACTGCCCTTCTTTTTTTCTTCCCCCTTCCTTTGCTTCCGTGGCTTATAACAGATTCTAAGGGGAAAAAAGAATCAAATATCTGTTTCAGAGCCATTTCATAAACAATACTGGCTCCTTTCTTTTGGTACCACAGGCAATGAAAAACACTGTGGGAGGACATTTGTGACAGGATAGTGATGAATTCATGACGACTTGGCACCGTAGACTTGAAACAGGTCCACTGTGTTTCTCTGCATTTAGTCGAGACCAAACCAGAATGAATGCCCATGGGTGCGCAGCTGGATACATGAAACAAAGAGGTTTTCTAGTTTGTGGTGAAAGGAAAATTATTTGGGGTGGGGGGGAACTCTACCCAAACCAGAAATTGAATTTGTGTTTGTTTCAGCCAAAGTGCTTCAAGCCCTGTCATATACTTCCGTGGACCTTAACTGTTGCAGAAATGGTTTTAAAGCCTTTCCGCTTTTGTTAAACCTCTCCAGAACTTTATTTCAAAATGAAGGAGTTACTAACACAGCTTTTCCAACATTAGATCATATTCAACATTTTTTAACTTTTAAACAACTTGAACATTTTGAACTAAGTTCTGTTGTTAAAAATTGCATTTGGAAGTAGTCACATCTCAAGTGAAATAGATTTCAGAAGAATTAAAATATTCCCGTCTACCACACAGGAGGATAGATTTACATGGTTCATACCACTCTCCTTTTTCCTGTTGTTTAAAACTTTCTATGATAAAGAATGTACAATAGACTGCATAAAAACAAGAAAAAAAACTTTCAGTGGGAGCTGGAAGGCTGCGTGTGTAGTTGTGTAGAATGCACACGGCACAGTGCCGGGGACTCCATTCACATCAGAGTCATCGTAGGTTTATGACGCTAATTTCCTAGCAAATCGCATGGAAATGTCTCAGGCAAGTGACCCCTCCCCTGTCCCCACCCTCTACTTTGCACAAAGGTGCCATCTGGGAAAGCAGCGGTCCTGATGCAGAGTGAATATTTGAACAGTTGATTTTTTGCTCCTTTGGTCTTAGGCCTGTAACTGAATTGAAATGATTAGTCTAGATTGGTTGTATCCTGCTGTGCATCAACTTAGGACCTTCCTCCCAAATTGCTGATCATTCCAAAATAAGCAAACAAAAAACAAAGCATGAGGTATTTGCATTCTGCAGTCCCCCTGGCTTCCATTTGCTTTCTCCTGAGCCTAAAGGGCTTCTTGCTGGGTTCTTCCCCTTAGTCCTTACTTTATGCCAGATGCTGTTCTAAGCTCCTGATGGATGCTAGCTCATTGAGTCTTATGCTGTTAACCAGCCTCTCCTCCTTTTTTCAAAGGATGGGGCAACTAAGGCCCAGAGAAGATAATTAATTTTCCTGTGGCCACACAACTAGTCAATGGCTGAACTGGGATTTGAACCCCAGGCAACGTGACACCAAAGCTCCTGCTCTTAACCACTCCACTCTTCTGCATCTCCTGAGTTGGTCTCTTTTTCCAGAATCCTGTGCCCCCATAGTCCTATTTAAACTGCTCTGGCCATACACCACCAGACAGTGGATATCCCACTGCCTTTACAGTGACACTCAATTAGATCTCCGCCGGGCCCTGTCATGGGGTACCTTGCTAGACCTCCTTGAGGACCAGCCCTAATTTGGCCCAATTCCCAAAGCCCTGGTCCCCTCTAATTTCAATTTTCCCCCATTTTCTGCTGACCTACAGCTGAGGTCCCAGCATGCCTTCTGCAGGACCCTCCCACCTCCGCCCACCTTGTGACAGATGAGGACAGGAGGGGGTATTTGCTATTAAGGACCATGCAATTCCTGAGCTGCTGCTTTTCTACTTATCAGTGTGGTGAAACCTCAGGAGTTTGTTACTGTGTTGCATTGGCCAGCAAATGGGGACACAGGAAGTCTTCTCTGTTGGTGGGAAGAGAAATTGTTGCAAACAGTTAAAGGGGCAGTTTGGCAACCTCAGTCACACACAGTCAAAACATAGCTAAACTCTGACCACATTTTAGCACATCCACTGCTGCCATCTAGGTCTGAGCCACCACGTCTCTCTCCTGGAGTGCTGCAATGGCCTCCTGCTTCCACTCGCACTCCCTGAAGTCTCTTCTCGACACATGTTCACAATAAGAATTTTAAAACAAGAGCCACATCATGTCACATGTCTTGCTCAAATTCCTCCATTGGCATGGCATCCCATTTTATTAAGAGCAAAAGCCAGCATTCCCATAATGGGCTATAGGGCCCTACATAATGTGGACCTAGCATCTCTTTGATTTTCTTATCTCTTATTTTGTCCTTCCTGCTTCCTCTGCTGCAGCCACACTGACCTATTTGCTTTTTCTTAAACATGTCAGTGATCCTTCCATCCTAGAGCCTTTGCGTGGCATGTTCCCTCTGCTTGGAATAGTTTTTCCTACATATATGCAAGGCCAAATCCCTCACCTCCTTCAGGTCTTTGCTGAAATACTACCTTCTTAATGAGGCCATCACTGACCCCTCGATTTAAAATTGCAACCTCCTGATCCCATTCCCTCTTGCTCTTCTTTACTTATTTCTGTAGATGTTACCATCTTCTAATGTACTATATGACTACCTTATTTATTGTGGTTTCCAATATTTATTGAAAATTTTTGAATTTACTGAATGCCATTTGATCCAGCAATTCTACTTCTAGGAATATAGTCTATGACACACTTCTGTGCACAAAGCAACATAAACACTGGTAGTCAATTAATATAGTTTTTTGTAGCAAAAGACTGAGCGGTTCTCCCCAGAGATTGAACAGTTCCTGAAAGGGGTTATTGAAGGGATTGGATAAAGTGTCAAACCAGAGAGATCTAAATTTATTAGTGTTCTACCACCCCTTATAAGGCAGGGGCTGATGCTGAAGACCAAATCAATTAGAGTCAAAACAAACTACACATCTGAGTAAAAACTTGGAATATGCACATGTATGTGGTGTTGTACTTTTCCTATTTCTCTCAAATTGGTGCATAAGACTCAAAGTTGAGAATGAAAAGGTGTTCATATCCCAGATGCTAAAGAGAGCTGCCCACAATTATGATCAGACACTTCCATTGGGGCTTACGAAGAGGTGCTGAATGAGCACTGCCACCTCAACCATTAACTCTCCCCCGAATGCTTATGTAAGAAGATTAAGGAATAAGTCTAGTGGTTAAGGTTCTTTCTCCCAAGATACAGTGAAGGGGCTTCAGAAGACTTATTCACAGGGATGGGGGCTGCTGGAAGAAGGTGCTAAGGGTGGCTGACATTTCCTCTCCTGGCTGGATGCAATTCCATGTGGAGGCTCATTGTGGTGTTATCATTGGAATTGAATTTACTTCTTGGGAGAGCTTAACAGGTGCTCTGGTGGTTTGGAGGTAATCTGAACCCAGACACTACTTATCTGGAGATTTCGGCAAGGAGGCTTGCAGGCGTCATCTATTGCTGAGAGATGAGAAGGGATAGGGGTAGTTTGCTTGGGAAGAGGGAGTGAGCAGCCCCCACTTGCAGCTCTCCATGTCCTTTGGAAAAATGGAAGATTAATTTACAGAGTACTGTATCTACTTGTAAAAGAGCATGAAGGAGAGAACGGAGATACGGGCCATGAGGTTGTCCGGGAAACCTCTGTCCAAGGGGATGTACAGGATTTGGAGACTGTATCAGTTTGCTAGGGCTGCCATAACAAAATACCACAGATTGGTAGGCTTAAACAACAGAAATTCATTTTTTCTCATAGTTACGAAGGTTAGAAGTCCAAGATCAAGGTGTCAACAACTTTGGTTTCTTCTGAGGCCTTTCTCCTTGGCTTGCAGATGGCTGCCTTTTTGTTGTGTTCTCACGTGGTCTTTCCTATGTGTGGGTGCAGTCATAATATCTCTTTGCATGTCTAAATTTCTTTTTCTTAAAAGGACACCAGTCAGATTGAATTAAGGTTCACTCTAACGCTTCATTTTAACTCAATCACTTCTTTAAAGACCTATCTCCAGTCACATTCTGAGATACTGGAATTTTCTAATTCAATAAATGAATTTGGAGGGACACAATTCAGCTCATAACAGGGGCGTATTTTTTTTTATTGGGACTGAAAGGAGATACAGATGCCACTTTTTGAGGTGGCTCTCAACAACAGAGGAAGGCATGGAGAAGCTGCGCACCATTCCAAGAAAATCGTCCTACCCCTGGAAAGATCTCCCTATCTTCAGAGGCTACCAGGAGCAGGTGCAACTAGATGGAGCCAGAGTAAGACTAGGAGCCTCCCGAGGACCCTCAGGTTGCCAGTGATGTAAGAAGGTCTCTGCTTCCAGTCCTCTCCCCAATCCAAAATGCCTGATCCAGAAAAGGAACCAGACCCCCTCATTCTTCCTCCATATAATTAAAGAGCATCTTCCCAACTCCAAGTCCTTTAAGGCAATGTTAGGTCTTCACTGGGGAGAAGTGAGGAGATAAGATTTAAACTGAATATAAGGTGGGAATTTTAAACAAAATGAAATTTAACTGACAGTGGCAAGAAAGTCTTAGGATCTCCCGAAGAAGTCATGTAGGCAAGAAAGGAAATTCTTCAGAGCTCAGTTGAATGTCATGCTTGAAAAAATAATGCTATCACAATTTAACTCCACTTACTTGATATTTCTCAATAAACAGTATTTCTATCTCTGTATATAAATAAAGAAGGAGATCTTGAAAAACACAACGAACTATTTTTGTTTTTAGTAGTTATCTCGGAAAGGGGAGCTCATGATGAAGGCCAGTAAGAGAAGAAAATGTATTTTTTTCATTCTATACCCTTTTGAACTTTTAAAATAAATATCATGTGCATGTATTATTTAAAACAACCTCAAACAATTAAAAACTAAAATAGTGAAAATTGTTCGGTACTAATGAATAGAAGACTGAGTTCATAAATAGCCCCGAAAGATACATGCCAATTCTGTATACATTAAAGGAGTTTCTTAGCAGTGAGAACAATAGTTGTTATAGGGTGAATCAGAGAAGCTCATAATGGAAAGAAGGTTAGGCATGCTTGTGGGGGTGGTGGTGGTGGTGGAAAGAAACCTATTCTATGCATTTGGAACAAGGTCTGAAGAAGATGGAGGGGAAGAGACTTGGGTCAGAGCTTGAGTGTTAGAAACCAATGTGAACTTTGCTGCTGGCTTGAAGGGAGATAAATGTTGTGACAGATGCCTGCAAAGCTTTTGGCAAGGAATGGGGTTCCATTTGGTATGATGCATTTCAAGGTTAAGCTCCTTTGTGTCATGTAGATGTGGCATGTTTTTGGCTCCAGGCTGAACCTTGGGGTTTGGGATTTATATAATTGTGAAAGGCATTAAGTCAAGAGGCAAGGCACAATGATTTGGTGAATGACATTTGCTCTAATTCCTTACACATACATTGAAGCAATAGAAATCACCCCCAAAATATCACAAAGGGATTCCAGCAAAATAGGAACGAAAGAGAGAGAGCTTGTTAAGTCGACACATGTATTAAGTTTATGCATGTATCATTCATTGTCCCATATGTGATTAATTCTTGGGTGTGTTGAGTAAATAAAAATTGTAAAATCATTTCAAAAATTGGCTTGAGAGTAGGATGATAACCCTATCATCTTCCTGGAATTGACTTGGCCTGGGAAGGAAGGAGCTCTGATGAAATGAAGTGCAAAACTGGGTATTGGACTGATGCAATAAATGTAACTTATCCACACTAATGCCTGCCATAATTCTTTCCCTGCTATGACAAGTCAAAAGGAGGTAAAACTATAAAATGGTAATATAAACGGTAAAAGCTGCGAGTGTCTGTCTTATTTTAGAAGGAGTCTTTGCTATTGAGGAGCACACTCCAAGGAGTCTACTGGAGCTTACAAAATACAGGTATTGGCCTTACTTTGATGCTTGTTATTCATTGAAGCCACTGGCTCTGATTGTGTCAGGCCACTTATGTTACATAGAGTGTCTCCTCAAGGAAGGACTCATACTCTAGCCCCTCTCGGCTCAAAAACACTCTTTCGCCATTGAATTTTAAAATGGAAAATGTTTTTATTTAAAGCCTGGATGGTGTGAGATATCAGGAAGCTGAATGGGAAGGCAAGGTGCTCTCTCTCTTCAGAAGGACTTGAATGAAGAAGGATGTCATTAGGTTGAAACTGTTGTAGACCTTTTGCCACCCTGTGGGTCGTGATGGCGAAACCTGTCCAGAATGTAGTAGCAATATAGAGTAGGCACGGATACTAGGTCCTGAGGAAAGTTTTTGAAATTTCTGATTTAGTTATGACTGAAATCAAGACTGCGACTTGATATTTTCAGGAATGTGGGTTAATATATTCCACCCTCTCCACCTAAACCTTTATTTTACTCCAGCTCTTTGGAGAGAGGGCTTCTGTTCCATGCAGTAGAAGGATTTTTACCTGTTACTTTAAAGTACTATGAAGAGATTACAACAAAAATTTGAGATGTAGGAAGAAATGAAAAGAAACAATGTAATGTAAATATGACAATTAAATTGCAATAAAGACAAAAGGTTAGGAGCTAAAATTATAGGTGATTAGGTGGTTGAAAATAAGTATATAAACAATCAATGATTAAAAATATATCAATAATGGGGCGCCCGGGTGGCTCAGTAGGTTAAAGCCTCTGCCTTTGGCTCAGGTCATGATCTCAGGGTCCTGGGATTGAGCCCCCCATCGGGCTCTCTGCTCAGCAGGGAGCCTGCTTTCCCCTCTCTCTGCCTGCCTCTCTGCCTACTTGTGATCTCTCTGTCTCTGTCACATAAATAAATAAAAATCTTAAAAAAAAAGTTTAGAATATAAAAGTAGAGGAGATTAAAGATTAAGAAAAGAAATTAAAAATAATAAATACTAAAAAAAAATAAAGCCAAAAATCTTAAAGATTAGACAAAGAAAGGACGAAAAAACAAAAAACAAAACCTAATCCAAAGTAAATCAGCAAGATTCCACATAAAGTTCAAGGTGGTGGTTGAAAAAAAATTATTATTATTATTATTACTTTTAAAGATTTTATTTATTTATTCGACAGAGAGAGAGAGAGATCACAAGTAGGCAGAGAGGCAGGCAGAGAGAGAGGGGGAAGCAGGCTCCCCACTGAGCAGAGAGCCTGATGCGGGGCTCGATCCCAGGACCCTGAGATCATGACCTGAGCCGAAGGCAGAGGCTTTAACCCACTGAGCCATCCAGGCGCCCCTGAAAAATAATTACTGATGGGACGTCTTCCATGGGGCAAAGAGCCAAGAAAGCAGAAAGCTCTTAGCTTGAGCAGTTACCTGTAAATACATAAGGATGTCTGCTAATTACCGACACAGAGCAAAACAGTGGGGGGAAAACCTAGCCTTCTCATCTTTGGGAAACTTGAAAAGTGTTACTCATTTCCCTCCGCCAGCACACACACAAAAGGTAATTGTCCAATTCTTTATTGTCTAAAAATCTGGCATATTATGCATACAGCCCATAGAGCCTAGTTATAGTCAATTAGACAATTGGCAGGAAAAGCAGGGAGTCACTGGATTCCTTTTTTCAAACGATTTCCTTTTAAAGAAGAAATATATGCAGAATATGACAGCAATAAAATAGCTATAATCACTAAATAGCAATAAAACTATGATTCCATTTGAGTTTACATGAGATGGTGGATTTTAGCTTTGTGTTCAACAGTCTTTCAGTTCTTAAAATACTAGAACAAATAAGCAATTCTATATCCAATTTAATAAAAAAATCTTTATAGTCTTTTTATTTAACCAACATTTTCAGTTGAGATTCATATAAAAATTAATTTAGTTCAAATTAAAAAAATTATTGGGAAAAATATTGGTATGAATGACCTTATTAACCTCTTGGCAAAATTAGAAATAGTGAAAAGTCAATTCTCATATCCCTGAAAACTCAGGAGACAAAAACCCAACTCGTTGTTGAGACTCTAGAACAATATGAAATATGAAATTTCATCAGTTTCTCCCTTTTTGTATGTAATCTAGAATGTTGACAAAACATGTTCATTCACAAAAGCTATTTTTCTTTACTTGCCTATACTACAAAGTTTACCCTGTTACATTCAGTGTCAGTATTTTTCTCTTGCCTAAAGTGTTTCCTCAAATATCTTAACTACAGTTTCATATATTTTATGAAATTTACTTGGAATACCTGTGAGAGTTAACGTTTTGTGTGTCAGTTTGGCTAGATTATGGTACTCAGGTATTTGGTCAAACATTTATGGATGTTGCTGTAAAGGTATTTTTTAGACAAGATAAATGTTTAAATTAGTGGATTTTGAGTAAAGCAGATGGCTCTCCATGATGTTGGTAGGCCTCATCCAATGAGTTGGAAGGTCTTAAGAAAAAAGACTGACCTCTACAAAGAAGATAGAATTTTGCCAGCAGACTACCTTTGAACCAAACTACAATATTAATTCTTCCCTGGGGATTCAGCCTGCTTGCCTACTCTAAAGATTTTGGACTTGCCAGCCTCAATAATTACATGAGCCAATTCCATAAAATAAATCTCTCCATATAGGCACACATTCTACTTGTTCTGTTTCTCTGGAGAACCCTGGCTAATACAATATTCAAATTCTTTGAACAGCAGAGAATTGAAGAAATTTATTTTATTTTATTTTTTTTGCAATGAAAAATGTACTTGGCTCAGAAAAAATATCAATTCTGATCAATAGAGTACAATATCGAACTGTTGTCTGCAACATCTCAGAGGAATGTAAATATCTTACCTCTTTCCTCCATTAAAAATTTCTTAAATGAAACACACTAGATTGACGGTTTTAATTATTATGAGATCTTCCTAGGTTGCTAATCTCTGGGATTCAAAAGTGAAGCCACATCTAGTCTTCTCAACCCAGCAGTCCCCCACGCCCTCTACCAAGAACTTCATATAGAAAAAATACATAATGTTTTTCTGACAACTGCAGGCATTTCTTTAATAACATAATTATTTAAAAAATTTTTTATATGCATTAATTTTCAGTATCCTCTGTATTACTAATTCTGAAAAGATAATTATATAAAAGAATATTTTGTTTGTTTTCTAAATATTAAAAATTCTTTCTTAAAGGAAATTTGCAAGTCAATCCTAAACTTTAAAGAGTAACAGGACAGGAATAGCTAAAACAATTTAAGAATATGGACTGGGGAGTATCTTTAGTATATATCAAGATTTTTTATAAAGCTGCAGTAATTAATGTGGTATGGTAATTGACATAGGAATAAATCAACAGACAATACAACAGAATGGAGAGCCAGAAATATTGTCATGTATATATAGATGTTTGGTAAATGAAAGAGCTGACATTATAAAGCAGTAGGGTAGACCCACAAAGTTCAAATCCTAAAGGAAAAGATTTTTGCCTGATAAATTGGTAAGTTTTACATGGCAGAAGATTTCATAAGTGAGGTGAAAAGAAAAGCCATAGACCAAGAGAAATTATTTTCAAAGCATATAACTGAAGAATTAATACTTTGAATATGCAGAAAATTTCTATAAATCAGTAAGAAAAAAGAAAGCTTAGCTGGAAAATGGATAGGAGATGTAGACAAGAGATTAATAGAATTAGAACCTCAGTGGCCAATAAGCATATGAAAAAATGCTCAAACTCACATAATCAGGAAACTGAAAATTTAAAAATGAGGTTACTCAGAATGAACATTTCATACTCATTAAAGTCTGAAAATATTCCATCAGAAAGGATGAATACCTACCATTTGCATCAACATGGGTGGAACTGGAGGGTATTATGCTAAGTGAAATAAGTCAAGCAGAGAAAAACAATTATCCTATGATTTCACTACTATGTGGAACATAAGGAATAGTGCAGATGACCATAGAGGAAGGGAGGGAAACCTGAATGGGAAGAAATCAGAGAGGGAGACAAACCATGAGAGACTCTGGACTCCGGGAAACAAACTGAGGGCTGCAGAAGAGAGGCGGATAGGGTGGGGTAACTGGGTGATGGGCATTAAGGAGTGCACATGTGGTGATGAGCATTGGGTGTTAGACACAACTAATGAATCACTGAACACTACATTGAAAACTAATGATGTACTTTGGCTAACTGAACTTAATAAAAAAAAAGTCTGAAAATATTAAGTATTATCGAGGATGAGGGGAAACAGAAACCCACACCCTGCTGATGGCAGCATAACTTGGTATATACTACAGTGACAGCAACTTGACTACATCTAGTATAGCTGAAGATTCCTATACTCTTACATATATGTCCTAGAGAATGCTTACAAATATGCATAATGAGACACATAAAAATGTTTTTTGGAGTATTACTTCTAATAATCAAAAGGTATATACAACATATTAGTAGAGGAGTGGATAAAAATTGTGGTATATAATAGCCGTTAATATGAACAAACTGATGTGTCAATTTGAAGAAATATAGAAAACATGGTACTAAATGAAAAAAGAAGTTGTAGAAGGATTCATAGGCTAGACTAGTATTGAAGTAAATATTTTAAAACATCCCACACTCATATATTACTTTGGGACAAATACACCCACAGTACAAGTATAAAAATATGGACAGAAACAATAGACACCAGATTTGGAGAAGAAGAATAAGGAAGGATGAAGAATTTGGGGAGGTTGCAAGGGAGTTTTAAATAAGGCTCTAGTGTCCTTTTACTTAAAACACATTGTGGTGAGGATGGGCTAGAAGTGGCAGAGGAGGAAGGAGCACTTGTTGGAAGCCTCACTGTCGTAGAGGAGTGGTTGCCCCATTGTCTGTTTGGCAGTGCCTTTCTCATTCTGAGCCAAGGCAGACAGTGGGGAGGGGCAAAGCATCTTTCCACCTTCTTTTCAGCCATCAGGTTTTCTGCAACCCAGTGCCAACACATTCATGGATCACCAATTATATTTCTCGATCCAATTCTAAGGACTTTACAAATAGTGGCCATTTCTCCAGATTTTGGCAATTAAGAGCCAGTTCTAGTTTTCACTGCTGTGAGTTCTCAGCACTTACTGGGGGCCTTTTTAAGCATCTGTATTAGTGAGAGTAGGCTAGACTATACTGTGATAATAAATAAAAATGCAAATCACAGTGGTTTAAACTAGCCCATGTTTTGTTCTAGCTCCTGCAGTATCCAATGTGGATAGATATTCCTGGCCAGGAGGCCTTTCTGGGTGGTTCTCGGAGCAGTGTACTCATGGATCTAGGCTTCTTATATTGTATAGCTCTGCCACCATCGCCATAGGGATGGAGGAGAAAGATGGTAACAGATTGTGAAGGATGGCCAGCAGCCAGTTCTGAATGTGGTTTACTTCACTGTTGGCCAGTACCACCAGCCAGAACTCAGTCACATAGTCCCACCTAGCCACAAGGGGTGCAGGGAATGTAGCCTCTATCCGAGTCTGAGAGGAAAATAAATGAATTTGGTGAATTTATAGTATTGTCCAGCCACCACATTTTATTGAGAACATAAGACTCTGTTGAGACCATAAGACAGAATTTAAAACCATTATGTTTTGTTTTTTTAACTTTTACTTTTAATCATTTACTTAGTTATCATCAATCAGGTAATAAGCCCCTGCAAACTCGCTACCCTAAATATGAGCAAGGACCTTGACAAAATCCTGCAACTAACTAAATGCTCTTCCCCACCTCTACACAAGATTATCCCGACTCTCTACACAAGATTACCATCATTCTGAAACTGTATCGATCGTTCCATTGTTTTTCTTTCTTTAAAAAAATCAACCATTGTCTTGACGTAAGTTGAGATTCACACACAGGTGGAAGTAATAACACAGAGAGATCCTTTGTGCCATTCACCCAGATTCCCCCAGTGGCAACATCTTGAAAAATTATACTACAACATTATAACCAGGATCTTAACATTGATACGCTCAAGATATAAAATATTTCCATCATGGATAGGATTAGTTATGTTGCATTTTTGTAGTCAGACCATTTTCCCTCTGGTCCTCAATCCTTCCTTAGCCCTGGTATTCCCTAGATTGTTCCCCACATTTATAATTCTATCATTTCAAGAATGTTATACAAAGGGAACCACTTCATTTTGGGCTTGGGATTTTTTTTCTCTCAGAGTAATTCTCTGGAAACTCATCCAGACTGTTGTGGATATTTATAGTTCATTCTCTTTAATTGCTCAGTGTATTCCATGGTATGGATGTACTGCAGTTGTTTAACCATTTACCCAAAAAATGGTAACTGGGTTGTTTTCGGTTTTGAGCTATACTAATAAAGTTCCTTTATTTGTATATAGCTTCTTCTTCTTTTTTTTTGGAACATAAACCTTCATTTCTCTAGGATAAGTGCCCAGGAGTGCAATTGGTGAAGTTCATGTTTTAGCTTTGATAGTTCTCTTGTCTTTCCACATAAACTCTAGAATAACTTTGTCTACATCTACAAAACACCTTTCTAGGATTTTGGTAGAAATTGTGTTAAACTTGTATATCAATTTGAGGGGAACTGACAGCTTTACTGTGTTGAATCTACTAATCCATGAACGTGGTGTGACTCTCCTTTTATTTAAATCTTGACCTCCATTGTGTTTTGTAGTTTGCAGTACAAGTCCTATACATGTGTTACTAGATTTACACCTGTTTTGTGCAATTTTTAATGACATTTTTAATTTTAGTGTCCACATGTATTTATTACTAGTGTATAGAAATTTAATTGATACTTCTGTTTATCTTGTATTCCGTAACCTTCCTGAAATCACTTATTAGTCCTAGAAAGTTGTTTTTTTTTTGGAAATTCTTGGGATCTTCTATATAGAAAATCATGTCCTCTCCAATAGGGACACTTTTATATCTTCCTTTCTGATCTTTATGCTTTTATTTCATTTTCTCACATTATTGCACTGGCTAGACCTTCCAGTACTATGTGGAATAAGAGTGGTGAGAGTGGATACCCTTGTCTTGTTCCTCATCTTAAGGAGAAAGCATTAGCCTTTCACCCTAAATATAATATTAGCTGTTGGAAGGCCTTTTTTTTTTTTTTTTTAAGATGCTTTTTATCAGGTTGAGGGAATTTCCCTCTCTCCTTATTTTTTCTGAGAGCTTTTGTAATGAATGAGTATTGAATTGTCAAATGTCTTTTCTCTATCTATTGATATAATCCTGGGATTTTTCTTCTGGGAATTTGTAAGGCTCCACTTGGTCATGGCATAAAATTCTTTTTATATACTGTTGAATTCTATTTTCTAATATTTTATTAGGGATTTTTGCATTTATGTTCATCAGGGATGTTGACCTATAGATTTCTGTTTTTATACTGTCTGTGGTTTTGGTATCAGGCTAATACTGGCTTCATAAATGAATTGGAAAGTATCCTTTCCCTTTCTATTCTATGCCTTCTTATTAGAAGAGATTTTGTAGAATTGGTATCTAAAGTTTTGTTAATTTTTTTTTTTTTGGCCTATTTTATTCCTGTTGTTTAGGCTGGTTAACTTCTACTTATTTTATTCTATTTTTTATTTGTTCATCCATTTTGCTACTGATCCCATCCACTGAGGTTTTTATTTTGTTAAAAAATTTTTTTTGAGTTCTAAAATTTCCATTGGTTCTTCTTTTTACCTTCTTTGTTGATACTATTTTTTTTCATTGAGACTGTTTCTTTTTTTTTTGTGCTCATAATTGTGCACATGCATTTTATATCACGGCTACTTTAAAATGTTTATCAGATAATACTAACATTACTTTCATCTCTGTCTTTTCAACTATCTTTTAATTCAGTTTTAGATCTTCATTGTTTTTGGTCTGATGAGTGATTTTTCAAATAAAACCTGGACATTTCAGGTATTACATTATCAGATTCTGGGGTTTTTTAAGCCTTCTGTTCTGTTTGGCTTCCTCTGACATCTCTCTGGAGAATAAGGGAGGGACCTGTCTCATTACTACCAGGTAGGTATAGAAGTCCAGGTTCCCTACCTGGTCTTTGTTGGTACCTGAGGGTGCAGTTCCTCATTACTGATGGGCAGGTTTGGTTGTTCTGGCTCCATTTTTTTTTTTTTTTTTTTTTTTTTAAGATTTTATTTATTTATTTGACGCAGAGAGTGAGAGAGCACAAGCAGGCAGAGCAGCAGAGGGAGAAGCAGCCTCCCCACCGAGCCGGGAGCCCGACAGCAGGGCTCAATCCCAGGACCCTGGGATCATGACCTGAACCGAAGGCAGTCGCTTAACCAACTGAGCCACCCAGGCACCCCAGGGACACCTGTGTGGTTCAGTCAGTTAAGCATCTGACTCTTTTTTTTTTTTTTTAAGATTTTATTTATTAATTTTGTTCTGGCTCCTTACTAGGCCTCCAGTGATACTTCCCTGGCAGAGAGGGGCATGAATACCTCATTACTGTTCCTCATGTGGTCTCCACTATAACCATGTCAGCCTCATTACTGCTAGGTTGTGATGAAGGTCCTGAATCTCCCCAGGGCTTCCTCTCACACCACCACAGTGGAGAGGAAAGAGCACTCTGTTACTCTCAGGTTGGAGGGAAAAATCCATCTTGTCTCCCCTGAACCCACAGGGGACCTTATTCTTGTATGGTGCAGATGAAAGTCCTGGTTCCCTACACTACTGTCTTTGACACCACCTGTATTGGTGGTTTGGAGTTCTTTCTTACCGCCTGATGGGATGGGGGTGGGTGGTGGGATTGTGGTGGAAGTGTAGGCTCTACACTCAGTCTTTGCTCGCCTGGGTTGGGCCACAGTTTTCTGTGGTATTTTGCTGGAATACAGCAGTTTTTGCCTACAGGTTTTTTGTCTTGCTAGGCTGTCCCTTTCCTGGTTCTTTGGCTAGGGAGAGTAGGCTTTTGCTGGGGCTTTTTTTCTCTGTGTCCATTGGTATTTTTATGTTGCTGGATTCTTCAGCTTTATGTGTGGTATATATAAGGCAAAAATAAAACCCAGAAAACTCACCAGCCTTCCGTGGGTCCCAACACATTCCTAGATGGTCTACTTTTTTTCCTCCACTTTTCAGGTCTTCTAATGATTGTCTTATTTATATATATATTTATTTGTTTATTAATTAAATAGAGGTATAATTGACATATAACATTTTTCAGTTTCAGACGTACAACGTAATGATCATATATATATATATGTAATATATAGTGAGATGATCAAAATATGTCTAGTTAATATCTGTCACCATACATAGTTGCAAAACTTTTTTTTGTGAAGACTTTTAAGATCTACTCACTTGGCAACTTTAAAATATGCAATACTGTATTATTAACTATAGTCACCATGTTGTACACCATGCTACTATACAAGCTGACCTCAGCAACATGCACTTGAACTGCCACGGTGAGAAATTTTTTTTTTTTAAGTTTCAATCTATGAACAACTATCTATATGTCTATCTACTTATCTAATATATTTTTTAAATTTTAATTCCAGTGTAGTTAACATACCAGTTTCTTACACCACACAAAAAAATAAACTCAAAACAGATTAAGGATCTAAATATGAGACCTGAAACCCTAAAAATCTTAGAAGAGAGCAGTAATTTCTCAAACATTGGCTGTAGCAACATCTTTCTAGATGCGTCTCCTGAGGCAAGGGAAACAAAAGCAAAATCAAACTACTGGGACTACACGAAAATAAAAAGCTTCTGCACAGCCAAGTAAACAACCAACAAAACTAAAAGACGACCTACTCAATGGGAGAAGATATTTGCAAATGACATATCTGATAAAATACATAAACAACTTCTACAACTCAACACCCAGAAAACATAATCCAATTAAAAAATGGGCAGAAGACACGAACAGACATGGCTCCAAGAATACATAGAGATGACCAACTGACACATGAAAGGATGCTCAATGTCACTCATCATCAGGAAATGCAAATGAAAACCACAATGAGATATCACTTCATACCTGTTAGAATAAGAACATTTTTGAGATGGAAGGTCAGCTGCTCTGGGACCCCAACATCTCCCTGGAGAGGGAAGTAGTGGCGTTCCTGCACCAGACAGTGCAGCAGAGGTGGCAGATCTTTGCGTCTCAACTTCAGGAGGAAGAAACCATGTAAGGCGACGCTGTTTGTGCTCATGAACAGCAATCTCCACACGGGAGGCGCTCCGAGGAAGCAGCCCTGGCCCACGGGGTTTAACCCGCGAGGGCGATCCCAGGCAGGCTCTGTGACCCGAGCGAGCCGCAGCGCAGGAACTTTGCACTGGAAAAGCTTGCTGCAGATTCAGCGGTGAGGTGCGTGAAGTGCGTGAGGTGCGTGAGGTGCGTAGGGTGCGTGAGCTGCGCACGCACTAGACCCCGGAGTGTGGGGCGCGACTGCCTGTGGAAGAAATTAGAGAGCTGCTTGCTTGCTTCGGTCGGGTCAGACCCGGTTGGGCTGGGGGAAGTGCGGCGGAATGCAGACCAGGACCTGGACGTGGTGACTCCGGTGGCTCCTGCCATCCCTGCCCGCCGCCGCCGTGGGACCCGTGTGGCAGCTGCGTGCAGAGGCCCGGCCCCATCCATCCTGCGGAGGTGAACAAGGGCCTCCCTGCCCCAGGAGCTCACGAATCGGGGACAGACTTGCAAACCATTCTGATGAGTTCTGTGGCTGATTGTGTTTGCAATTACAGCGAAGGAAGCCCAGTTCTATATTGCTTCATCTCTACACCTCTTGGCAGCCTCTACTAAGTTGTTACCACATTCGTCCACCGTCCAGGACAGCTGTTGTAGTAGACCCTGACCTCTGTTGATCATGTCTTCATTCTGAAGGGGTCAGTTGCCAGGAATACCATGACATGGCACCTCGTTTACAGAGGTACAGACTTTGAAAAACCTCCATAGCCTAGAGATTGAGAGGCACCATGACTGCTGATTTACTGATGAACAAGAGCATCAGTCTTTTCAGTTGTCTTGTCAATCTTTAAGCTCTTTGCAGCCAGGAGGAGGTCATGTCGTGCCAGCTGACAAGCCTGAAAGAGACCCCGACTCTGATCTTCATTCTTAACTTCTATGTTGTCTCCCCAGTGGGGTACAATGGCTTCTGTAAGTTTAGCGACTGGATGAGCTGAAGAAACTGTGCGGGCAAGACTCTTATCTCTTGGTCTCTGGAAGAAGACGTGTCTTCTTTTGCTGACTCTTTATGTAAGTAGACATGATTGAATAGGTGAAGGGAAAATTCTATGATAACCTCTAAGAACCAGTAGGCGGAGGCTACTGGGTACTGCTTTGTTGGCTGGGGTTGCCAATACTCCAGGCATATCCCGGTTGTGTGAAATAGGTGAAGGGGGTCAAAAGTACAAACTAACAGTTATGAATAAATCATGAGGATGTAATGTATAGCATGATGTTTGTCTTATAGATTATATACAGGGTTTTTAGTTATACTTAGTGGGAGGAATAGGGAAAAATACATGTAAGCCCCTGGAAGTGGGGGATGCTTTCCTTTTTATATGGATAAATTGTATTTTTACTTCCTTTTTTTTTTTTTTTAAGATTTATGTATTTGTTTTAGAGAGGGAGGTGCACACCTGCTTGTGTGCTCCCGCTCATGAGGGGAGGGGCAGAGAAAGACTCTTCAAGCCGACTCCCCTGAGCAAGGAGCCAGCTGGGGCTCCATCTCACATGAGGTCATGACCTCAGCTGAAACCAAGAGTTGGAAGCTTAACCCAGTGAGCCCCAGGTGCCCCTCTTTTTACTTATTCTAATGTAGCCTTTGTTAATTTTTAATTTTACGAAAAGAGTATCATGTTCAACCTACTTTTTAGGTACTTTTTTTTCACATTAATATATTGATAGAAGTTCTTATGGCAACAAGTCCCTGTGTAGTTAATTAGTTTTGTCTGCTATGTATGTATAGCATGGTTCATTCATCCAAGTTACTGTGGATAGATATTTGTGATATTTTCAGGTGTTTGCTATTGTGAACAATGCTAGTATGAACAGTGTTTTACAAGTATCCTATCCTATAGGAGCTACAGTTTCTTTTGATATATACCTAGGAGTGGAACGAATTGCTAGGCTACAGGCTATGTAAATCTTCCAACTATAGAATATAATACTAAATTCTTTAACAAAGTGGTTGCACTAATTTACATTCCCCCTAGCAGTGTGTTACAGATACAACAGATCTTTACTGAGGTGAAATCTGAAAACTCTCCCAGGCAGTAAGCTGCTGGGTGATTGTAGGGCTCCCTTCAAATTTTCTGTCTCTCTGGCATCACTTACTGTCAGTTATTGTGTAATAACCAATATCTAAAAACTACTTTTCCATATATTTTGGCTTTTTTTTTTTAAGTTGTTTCTGGCAGATGAGTCAATCTGGTCCCTGATTCTGTCTTGTTTGAAGGTAGAAGTCTTTTAAAATCATTTTAACTTCTATTTTTCCTGTAATAATTGTCTCTTTTTATTTATAAAATCATTTGTGTTTATTCTGTACTTATCTTAAGTTTGCCAAAGTTTATTTATTTTGTTAGTTTTTCCAAATAGCCATATTTTGGCAGTTTATCTTTGTTAGTCTTCTCTATTTGTTTTCATTTATCTCTTACCTTTTTTTTTTTTAATTAACACATAATGTATTATTTGCCCCAGGGTACATGTCTATGAATCATCAGGCTTACACATTTCACAGCACTTACCATAGCACATACCCTCCCCAATGCATTTATCTCTTATCTTGTATTTTCTTTAGTTTTATCCTGTTGTTCCTTTTCTGATCTCTTAAGAGGGACTATTAATTCATTAATTTTGAGGCTTTCAATTTTTTTCTCTCGATAGTCCTAAACAGGCTGTAACTTTCCCTCTGATCACTGCTTTTCTCGCATCACATAAATTTTGATATATAATTAAAAAAATTTTAAATCAGTTTTATCATTAAACACTACACCAAAAACTAATGATGGACTATATGTTGGCTAATTAAAAAAAAAGAGTATACTTCTCATGGGTGGAGCCTAGAGAGTATTATGCTAAGTGAAATAAGTCAGTCAGAGAAAGACAAATACTATATTTTACTCTGTAGATTTTAAGAAACAAAAGAAAGAGACAAAACAGAAAACAGACTCTTAACTATAGAGAACAAACTGATGATTATCAGAAGAAGGTGAGTGGAGGGATAGGTTAAATAGGTGATGGGAATTAAGGAGGGCGCTTGTGGTGAGCACTGGGTGTTGTATATAAGTGATGAGTCACTAAATCCTACACTATAGACCAATATTACACTGTATGCTACCTAAATAGAATTTAATAAAAACTTGGAAGAAAAAAATTTAAAAAAAGAACTCCAGTCAATAAAATGGGTTTGAGATTATTCTGCTAAAAAAATAATAAATCAATAAAATAAAATTAAAAAAATAAAAAAAAATTTAAATCAGTTCTAGGTATTTTAGAATTTCAATTATGACCTTATTTTAACCCATGACTCATTTATCAGGGCTTTGAAAAATAAATTTTGAATAAGTGGAAATTAAAAATTTACATTTGTATTATTAATGTCTAATTGCATACTTTTTTTGGTAAAATTGTTGAGGCTTTATGGTCTAATTCATGATAAATTTTTATAGTCATCTGTACTTGAGAATATTTTTATTCAAAGTATCAGATGTTCATTAGGTTATGTTTTTTAGTTATGTCATCCAGATCTTGTATATGTTTGTTGTTTTTTTCCTCTATTTGACTTCTCAATAATTGAGAAAGCTGTGCTGAAATCCCTCACTATGATGGTAGATTTATTACTCTGTCCTTGTGATGAAGTTTTAGAATATAAGTGAGGTCCTGAGCCGACGACCAAGAAAGAATTCTTGAGACGTCTGTGGTGCAAAATGGTGGTTTATTAAAGCATGAGGACAGAACCCATGGGCAGAAAGAGCCATGAGGAGTGGCCCTATATATACACCTACAAGTTGGAAGGAGTAGGTAAGGAAAGGGGAGGTTTCAAAAGAACTTTCATAGGCTAAAGACGACCTACAAGATACTGGAGGCCTTGCCTTTGTCAAGTTAGGTGGTTTTTCCCCCTCTAGCAAGGCATTAACATTAAGATAGTTGGGAGATTCAAGGAAGAATGTCACACTTGGCCCACCCTGGAGTGGCGGGGGTTACAGGGTGTCAGCTTCTGTTTTGTCTTCAGCCATCCTTCTGTTCCCTCATCACTTGCAGTTCCTATAAAATTTATTTCGTATACTTTCAGGCATTTTATTAGTAACCACGTATTTAAAACTACTTTATGTTCTTGGATAATTGCATTAAGTAGTGAATTGAATTCTCTGTCCCTAATAATACGTTTTACTTTGATATTTATTTTATATATTGTTAGTAATAGCTGTAGCAACTTTTTTTGGTTGTTTTTGCTTTGTATTTAATTTTCTATCATTTTACTTTTAACTTTTGTGTGTTCTTTTGCTTTAGGAATATCTTTTAGAAACAGCATACTTTAGATTTTATAAAATCTAAACTGTGACTTTATCTCAAAATCTAGTTAGTATTTATGCTAATTATTAATATATTTGGACCAGTCCAAAATATCTCAACTTATTATTTCTGTGTTTTTTTTTTTCTCTATTTCTAATTCTTTTCACCCACTTCATCTCCTTCTCTCCTTTAAATTAATTGCTGTGTCTACTCAAAATGCTCATCTGGGAATTGTTACTGATCCATAATGAGATAAGGACCTCCTGCTAGAATTTAAAATAAGCACCACTCCCTTCATTGAGAAAGTCTTTATGTAAAAATCATGTTACCTGAACTAAGCAGTGTTTTTAGTGATGTGATTGATATACACTTTGGTGTAAGAAACTTGTTAAGAACTGACGAACAGTTCACAAACCGGCTAGCTTGGTGGACTACAGTTTGAGTTCTTACATACCTTGTGAGAACCTAACTAACTCTCAACATACTGATAACATCTAAGCTTTTAAATAGGATTATTACATTTCCTCTTTTATGTTGATAATAGATTTCTTTCTTTCCCTCTCTTTAATATAGCAACCAACTTTAGTATAGCAACCAAGGTACTTAATCTCTTTTATTCACATATCACTTGCAGCATCTCTTGTTTGCCCTTTTATTTAAGCATCTCCCCACCCTGTTGTCATTATGGATCTTTGCATGGCATACCTTCCTAGGCCTTATTCCTGAGAATGTGTTTATCAAGCCTTGAGATTTAATTTATATTTGGGCTAGATATACAGTTCTAAATTCTAAGTTCTTTTTCCTCAATACTTTGGGAATTCTACTTCCATAGTCTTTAGGGCAGTGTTGATTCTGAATAATTCCTTATTTCCTTTATGTAATATGCTATTTCTCTTTTTGTTAACTTTTGGAATTTTTTTCTTTATCTTTCTTATTCTTAAATTTTAGTATAATGTGGTGTGGATTTTTCTTCCTTTCTCTTGCCACTCTACAGACAGTTTCCATCTTAGGCCTGTTATCTTTAAAAAAAATTGAATATTTATCTACATTACTTCTTCAAATATTTACTCCTCTTCAAATTTTTTCTCTTTCTGTGATTTGGATTTTAGCACTTCTCTTTCTATTCCTTATGCCTATTGAATTTTTTTTTATATTTCTCATTTCTTTGCCTTTCTTTTCTGAGCAGTGTTCTTTTTGAAGTGTATCATTTTTGTGTTCTTTAGTTCAACTATTATAATCTTGTCTTTAAAATATCTGCTTCACTCTAATAATTTTTTAATTCTATTGATGCATTCTTTACTTTAAAAAAATATTTCATTAAGGTGATTTAAAGTTATTGGTGTGTGTATTTTTGCCTCTGATAGAATCTAAAAATTCAGATAGTTATAATCCTTAAATATCTTATCCTTTTGATTTATGTGCTTGTTTTTCTCGGGGTTATTCTCTGAAGCAGAGCATATAGGGAAAGGTCAGACCCCTTCCTCTGTCACCTCAATTAGCTCAGGGAGCAGGCGTGGGATATATGCAGAGCCCTGGTGTCCAGAGGCTCAGGCAGTGAAAAACTCAGTCAATCTCTCCTCATCCTAAAAAAAGAACTTAATGTAGGGCTTTGCTCTTTGTCCCTCAGGAAAGAGTAGCTTTAGGTGGGGATCTTCCTTAAGCATAGCGACTTAATCGGAGTCATTACTTTACTTTTCACATCGTGTCACAGTAGTTCCTGCCATTGATTTTCCTTTGTTTTTGAGATCACTCAGAACACGTCTGAGTTGCTGTAGGTGTAGGGTAGATATTCTTTATCCCAACAGTACCTTTTCTATTTTATTCTATTTTCTATCCTCTCTACTACTGAGTTGCCTCTTGTGCTCCCTGAAGCCAGTCTTTTCCTCTTACATCAGTTCAAGATAGCCCTCTGTCTTCATCTCAGGGATTTCTCATACCTTTCTTGGTGTCTTTGGTTGGTCTTGGGAGTGAGAGTCAAGAATAATTGCCTCATTGCCTTCCTAGCCTAGTAGGATCTGGAAATGGATCCACCTACCCTTTGCTACTATTTTTAGGGACCATCATTTTTTTTTCCCCAGGACAAAGTAACCTATAGTTTTTCTCATGCTTTTATTTTTACAAAAGGTGTTTAGAATATAAATAAAAATGTTAAAATGAAAAATATTATACCCAAACTCTTTGTGTTCTATTTCTAAACTGTTTGGCACATGTGCAATCACATTTTTTTTATGCTGCAGGGTTTTTTTTTTTTTTTTAACCGTACATTACTTTGAGTGTACTTGTTTTTATTTGTTTTTCTTGTTGATTTTTATAGTTCTACAGTGTTTATTTTTGACATACTGCATAATATCCTTAAGAATGATATACCAAAATTTACCAAGGCTCTCTTAGGTTTAGGTTATTTTTACTTTCCACTGTTAGAGGTGAATATAACAGCTTTATAAATTTATCTTTTGTCTTTTGATTTATTGGTTTAGATTTGCTTTAAGAATGAGATTACAAGGTCCATGGATGTAAAAACTTTATGGTTCTTGATAGGTATTGCCAAATTGCCCTTCAAAGAATGATGCTATTCTTTGAATGGTTTTCTATATACTTATTCTGATGTATACTTAATTGCATATGCACAAACTTGTTGTATATCACTTAAGACAAATCTTCTTCTGTCTTTTTACACTACTCTGATTACATTTTTTAAGGATACATTAAATTAAAATGGTGATAGACCATCTCCTTTTTTTTTTTTTAAACCACTATTACTTCCAAATAGCCCTTTAAAATCCTCTTAATTCTAATTCCAATTCTAATTTAAGTAATTAGGAATATAAATATAAATTAAGACAATGGGCGACATTTACTCCCTTAGATTCTAGCAATATAGAGAGCATGTATTACTTATATAGTTTGAGGTCTTAGGTGTAAAGGTACAAAATATTTTTTGAAATCCGTTTACTTCCACAAGTTGTCTGAAAGTCTGGCCTTCCCCCTCTGTTTGGAGCCTTCTAAGTCCTGGGGGTTTTGTATCATGCAAGAAAGGGCTGGGGGGTGGAAAAAGGACAGCTGTTAATCTTGTTGCCAACCCTGATGTCTAGTGCTCAAACTAGATATAATTTGATATAGAAAATGTAAAAATGTAACAATTTTTACATTTTGAAGCCTTGCTGTTCATACCTGCTATTTTCTTTAAACAAAAACTCTGAATACATTGCTTACATATATTGCTTACATCATGCTGTATAATTTACAAGATTCCTGAAATAGTTATGGTTAATATGTGCCAAGCACTGTTTTATTTAATCCTTGCAGTAATTTTTGCTGCATAATAAACAATGTCAAAATCTTGGGGGTTTGCAATAATAAACACTCATTTTCTCCCTCATAGGTCTGTCTGTGGCTCAGCTGGGCTCCAGGATTGCCTGGCCTTGCCTCTGGGCTGTGGGTTGGGTTCCTGTCTGCTTCTCCAGTGCCAGTGGCTGTCTGGGGCATGGTCTTCTTATTACAGACAACTGAAGTGTAAGTAGGCAGGCTAAACCACACAAACATATTTAAAACTTCTGCTTGACTCACGTCTACTAAAATTCCATTGTCTCATGCAAATCACCTGGCATGTGCAGCTGCAGTAGGTTGAGATATGTATACTTTGCCCACAGTGGGAGGCACTGCAAAGTCATGTGGGAAAGAGTGTAGATCTATATTTAACTTTATTGAGGAGTGAGTGAAGAACTGAGAACAATAATCCTATGTATCATAATTTTCAAAGCAATTGTGCAGATTGTCTCTTGTTAACTCACGGTCATCCCCATCCCCTATATGATTGATATTAAAGGTGCTGATTGCACTTTATTTTAGGAGAGAAGCCTAGTGTATTAGTTAGCTCGGGCTTCCATAACAAAATACCATAGACTGGGTGGCTTAAACAACAGAAATTTCTTTCTCACAGTTGTCGAGGCTGGGAGCCTCAAATTAGGGTGCCAGCATTATTGGGTTCTGGTAAGTGCTCTCACCGTCTGGCTTGCCACCGGCTCACTGTGCCCTCATGTGGTAGGCAGAGGGAAGGAACCAGCTCCTTAGTGCCTTCTTGTAAGAGCACATTCTGTCATGGGGGTCCACTCGGCCTGTCAGCTGGCGGGCAGGTAAAAGGCAATGGCAGACATAAGGTTTACTTTTGAGTTCTGGGCATTCTTAATAGAATCACTTGGTTTGGTGGTGCCAGCAGCTGAGATCATCATCATCAGAGGTTTTCTGTGATTCCTTAAACCTTCTGACTTCTGAAAGCTATTGGTAGTTTTCCCTTACCTTGGCTCCCCCAGAGCTTCCCATAATTTTGTAAGCACTTGTCATATTTTATTTAATTTAAGATGCAATCAATTGTATCGCTAAGAAAGGAAAAAGAGCTACTAATTAGGTAAAATTTTTTTTTATCCCTAAGATTTTTGTTCCATATTTTTAGAAAAGGCTCTTTCAGACTTAATTAGATAAGTTTTAAAACACCTGCACATACGATTGTACATACATAAAAATGTAAATATGAGCACAATAAATCTACTGTTATTCCTGAAATAACTTCATATTCAGAATTTTGCTCTTCTGAATCATTTTTTTCCACTTAGAGTCCTTGGTGTGAATTTTTCCACTCATCAGGAGGCATTGGGAGCATTGGTAATGAATCATTTCTTAAGAGTACTCCATCATGGGGCGCCTGGGTGGCTCAGTGGGCTAAAGCCTCTGCCTTCAGCTTGGGTCATAATCCCAGGGTCCTGGGATCGAGCCCCGCATCGGGCTCTCTGCTCGGCAGGGAGCCTGCTTCCCTCTCTCTCTGCCTTCCTCTCTGCCTACTTGTTAACTCTCTCTCTGTGTCAAATAAACAAATAAAATCTTAAAAAAAAAAAAAAAAGAATACTCCATCATTACCTACTGTCTTTTCTTCCAAGCTGCTAACAAACATTCTGCCAGTTTGGCTGGAGTTGTCTTAATTTTATGTCAACTCCTGTTCCATTCACAAAGAGTACTTAAATAGTTTGTGGATTTAGTGTGTAAGGATTTTACAGTGGTTGAGTCATGCCAAAGGGAATGACCATGAGGTTCTGTGCTTCTCTATGAGCTTATTCTTTATTCTTCTTGATATACATTTCTGCGATGCATCAAGAATTGATCAGTGGGTTGTATAGGATTGCTAGGTATCTATTCCGAAGACTTTTAGCTAGCTCAGTGGGTATCTATCTGTTTTCTGAGCTGTGACATCTTGGGTAAAGATCTCTTTTTTGTGTACCATTTTGCAATTTAAAATTAAATCTAAAACGTATAGAATGTACAACAGCAAGAGTGAAAGTTACTGTATATATATGAACTTTGAGTGATAGAGATGTGTCAGTGTTGATTCATTGATTGTAATAAGTAATACCACTGTGCTGTGAGATATTGGTGGGGGAGGCTGTGCATGTGTGGGGCAGGGAGTATATGGGAACTCCATTTTATAGGAACTCTCTGCTCAGTTTTGCTGTGAACCTAAAGTGGTTCTAAAAAATATAAAAAAGTCTATTAAAATATTAAATATAAAATAATCTTGTTATTGGTAATTCTTCATAGCTTTACAGAGTTAGGCTACTTTTTATAACCTGTGTCATGATGTTGTTATCTTTAGCATCTTTAGTAGTGACAGTATCAGCACTGGAGTTTCTTTAGGATTTTCTGTTTGACCAAACAAATGGTTTTATTAATTTACTCAATTGAATCATAGGTTACTGGCAATTAAGTAACTGCTATTCATAGTCAGCAAAAAGTTTCTGACAAATTGATACTTAAGGCCTTAAGGGTAATCTTGGATGGTATATAAAGATTTTATTTATTTATTTGACAGAGACAGAAAGATCACAAGTAGGCAGAGAGGCAGGCAGAGAGAGGGGGAAGCAGGCTCCCCGCTGAGCAGAGAGCCCGATGCGGGGCTCGATCCCAGGACCCTGAGATCATGACCTGAGCCGAAGGCAGAGGCTTTAACCCACTGAGCCACCCAGGTGCCTCTCTTGGATGGTATATAAATTATTCACAGAAACCTCTTTTTCAGCTCTTCTGCATGACTTCACAATTTCATCTGTCTTGATTTCCCTCTTAGTTTGGGTTCCCCTAAAAGCAGAGCCTGAGATAAGGATGTGGGTACATAGAGAGCCTATTTAGAAAGTGCTCTCTGAGAGTGCCTGGGTGGCTCAGTCGGTTAAGCGTACAACTCTTCATTTTGATTTAGGTCATGATCTCAGGGTTGTGAGATCAAGTCCCACTTCGGCTCCGAGCTCGGCAGAGAATTTTCAGGAGATTCTCTCTCCCTCTCCTTCTGCCCGTCCCCCTGCTTGCTCTTTCTCTAAAATAAATAAATGAATCTTTAAAAAAGGGGTGCCTGGGTGGCTTAGTTAAGATCTGACTCTTGGTTTCAGCTCAGGTTGTGATCTCAGGGTCCTGAGATTGGAGCCCTGTGTCTTGGGCTCACTGCTCAGCATGGAGTCTCCTTGAGCTTCTCTCTCTTTCTCCCTCCCCTTGCTCACGTGTGTACTCTCTCTCTCAAATAAGATAAATAAATAAATATTTTAAAAAAAAAAGGGAAGTGCTCTCTGAAAGCATATGACCCCTAGGGCCATTAACTTCACCCTTGGGCCATTTACTGCCTCCACACCCTAGCTGCCAGGCTTCGCTGAGGTAGAAGAGCAGAGATACCTTATTGTTTTGAGTAAAGGGAAAGAACCATGATGAAAGCTGAAAGTTGGCTACTGGAAAGCATATGCTAGTTTTGTTTTTTCCATATTACTTGCTAGTTCAGAATGCATAAAGTTGAGACATAGCATGATCTTATGACATTTATTCTCCCAGCCTGTTTGCATTTCTGCCTCTTTAACAACTGCTTGGGATGGATGCTGTCTGTGTACCCCAGGTGTATGTACTCTGCTTTCTCCGTTTCCTTCCAAACCCCTATCAGCTCATAGTAGATGAATAGGTTGGCAGTCTTAGGTGGAAATCAGACCCTAGTGAATCTGTCGACGTGTGTTCATTTAACAGAGCTTGTTTACGCCTCATCACACTTCTGCACATCAGATTCTGCACTGTGGTCCCTCCACCTAGGCGTTGCCATCCCAGGAGGTCCTGCTGAAGCAGCCTGCCAGGACTGGTTTTATCCTTTACTATGTCATAGATGTGGGGAATAAACAAGAAATCCATGCAATAGTGGCTGATTTTGGGGAGTATAGATGCATGCTCAGGAATAGCCCTCCACAGGGGGAAGTTTACCAAGGCGGTAACTCAGACTTGAAGCAGTTGAGGCAGAGGAGAGCTTGGATGGACTGGAACCTTTTGGAAAGGCCCCACTAAGGGACCAGGTCTGTGTAATAAATTTGCATTGGGAGAGCAATTTCAAAAAGGGCTCCTAGGACACATTCTTTTTTGAGGCTGATCTCCCCAAGCAAATGTCATTTTAAAATGTGATCTTACTCCTCTTTGATCACCAAATGTCTGAGAAGTTAGTTGAAATCTATAAACCTTAAAAACAGGCAACTCGATTGTGGGATTGAGGTTGAATGTGGGTTCAAATGCTGTGTTTGCCAAAGAGGTGGATGACTGACATTTAGCAGTGTCCTTGAAGAGGCTTGGTGACTTACTTGTGTATGGAAAGGTCAGTTTCTGGAATGCCTGGCATGCCTGGATAAGAGCCACAGATGCAGTGGAACCCATAAAGAGGAGAACTTCGTGGTTTGCTCTTTGGGGCAGCCAGACATACTTAGTTAGGTCCATGCACTTGGGTTCAAGCCATTGTATCATCTGTGCTGGGGAATTGCTGGGTGGAATTGCTGTCCCTAGCTTATTGGATGATGCTGACCAACTCCTAGGTGGACTTGCACTTTGAAGAGCCATTGCACACCTCCCCCAACACTTTTTATCACTAGGGAAGAGTTGTGCCATTTACTTTGGTTACATTTTACCATGGGCTATGGTGGCTTGGAGGCAGGGGCCTAAGGTGGCTGGGTGGAATATTAAACCTTCCTTTTGTTTTTTTTGTTCCTTGTGGGTCTATGCTATCCCTAAACTGTCACTTGTTAGGTAGGAAAGAGTTTACTTTCAGCTCTAGAGGCCTTGAATGATGTACCACAAGGACTCATGGTCACCTTTAGAAGGCATTGTGCTTGGGTCTCAGACGTGGGTTCAAATCCTGATGCACCACCTCTGGTGAAAACCATGGGTGATTCTCTTAGATTCTTTGAGTGTTGCTTCCTACTTTATATGGTGGTTAATTATACTTGTTTCATAGCATCGTTGGGAGATTAAATAAGGTAACGACTAAAGTCCTTGGCATGGAGCTTTAGAAATGTAGTTTCCTTCTAATGTAGCCTACTAATGTCACATGTGATACCTGAAGCTAAAGCCTTTAGGATTCCATTTAAATTTAATTAAAAAATAATATATTTATGCAGTATTAAAAAAAAGAGTGAGAAAAATCTTTAGATTTAAACAGGGATTTTGAAGGTAGAATCATGGTCTTATTTTCTAAATGCATTTGTTTCCAGTGACTATTTTATTCACTTTATAGAGAAAAAATCATGTCATATAGAAGAGATAGTCTTGGTATAAAGGCATCTGATGAAATGCAGCTAATTAAACACATAATTTGGTATAGACTGTGTATCCAACATATTTTGGCACATAAAATATTTACTCTGATAGACTGAAGATGTTATTTTGAACTAGGTCTCAGTTGTTATTGAGACTGAGTGTTTTTAATCTAGCAAACGATAATGACTTCATCACTTCTGACTTTGTGTGTCTGGGTTTCAGCGGGGAATGAGATTTTATTGCTGTGCTTTCAGCTTTCGGTGAGAGTGCTTGATAGACTATCACAGATAAGATCCTGTTTTTGAAAAGAACATTAAATACTTGTTAATTTATATTTATATTCAAAACTCTAATCTGTGCTAAACATAAGTAAGTCTCCTAATTATGAATTTCCCTCCTATTTTCAGTTTTATGTGAAAGCTAGGAATTTGAACAGCACAAAAAGTAGATCAGCTCAAAGTTTCTTTCAAAATTCTTTGATATTTTGGTCTCTGCCCTTCCTGCTTTGTGATGCATTTGTATTAGAAAAAAAGGATGGTCTTGATCATGTTCTAAGTAGGTATATTTTGAGGCAAACCCCCCTAAACCTATGCTATAAGAAAGCATTGAGTTTCAGTTTTAAGTTTACTTAGTGTGTTTAAATTTACTTCTAGAGAAGCAAGTTCTACTTTAGTCCAACATTAGTTTCCTTCACTAAGTCTCAGGTGATGCTGAGGCTGCTGGTCTGAGGAACACACTGAATAGAAAGAGCTCAGTGTGCACATTTGAAAATCTGCTTAGGTTCGAACACCTGCTCTACTCTTTATTATCCCTATGACCTTGCGTAGGGTGTTTAGCTGCTCTGTCTTTATTTTGGCATCTGTCAACATGGGAATGATTAAAATGGCCTTTGGTTCTAAGAGTTCATTTAAAGAATAACTGAGGGGCGCCTGGGTGGCTCAGTGGGTTAAAGCCTCTGCCTTCGGCTCAGGTCATGATCTCAGGGTCCTGGGATCGAGCCCCGCATTGGGCTCTCTGCTCAGTGGGGAGCCTACTTCCCCTTCTCCCTCTGCCTGCCTCTCTGTCTACTTGCGATCTCTCTCTGTCAAATAAATAAAATCTTAAAAAAAAAAGAATAACTGATATAGCCCACATAAAGTATTTAACACCTAATAGCAAAGTGATAACTACTAATAAATTTTAATATATTTTATCTGGTGAAAATAGCTTTCAGAAAATTGGAAGGGGAGAGAGGGAGTCCTAGTATTTATTTATTTTTACTTGAGAAAACATTTCAGTGCAACTCAGTGACCAGTTGTCCCAGTTTTCTCAGGACTGGGTTTTTCAGTGGTTTTAGTCCTGAAAGTCTCTTGTCCTGGGAAACCCTTCATTTCTGAGCAAACCAGAAGAGTTGGTCACCCTTATCTTTAAGGGTTTAGGGTGAAGTCTCTATTCAAATCTGCCTTTGACTAACTTCATAGTCCTTGGATGCTTCATTACATCTGTTGTACAATCAAATGTTGCTGTATTCTTATGTAGTCTTTCAAAATGTATATCAGAAGCATATTTGGTTTAGAATAAGATAAAAGAGGGATGTCTGGGTGGCTCAGTGGGTTAAAGCCTCTGCCTTTGGCTTAGGTCATGATCTCAGGGTCCTGGGATCAAGCCCTGAATCAGGCTCTCTGCTCAGCAGGGAACCTGCTTCCCCCTTTCTCTCAGCCTGCCTCTCTGCTACTTGTGATCTTGCTCTCTCTGTCAAATAAATAAATAAAATCTTTAAAAAAAGAATAAGATAAAAGAATAAAAGATATTCAGCCTTCACAAAGTTCATAAAAAATAGGTAAATAGGAATATACTGAACATGCAAGAATCATGAGGCTGCTTGCCCTGGTCTAAGGTCTGAGGAAAGAGGACTCATCTCGAGGACTTGCTTTTTCATCTCAAAGTCTGCTTTTTGTAGACTAAATGAAATGGACAGTTGGGTTAAGATGAGGCTCAGTGGCAGACTATATAATTCTAGTGAAGGATAGGAGTTTGTGGAAGGAGTTCTAGGGAAAATCTGATTTTATTACTTTTTTCTTCTTGACCCTTTTCTTTCTAGTCTTCTGCCAAAATGACCAGACAGGTGTTCCTTACCTTTCTTCATTTCTCTGCTTTCGTAAAAAATTAATTGGAGTGGACACAAGTGAACTTTGTCAAGTGGCAACATCAAGGGACGCCTGAACATAAGAAAGTCCTCATATTATCCCATTACTCTGTCTAAGCTTTTTATGTGACAGCCAGAGAACTGTATCAGCTGGAATCCTTCCTTTAGTCTTCATGAAACAAATGCTCTTAGCTCCAAAAATACTTCTACAAGCACTTCTCACAGAATTTGCTCAGTTTTACTATTACGAAAGCTGCTGTTTATTGCCAAAGGAATTCTTATGATGGTTTCCAAACCAGAGTTTCCTTAGTTGGATGTAGCCCTAGTGAACCTTGGCCTCAGGAGAAGTCACATTTTTTTTGTTCTAAAAATGGACTTGGATATGACATTTAACATAGAAACTGAAAACATTTAAAAATTCAATGCGTTGATATAAAATATAGATATAAATAATACAAAATAAATTAATGCTAGTTACCTTAAAATATGTAGAATCAACAAAATTTTAAAGTAGGGACCCTTTGTTATACTTTTTTATTTATGTATATTTGTAAACTGTTTTAATGTGTAATGGATTTGAAATGTGTGTGTTCGAATGCTTGATTTTGCTATTTACAAACATTTTTATAGAAGATAAGAATTGAAATGGAAATATCCCAATTTCATCTATTTGATTTGCCTACAATTTTAATTGAAGATAAAACCCATGAGTAAGTTACTTTTGCAAATAAACTGTACATTTCAATAAAGATCACTAAAATTATTGAAAAAACCTCAATCATTGAAAAATAGAAGGAAAATTTGGAGTTATTCTTTATCAGTGGTTCTCAAAGTGTGACTTCTGGATCAGCAATAGCAGCATTACTTGAGAACTTGTTAAAAATGAAAATTGTTGTATTCCGCTGCAGACTTATTGTTTCAGAAACTCTGGTGGAGGAGCCCAGCTGTCTATACTTTAACCTTCCTTAGGTGATTCCTGTACACGTTCAAGTTTGAGAATATCTGGTCTAGACTCTCCAGAAGAGTGTCCAATGGGTCATTATACCTGTAGCAAGGTTTGAGAATTAGAACCTAAATTGATGATTCAGAAATTAGATAACCTCTTTTTCTCTTTGCCTTTGAGAAAAGCGATGACCATTGGACAGTGCAGTGTAATGAAAAGAATTTGAATTTTGTCTGGTTTCAATTTGCAACTTTATATATACAAATCACTGAAGTACTTTGAGCCATGGTTTCTAATATATAAAATGGTGATAATGATAGCCTCCCCACAACTCAGTCTCATAGAGTTGCCATGATCGAATGCAGACATGTATGTGAGGGTAATTTCTAAATTATCCAGTGCTGTGCAAATGTTACTTTTCATATGATCATTACTGCCAGTATGATTGCAGTTCTTAAAACTTACCCTTCTCACCTCCCCTGTCTTTGCCCCATTAAAATTTAATTACCTCTTGAAATTTAAGTTTTGCAAAGCAGAGATTTAAAAAAAAAAAGAAATTGGAGACTTTTTAAACAAGAAAAAAACCAGCATTCTTACAATTTCTTTTATATAAGAAATGATACTTGTGGATTTTTTCTTTGTTTCATGAATAGTCTTTTAAGCATTTAATCCACAATGTAAAATGAATCGATAGCACACTTTAGTGATACCACAGCAATAATAATGCATTTGGAACATTAAGTGTCAGATTTCCCTCACATATTTCAAAAATTGTTTCACATTTTTTTTTCTGGTTTAACCTCTCTTGACACCAGTGAACTTAAGGCTTGTAATTGAAGGATAAGTGAACAAAAAGCAGTTCAAGTGATAATGTATCCATTTCAATTCCTATTTTCTGGACGGAGACCTTTTATGCTAAGTTCATCAGAATAAATTTTTATGACAAAATTATAACCCTTAGATCGATGTTACTCAGGCAGGCTGAGATCTGTCCTGATATAATGGATTTTGTGACAATGAAATGCAAGAGAGTCTCCCAAAAGCTTTGCCTAAGGAATTTCTGACAGTAGCCTGTATGCTACCAAAATTTCCAAGATGCTATTATGACTCATTTCTACTCATTACAGAAAAATGGCTTGGTATTTTAATCATGAACATACAGTTGTGTCAAAAGAGGAGAAAGAAGTGTAAAGACATAATCTTTGAAACATTGCAATGTATTCATATTAGCTGCACCATTTAGTAGATGTTGTTGCTTTTATTGTGTTTTTTAAAATATTTTTAAAAAATATTTATTTGAGAGAGAGAGAGGGAATGAACAGGGGGTGGGGGCAGAAGGAGAGGGAGAGAGTATTTTAAGCATACTCTGTGTAGAGTGTGGAATCCAACACGGGGCTCAATCTCATGACCCTGAGATCACGACCTGAGTCATAACCTGGAGTGGGATGCTTAACCAACTGGACCACCCAGGCTTCCCTTATTGTGGTTTTTTAATTTGGAAGGTTGCATATATTTGTTACTCCTAATTTGACTTCCAGTCATAATTTTCTGCATGTCACTAGTTGAATGAAAAGAGTTGTCTTCTGTAATTAGAGGTAATCTGAACTTCATGTAATTTCCTGTAAGTTGTTTCTTCCCTAAGCGATACTGCTTCTTCTCCCATTTCAGTGGGTTCATTTTTTTCAGGGAGAATATGTAAAGTTGCCTCAAAATATTGTAACACATGCAGTTGAAAATATCACAGCATCTATAAGGACTGCATAGTTTTTTCTTTTTTTCCCCTCAGTTTTATTCAGTTATAATAATATAAACATTGTGTAAGTTTAAGGTGTATACCCTGCCTAATTGATACATGAATATATTGTGAAATGATTACCACAATAGAGTTAGTTAACACCTCTGTCACCTCACCTAATTACCCTTTTGTGTGTGTGTGTGTGTGGTGGGAACATTTAAGATTTATTCTCTTAGCAACTTTCAAGTATATGATAAGTGTTGTTAACTATTGTCATCATGCTCTATATTATATCCCCAGAATTTATTCATCTTTCAGCTGGAAGTTTGTACCTTTTGACCAACATTTCCACATTTCCCCACCCTGAGCCTGGCAGCCACTATTCTGCTATTTCTGTGAGTTTGGCTTTTTTAGATTCCACATGTTAAGTAATATCATACAGTATTTGCCTTTCTCTGTCTGTCTTATTTCACTTAGTGTAATGCTCATCTGGGTTGTCACAAATAGTGATTGCCTTCTTTCTCAAGGCTGAATGATAGCCCAGTGTATATGTATGTATGTATGTGAATATCATCCCAGTGATATTCATGTTACATATGTTATACACATATATACATGTATGTTACACACATATGCACACACATGTATATTATACACATACCCACATTATATGTATCTCACATCTTCTTTATCTGTTCATCCATAGATGGACACTTAGGTTGTTTCCATGTCTTAGCTATTGTGAATAATGCTTCAGTGAACATGGGACTACAGTTATCTCTTTGAGATCTTGATTTCATTTCGCTTAGATATATACCAAGAAGTGGGATTACTGGAACATATGGCAGTATTTTTATTTTTTTGAGGACTCTGTACTATTCTCCATAGTGGCTGTACCAATTTCTACGAGCAGTGCCCAAGGATTCCTTTTTTTCCATATCCTCGCCAACTCTTGTTATCTCTTGTCCTTTTGATAGTAGACAGGTGTGAAGTGATAGGTCACTGTGGTTTCAGTTTGCATTTCCCTGATGATTGGTGGTACTGAGCATCTTTTTGTGTACTAATTAGCCATTTCTATGTCTTTGGAAAATTTCTATTCAGGTTCTTAGTCTAATTGGATTGCTTTTTTTTCTATTGATTATATGAGTTCCTTATATATTTGGTTGTTAACTCCTCATCAAATAGGTGGTTTGTAAATGTTTTCTCCCATTCCATAGGTTGTCTTTTCATTTTGTTGATTATTCCTTTTCCTCTACCTACAAGATTTCTAGTTTGATGTAGTTCCATTTATTTATTTTGCTTTTGTTGCTGTGCTTTTGCTGTCATATCCAAAATATCATTGCCAAGACCGATGTCAGGGAGGCTTTACCCTGTTATCTTCCAGGAGTTTTATGGTTGCAGGTCTTATGTTTAAAGTCTTTAATCCATTTTGAGTTAAATGGTTTCCATTTGCATGGAATAACTTTTTCCATTCCTTCACTTTGAACCTGTGTGTGTCCTTAAAGCTGAGGTGAGTCTCTTATAAGCAGCATATGATTAATTTTTTTTGTCCATTCTGTGTCTTTTGATTAGAGACTTTATTTACATGTAGAGTAATTATTGATAGATAAGTATTTACTGATGCCATCTTATTGTTTTTATGGCTCCCTTGTTCCCTTCTTCCTCTCTTGCTGTTTTCCTTTGCAAATTCATGATTTTCCATAGTGGTATGCCTTGGTGCTTTCTCTTTATCTTTATCTTTCATGTGTACTGAAGGATTTTGCTTTGTGGTTACCAGGAAGATTACATAAAATATCTTATAGCTATAACAGTCTCTTACAGTGATAACAATGTAAATTCAATAGCATACAAAAACTCTACTCCCTTTCTCCCTATCTTATACATTTTTGATGTCATAATTGCCTCTTTTTATATTGTGTATTTTTAACAAATTACTGTAGCTGTAGTTATTTTTAATTTTTATTTTAATACTTTTGTCTTTAACCTTTTTTTAAAAACTAGAGTTAAGTGGTTAATATAACGCCATATCAGAGAATTATGAATTTAATTATATACTTACTTTTACGAGTGTGTTGTATATTTTTATATGTTTTCATGTTACTGATAGAGTCCTTTCATTTCAACTTCAAGAACTCCTTTTAACATTTCTTTCTTTTTTTTTTTTTTTTTTCCTTTTAGCATTTCTTATAAGGCAGATTTAGTGATGATGAACTCCCTCAGCTTTTGTTTTTCTGGGGAAATTTTTATCTCTTCTTCATTTCTGATGGAAAATTTAATTGGATAAAGTTGGTTGGCAGTTTTTTTCTTTCAGCGCTCTGGATATATCATCCTATTCTCTCCTGGCCTGTAAGTTTTCTGTGGATAAATCTGCTGATAGACTTATGGGGATTCCCTTATAAATGATAAGCTTCTTTCCTCTTGTTATTTTTAGATTCTGTGTTTGTCTTTGATTTTTGCCAGTTTTATTATAATGTGTCTTGGGGAAGATCTTCAGAGTTGAATTTATTTGGGGACCTATGAACTTCATGAACTTGGATGGGCAAATCTCTCCCCAGATTTGGGATGTTCTCAGGCATTTTTTCTTTTAATAAGCTTTCTGCCTTTTTCTCCCTTTCCTCTTCTGCTACTCCAGTAATTTGCAAGTTGCTTCTCTTGATGGTATCCCATAATTCACATTGGCTTTTTTCATTCTTTTCATTCGTTAAAAAATCTTTTTCCTCTGGCTAGATAATTTCAAAGTTCCTGTCTTTTATTTCATGGATTTTATTCTTCTGCTTGATCTATTCTATCGATGCTGTCTATTGCATTTTTATTTCATTCATTATTTTCTTCAGTTCCAGAATTTGTTAGATTCTGTTTTTATGATTTCTATCTCTTTGTTAAACTTCTCATTTTGTTCATGTAGTGTTTTCCTGTTTGTTTTTTTTTTTTGTGGGGGGATTATCTTTCTGCATTTTCTTATAGCTCATTGAGCTTCCTTAAAATAGCTATTTTGAATTATGTGGTAAATTGCAGGTCTCCATGTCTTTGGGGTCAGTTACTGGAAAATTATTGTTACCTTTTGGTAGTGTCGTGTTCTTTTGATTTTTCATGTTCCTTGAAATCTTATGTTGCTGTCTTCACATTTGAAGTAGCAATCACTTCCTCTAGTCTCTATTGACTGACTTTGGAGAAGAAATACCTTCTTTCAGTCTTGCTAGGGGCTTCTGAGGTTTTTTTTAGACCTTCTGTGATTTGCCTGTTCCAAACTTATTGCTCCCTCTTGTGGCAGAATTCTTAAGCTTGTATGCCTTGTCTTGATCTTGCATTGCGCCAGTCTGGTTGCTGTTAGCCTCCCTTTTACTTTTCCAAGGGCAGAGCTAAATGTTCAAGTTTGTGGTGTCTCCTTGGCCTGCAGATTCAGGGCAGCTCTTGGCACATGTTCACTATCTGTCTGCCAAAGCTTGTTCTCATTGCTATTGGGAGCACACACTGGGAGCTGGCCATGGGGTGTGGGTGTTTGTGATGAGCATGTAGCACTGTGGTGCTTGTGGGCTAGATTGGAGATATGCAGGGGAGGTGTCTCAGTGACTCATGGGTGGGCCTTCTGATAGAGTTCCTGGTAAGGTCAGTAGCATCCATGTCCCTTAGATATGTTCTAAACCCTGGCTGCTATCCTCCCAACCGCTGATTGCTTTCCTGTCCTGCAGCTCATGACTCAGTACTCTGGAGGCAAGAGATAAATGGGCCTCTTTGGCAGCATCCCACACAGCTGTAAAAGCCAGGTGCTCATACACCCTCTCCCTTTCCTCTGTGGGAAAAATTGCAGGCCAAGAGGGCCCTCTTAGGTTGAGCTGTGCCACCCTGCAGGAGAGGTGATATGGGTAAAGTAAAACTGTTCCTCTTACCCTCTCCAGTGTATCCAGACTGAAATATTTTTGCTCCACTGGTGTGCTGAAACTTCTCCACTAGACTCCTGGACTTCCACATAACGAATAAATTGGCAGGCTTTAATAATTTTGTTAAATTTTAGGATATTTAATTTTCTTGATTTTGGTAATTGCAAATGTAAGGTATTTTATATATTTTTTCTGAATATTGCTAAACAAACAAAAATTCATAGTAACAAACAACAACAAAAAAGAAGCAAATTACTACACAAACTCTGACTTCCCTGAGTTGAAGTTAATACTTACTTTGATGTATGCAAATATTTTTTCAAATTATATTGGATTTTGTTTTCTATTGTTCTTAAACATTTGAGGATCAGTGACCCTTACAGTGACTAAAAATTTGTCGAAAGCTTTGCATACAGGAAAATGTACATATGCATATGTGCATGTCACTTTGCTTCCCATCGTAGCAGGGCCTTGGGGAAGAACCACACTTGAGAGCAGCAGTTGTGCCATTGTTTTTGTGCCACCCAACACCTACCTCAATTAGAAACCACCTGACCCAACGCTCTTTAAGATAAGTGTGCTTTGTCCCAAATACAAACAAAATGGAAATTAGTGGCTTACCTTGGTGAGCATTTATTATTTCAAATACTAACAAAAATCTAGAAGATAAGCAAGGCAGGTAAAGGGTGATTGTGTCTTACTGGATATCAGGATTCTCACCCGAACTTTCTTATTTCTAGTCCCGTAATTTTATATAACACAGCATTACTCTTCAAGGATTTCCACCCAGGACATCTGGAACTGTTATGCTAATTGTCATGAGCATAGGCTTCTACTATCATGTTTTTTGCTTCACTTCTTGAGAGCATTTTATGGTTCAAGATGATTGCTTAGCATCAGTCATCACAATTGTATTTCAGTCTGAAAGAGGGATGGAGAAGAAGGACCAAAGTGTATATACCAGAGGTCTTTGAAGGTAGCTGCTTAGACTTTGCCACATGATGTTTGGTCTTCCAACTCACTGGCCAGAACAGTTTAAGAGCCATCTCATTTTGAAAGGGAAGTTTTGAATTTAAGACTTTGTTTGAGTGGCCATTTGCCAGTTTAGAATTAGGAGACCTATTACTAGGGAAAAAGGAAGAATAGATTTTAGAGGACAGCTGTAAGTTTTTAAAGTCAGGCACAGTTTCTGGACCACTCAGTTTCTGGAACACTCATAAATGGGAGTTCAACTAAGATTGCTTACTGCTGGTGCTTTGTATTATTTTTATCTTGGGAAACCAACATCAATTTAATACTACCACATTTCATAGCAGATTTTTGGAACCAATACATATTCTATATTAACAGTAAGAGATTAGTTTATAGTACTGAGAGAACCATGTGGTGGAATCAAGAAGAGTTCTCTGTCTGTGATCTTTTCCCATGTTCAGGAAAGCCCAGTATCCATCCATTTGGAATGACCAAAATTATTTAAACTCTTTTATGAGAACAAGGTGCTGGGGGAGAGTCTGACAACAGAGAGAACTTGTGTATTCTCAGTGATCTAAGTTTCTCTGGGAATTATTTATTTTTTTACCAAAAGAAAATCAGGCATAGATGTTTGAAAATGAAAAACAGAAACTTTTGTCAATAAACCTAATGTTTACTTAGCCAATAAGCACTTACATAGTTATAGAAGATATACATTGTGTAGGATGTGGGGAGGGAACCTCTGATACAACATTTTAAAAGCAATCTGGAGTCACAAGTCCACTGGAAACTCATTTATTCGAGTTAGTGAAAATAATCAGTAAGATGCTTCATTTTCTTATATAATGGAGAAGTATGTCTTAGCCACTAGACCAATGCCATAAAATAATAAATTTTCAAAATACTAAACAGTGTCTTTTGAGTTAAAACTAGAAAAAGAATGAGGATTTAGAAGATTTTCTTGGTGAGACATATTGTCAAGAATATTGTAAGAGATAGCTCAACTTGTAATTTGGGTACAAAGTCCTTTTACTGATAAATAAGTAATGACAAGAGAAGAATCACAGCACTGACTACTCAAACTTTCCCATAAATAAAATGATGCTTTAGTTTAAAAATTTTAATACATGTTTCTTCACATGTGTTTATAATTCATATGAAGTCAAAGAAACAAATACTCTGAGATGTCATGCAAAAGCTATTAATTACCATAAAGAATGGTCTTATTAGGATTTTTGATTTTTAGCCACTCAAATAATTTTTCTCTGATTGAGAAAAGAAATATTAAACTACATAATAGCTCAAATAAAATGGTATATAAAACTTTTGTGTCTTTTATAATCTAAGTAATGGGTGAACACAGAAGGTAGTCAACACTTACTATCTTTCTTACCTCCTCCATCTGAACACCCACTAGAATTAGAACTATTTATGTAAATTTTAAGGTTAAAATTTCTCTTGGTCCTTTCTCAGTTGAGTAACTAAGTGTGAATGAGTGAATAATTGCCATATGGTAAGTTTGATGGAATGAATTTACATTTCCATTTTCTGAGCCAGTTTTGAATACTAAATATTTAGGTGTAGATATTATGTTTTTTAATAGGAGGCAATGTAATCTCGTAACCACTGTTTTGCTTTTCACTTTCTTGACTCTGTCACCTGTCCCCCCATACCTGTAAAGCAATTTTGTTAGTTTATATTGGTTTCCTCTAGACAGTTTTGTATGGGAAACTTTTACCTACCTCATAACTATCAGAAATATTCATCACATTGTACATTTGATAGCATTCTTTCTTTTATGGACCCCCTACAGGATTAATGAAGAATGTCCCAGATTATTTGTTTACCTGGTTTCTCGGGATCATGGAGGATCTTCAAAAATGTTGTCCAGTGTTATGAGAAGTCAAAGAACTCTTTACTTGTCCCTCAAATTCTAGAGTGTAGATACTGCTGTAGTCACATGATGAGGCATTGAAAAATCATGGTGCTGGGGGCAGGGTGGGTGGAGATATTTTGTAACTCTATCTTAAACAATAGGATTATAAGCAGTATAAAAGTTTAAGTTACTCTGATTGTCCTTGGTCAACATGACTTTCTCTCTTACACTTGTACTACATTTCTAGACTTTTTTCCCCATCCATTATGAGGGCAGGGCTCACATCTGACCAGACTGTCTTGGCTGTGTCAGTAACTACCAAGAGATGTTTTGGCAGGTAGTTTCCTTGGATTATAGCAGGTTAAATTAAACTATTTTGAATTTAATGTACGTTATGTTGATGAGAACTGGATTGATTGTTTGAAGCACTGAGATTCATCTCTGTATGAACCACTTTATTTCCTGCTAGGACATCCTTTTGCTATTGTGAAGATATAAACAATGTCTACTTCTATTAGAAAGAAATATATATGCAGGAAAAATATGTTTTTGAATTGAAGATATTATTTCTTATTAACAGACCGCATGAGACACATTAATGCTTGATTATTAATGGTAATAGAAAAATGTAGAGAGTATAGTTTATCAAAAAACAGAAGATGCATTTTGGAATACAATTTATTTTATTATATTAGTACATGAAATGATGAAGCCATATGGAAAATCTGATTCTGGAGAAACCTAAGGCTCTCATTCCTTTTCTCTGACCAACTATATATCATGTTTCAAAATACTCAAAATCTACTTTTTGCTGGGTTCGAACTTCATTTGGAGCAAAGAAAGGTAATTGAAAGCTTTCACTTAAAGCTATTTGTTAAGAGGCTGTTAAGAGTAAATAAAAGCAACAAGAAATAACATAGGACTTAAGTGAGCAAGAGAGGGACCTATTCACATAATGTGGAAGCTATATCTCAGGATAATTGAAGATTGACTTTCTGGTAAAAGGCACAAAAAAGGGTTAATTGGCTTATTCCAAACCAAGACCACTTCTCTAGGAAGTATGCTTGAGGATATACTTGGCAATAAATTTAACAGCTAGCAAGGTCTCTTTACAGGTTGGCTTTATCAGAGATTCCGGAAGGAGAAAACCAAATTTGCCTTTATCTCGGAGTTCAAAGGCAAATGTGTGTTTGATGCCCAGGTTGTAAGCCCAGTCTAAAGAAGAACCTGATGTCGGGTCTGTAAAACATAAGCAATAAATATTTAATTAGAAACAAATGCTAATGTTTTTCTTGAAATGGAAAGTCTCTGGTGTAAAATTAGCAGTAAAAAATAATTATGTGTACAGTTAATTGCAGTAATGAATGGCAGTAGTGTTCTACATAGTATAGAGTGTAGAGTAAAACATAATCATGGTTTTGGGATCCACCACACATTTTGAATATGGTGCTGCATTTTCAAAATTACATTTTGCTTGGGTCAGTACTCTAAATTGATTTTGTTTCCTGGGCGCACAGTGTTGCAGATGGAGGTGGTCTGGGCAAGTGCAAGCAGCTGTGGAAACCAACTGAGGAGGGGCCTCTGGTCACTAAAAACTCAACAAAAAAATCATGCATACAAACTAGACAAAAGTACATTCTTTTTAATAGTTTGGGGCTCTTTCTATTCATGTTGCTTGGATAAACAATTTTTATAGTTAAAAGACCAAGAAAGCTTAAATCAGTTATTTTAAGGATGTATTTAATCCCTTAACCCAACTTTTCAATGTCAGTATTTATGAGATTTTACTAAGAATGTTATTTGAAAATCTAAACAGGCATCTATAAATTATGTACATGTAAGGTTTATACAAGTGCATATATATATACTATAAGTGCATTTATGTGTATTTTGCTTTGCATAATAAGAAAACTACTTTCTTGTACATAGAATCATTTATGTTCTAGGACAGATAATGAGTTTAACTAATAGTAATGTTTTAGGCTTGAATGATGAAAATTCAAAGCTGTGATGAAGAAAGAGGGAAGAAATATTTTGGTAGAAAGAGGGTTGGCAAAAAAAAAAAAGAGGGTTGGCTCTTCAACTATTCAACAAATATTTATTAAAGCTTTAATATGCACAGTACACTTTACTTGGCACTGTGGAGGGTGGCTATGCAGGGTACAAAGATAAAGATGATATTGGTGTCTTTGGGAACTTACTGTTTAGGGGAGAGAAGTCAAAGATGCAAATCAACAGAGAGAGGGCAGAATATATAAGTACCATAAGGAAGGTACAATCTCTTATGAAGATTAAAAAGAAAGATTATGTCTGGTGAGGAGGTTGACATTTCATGCTCAATGCCTACTAAATACTGCCTTCATGATGGAGAGCCTTGAAAGGTATTTTTCTAGATGGAAATGGAAGAAGGGCATTCTGGTCAGTGAGCTACAAAGATGTAAAAGCATGGAGGTCTTTTTAGGGACCATTGAGATCCAGCTGGACTGGAACAAATGGAGCAGTGAGAGTTTGTGGGCAAAGCTCAGAAAACCTGATAAATCAGGACAGGTGTTTTGTTTGGAAGGCAATAATAGTTATTTTAGTGCTGCACTTAGGACAGTTAACTTGGACTGGAAAGAGTAGAGACCAGTGAGGAGGTATTGTGAAATGAAAACGTGAACTTGTGTAGAGTCACCACACTGGGAATAGCATTGAGGGCTTTATGTCAGAAACACTGGAATGGAAGAGTCACAAAATCTGATAAAAATGGTTGAGATTTCAGTCTGGGTGGCTGAAAACAATCCATACATTATTTGTAGAAATAGGAACTCAGAGAAGATAGTGATGGGGAAAAGAGAGGATAAAGAGGAAAGACAAAAGGATGTTTAGCATCAACCACATTTAGGAAGGAGCTTGCAAAAATGAATTTTGGAGGTATTGGCAGACATTATAGGTGAAATTGGCCTGCGCACATTCAGGATCATTATATTTTCTTGGATTGATCCTTTTATCTTTATTAATGTCCCTCTTTGTTTCTAACAAATTTCTTTGGTCTGAAATTTACTTTATCTGATATTTAATATGGCTACTTCTCCTTTGATTAACATTTGCAAGGCATATCTCTTTTAGGCATTTCAGTTTCAACCCGTCTATATTTACATTTAAAATGAGTTTATGGTAGACAGTGTATTGTTCAATTGCATTTTTTAAATCCACTCTGCCAATCTGTCTTTATTTAATATCTTTAGGTAAATTATTGCTTTGACTTAAATCTGCCATTTTTTATTTTGTTCCATGTTTTTCATTCTTATTTGCTTGTTGATTTTTATTTATTCCATGTTTTTCATTCTTCTGTTTCTCTTTTATTTACTTTTTCTGGATAAAATGAACATTTTAAAGATTCCATTTTGATGTATTTATTTTTATTTTTTTTTTAGATTTTATTTATTTATTTGACAGAGAGAGAGCACAAGCAGGGGGAGCTGCAGTGAGAGAGGGAGAAGCAGGCCCCCCACTGAGCAGGGAGCTGGACATGGGCTCGATCCCAGGACCCTGGGATCGTGACCTGAACCAACTGAGCCACCCAGGTGGCCCCATTTTGATGTATTTATAATAAAATTTTTGAGTTTATCACTTTGTGTAGTTTTTAGTGGTTGCTCCAGGTATTACAATATACATACATAATTTACTATCATCTGCTGATATCAGTGTTTCACCATGTCAAGTGACATATAGAAATCTTACTTGCATTTAGGTTCTTTTTATCTTCCTACTTTTTAAATGTAATCGTCTTGACTAGTTCTGTACATGCACTGAAGATCACATCAGATGGAGTTATATTTTGTGATTCCACCATCATGAAGAGATAGTTGTTCATTCAATCATTCATTCATAACCTAATCCATTGTTCTTATAGTTTTAAGGTTTTTCCTGTTACATTTCTTTCTTATTTGGGGAGCCTCCTTTAGCCATTTTTAAAGGGTAGGTCTTCGGGTGATGAATTCTCTTAGTTTTCCTTTGAGAAGGTCTTCATTTCCTCTTCTGAAGGATATTTTTGCTGTATATAGAATTTAGTGTTGATAGTTCTTTTCTTTTAGTGCTTGAAAAATATTGTCATTTCCTTTTGGTTTTCCATGGTTTCAGTGAAAAATCTGTCCTTTGAATTCTTTTCCCCCTCTAGATTGTTTCTCTCTGGTTGCTTTCAAGAGTTTTTTCTTTGTCTTTAGTTTTCGGAATTTTAATTATGAGGTACTTGATGTGAGTTTCTTTGAGTTTATCCTGTTTGGCATTCACTTAGCTTTTCGGTATGTTGATGTATGTTTTCAGTCTTTATTTTTTTCATGTATTTTTTCCATTCTCACTCTCTAAGTCTCCTTTTCTGAAACTTTGATGATATGAATGTTGGCTCTTTTGTTACTACACCTCAGGTCCCTGAAGCTTTGCTCTTTTTTTTTTTTTTTTTTTTTTTCAATTTGTTTTCTCTCTTCAGTTTGGCTGAATTCTTATTCTGTCTTTAAGTTAATTAATTCTTCTCTCCATCATATTTATTCTGCTATTGAGCCCTTCCAGTGAGTTTTTAAGAATTTAAGTTATTGTCATTTCTAGTTCTGTGATTTCCATTTGGTTCCTTTTATTTCTTGCCTTTTTTGTGTGTGAGATTTTCTGTGTTGTTTCAAGACTATCTAATTACTTGTTGAAGCATTTTTATGATTGTGACTTCAAAATTCTTATCAGATAATTTAACATGTAAATCATCTCAGTGTTGGCATCTGTTGGTTGTCTTTTCTCATTCATGCTGTGATTTTCCTCATTTTTGCTGTGACAAGTGATTTTTCCTTATATCCTGGACATTTTGTCCATTTTGTTAAATTTTAAATCTTAACTGAAATCTATTTTAGCAGTCATCCATCCTGTTTAGATTTAGCATGAGACCCTCATCTTCTTTTGTGACTTGTGGTTCCAATGACAATATGGTTTTAAAAATCTCTGCATGGCTGTTTTGGTCTGGTTGGTTCCCCTAGTGCAGCCGGTTTCCCATTGCTTGCTACAGGTAACTACTACATGGATGAAAGGTGATCCGCCTAGCTTGGCCACCTGGTGCCTCTAGGTGGCGAATGAGGGCTCTACCCTGAAGGATAGAGAGCGCTTCCCTGATGAGGAAGAAGCAGAAAGAGGAGGAGGGAACTGAAGAGAGAACCCTGTGTGGTATGTGTGTAGTGTACCTGTTTTTTTTTTTTTTTAAATGTCTGCTTTTAGAGGTAGTCAGCAGAGACAGAGTAGAAAAGAAAGTGGTGGAGGCAATCCAAGAGAGTTCATTGTTAAGGAAGGCAAAAGAATGGCAAGAAGAAGGGATATCAACAGGGTCCGGTGTTGTAGGGAGTTTGTGGAATGTGTGAGCTAAGTGTATTGGCTTTAGTGATCAAGAAGGCTGTCATTTTTAGCTAGAGTTGGGCTTAAGTTCATTAGAAAAAGGCACATAAAAGTAAGAGTTTGGTAGCAATAGAGGTAAGGTAAGTAGGAATTATGTCTTATATGGTGATTTAGAGTCTACTCGGCATTTTAATAAACTTGGCCACTTTCTAGCTGTACTAGCTCCCCATTTGCAGTTAAGTAAACTATTGCCATTTAAAAGAGTTAAAGAGTGTGGCTGTTTCACTTTGACAAATTTGCCTTATATGAAACTTCTCATTAAGATTAATAGTGGTTGTTGAGAATATATGCAATTTGTGATTCTTCATAATTGTGTGATGTTATTGAGTGTAATACATTTACTTTTTTGATACCACTTTTTGTATCTTCAAAACCTTAACTTTGCAAACAAAAACTATATAAGGCATAAAATAAATGCAACACTGAAAGCTTTATACTTATAAGAATACATGTTTATAGAACATTTTTGAACATGATACTTAGCCTTCTGTTTATCTACATCTAAACCTACTAAAATATGTATATATATTTATAAGATATAACAACCACTTGCTAAGTACCAGGCACCCTTTTAGTGCTTCCCATATGTTAACTCATTTCATAAATTCCTATCACAACCTTCGGATTTAAGTACCAATTGCTCTTTTACAGAAGAGGAAATTTAGGCCCAGAGGGATTGAACAGTTTACTCAAAGACACTGGCTGGTACATTGTTGAGTCAGGAATCAAATCCAAGCTGCATGTCTTTAGAGTTTGTGCTATTAACCATTGTACTATACTACCTACTGTATGTCAATCTATAGTCCTCCCAATAAAAAGTCTTCTTTGAGCTCTACAAGATAACTTTTTGTTGTTGACATCATTTTCTTAATATATTGTCATTAAAAAAATTCTGTGCCTTTCAAGGCACATTAGGTGCCAAGGAACTTACTGTAATACAATCAAAACAAGTCAAAATAAAACTGAACCAAACTGGGAATCTGGTTTCAGTCCACAGGAATCTACATAACATAATGCTGGTGGCTTAACATGTGTTTTTCAAAAAAAGTATTATTGACATGCATTAAACATAATAACTGGCACTTTTATGTCACTACTAAGTGAAATTTCTTTTTGAAGCAAGAGCTAAGCTAGAGGTATGTGGGCATAAATTGAAATATTTTCTCTGCATTTTTGTTGCCCCTTAATATAATCTCAGCTTGAATGTCTTAGTAGATAGAGATTGGATGTTGTGAGCTACAAATGTGAGGTCTTGATTTTCTCTTTTTCAAAATGTAGAAGTGGTACAGAGTGTGGAAAACAGTACCGGGTTGAGATACAGGAGCAGATCTAGCAACTTGGTGTGTGGGGGAAGGCAACAAGAAAGGCATGTTGAAATTAACTTTTTAATTTATGATGTGACTCAAGATGGATGATATTAATGATGCAAGCTATCTGTTCCTCTCAATTCAGTGAACTGTTCTTACTAACTAGGTACTATGTTCAGTTATTTCTAAGATGATAAGGATTGGATAAATCATCAATATACAAACATAAACATTTCACAATCTTTTACATCAGTGTTTGTGCCATCTAAACATTGCTGCTTTGTGGCAAAATAGTTGGCATACTATTTGATTTTGGTCTAGAACTCTGATCTTTGTTTCTATTTTTCCCCAAATTGATAAAATCTTTCTGTATCTTATTTTTGTAGTCTATAAATGAGGGATTAAGCTTAAGCCAGTGGTTCTCAAACCTAGTTTCATCTTTTTTTTTTTGTTTTGTTAAAGTTTTATTTATTTATTTGACACAGAGAGAGAGACAGCCAGAGAGGGAACACAAGCAGGGGAAGTGGAAGAGGGAGAAGCAGGCTTCCTGCGCGGGGCTCGATGCGGGGCTTGATGGGGGGCTTGATGCGGGCTCAGTCCCAGGACCCTGGGATCATGACCTGAGCTGAAGGCAGACGCTTAATGACTGAGCCACCTGGGTGCCCTCAAACCTAGTTTCATCTTTGAATCACTTTGGGTACTTTAAAAAAAATGCAAGTGACTGGCCCACACCACAAACTAATGAAATCCGAATTTCTGGGGATGGGGCCTAATCATCCACATATTTTAAAAATTCCGATGATTCTGATGGGAAGTCAGGCTTGAGAACCATAAATTAGATTATCTCCTAGATTTCCTCCTGGTTTCAAATTTTATGATTTTTATTTGTTGGCTATATTTGCTTTTTAAGTTCAAATTGCAAACTTATTTTTTCTGGAGGTCAGAGCTCTCTCTGTAATTTGGGTTTAAAAATGTTTCCTTAGCCCTTTTCTTTGGTCTCCATCAAATTAAGGAGAGAAAACCACTAGCAAATACTATAAATGCTTTCCCTGAGTCCTGGGACTTGTTAAGTTACAACCAGGGTGTTGGAATGACTAAATTTTAATTGTGGGGTGCCCTTATTTTCCGTTCTTACCAAGTTAACACTTTGTCACCCCCTGCTTCTCACGGATGTTTGATTAATTCAATCAGGTGCTTTATTAAAGCAGTCATTCCTAAAAAATTTAAACATCTATCAATCTGCTGCAGCTCTGTATGGAAGAGGCAATTTTTTCTAAATCCGCATTTCTTTAAAAAAATCTTTTAATATAAGTAAAAAAATTTAAGATACTGTTACACAGTTGTACAGAATAGTAATTCCTCTTCACTTTATCCTCTCATTTTGAAAACGATACATGATGGCTTGGAGCCATGGTATTTTTGCCTATCTCTTTCTCCCAGTTAGACTATAACTACTTGAGAGCAGTTATTGTGGTCTTAATTCTTCTAACCTGCCTCTCAAAACTTCAAAGTTCTGGGCTATGAAGGAGGCATTCCATAAATTCTTGCTCATTAAATTGACCATGATACAATGCCATGCATAGCTTTAGTGTGCTCAAAATTTGCATATATATGTAAATATACATTGCATATATATGTGTGGAAAGTATGAGAGCAATAATCCTTTGATGTTCTAGTTGCCATTTGCAAAGTGTGCTCCTGTTTGGAACCCTTTGTTCTTTGCTACCAAGAAAGAACATCTAGAGGCGCTTGGGTGGCTCAGTGGGTTAAAGCCTCTGCCTTTGGCTCAGGTCCCTGATCTCAGGGTCCTAGGATCGAACCCCACATCGGGCTCTCTGCTCAGTGGGGAGCCTGTTTCCCCTTCCCTTTCTGCCTACTTGTGATCTCTCTCTCTGTCAAATAAATAAATAAAATCTTAAAAAAAAAAAAAGAACATCTAACTTGTCTGGTACTGCAATTCTCAATATCCAATAAGTAGGCTGCCATTTTAAACTGATGTTCTAGTCTGTCCTCTCGTTCTTTGTTCACTTTTGGTCCACTTACATAGCTGAGTATATCATCTTTTTTGAAATCTCCTTTTCATCCACTTGTGTGTGTAATGAATCTCTAGCATGGCTATGTTGCAGCAAGGGATCTGTTTGGATACTGGCGATTGATTGTGTCACTGTACTTTGTCTTCAGCCTTTTAACAATGACTGGTTGATAGGTGATTGCTGATGAATGTTCTCTGGGAATGAGACTTGTCTGGTTTTTTGATCATTTTTCTAATTCCACCAAAGGAGCTTCTAGTAAGTTGGCTCTAGAAGTTGTATGTGATAGCATAGCAATTAGCAATTGTTGAGGGTCTAGACCTTAGTTCCAAGTTTATACTTTTAGCTTGGGTTGGGGAAGTATTTTATAAGGTGTGGCCAGGTGGAATTACTACAAGGAGTCCATGGATTCACACGTATGTATTTCTTTTCTTCAATCCACAAATTTAAAAAGTGTAATGGAAATAAGTATATGTGTTTGGTGGTGGTGGGTTGTTCATGAAATGTTTAAAGGTTAGGGGCACCTAGATGGCTCTGTCAGTTAAGCGTCTGCCTTTGGCTCAAGTCATGATCCCAGAGTCCTGGTATCTAGCCCCAAGTCACGCTCCCTGCTCAGCAGGGAGTCTGCTTCTCCCCCTGCCCCCACCCCACTCGTGCTCTCTTTCTCTCTCTCTCACACACTCTCTCTATCTCAAATAAATAAATAAATGAATAAATAAATAAAACCTTTTAAAAATGTTTAAAGGTTAAACAGCAGTCTTCATACTATAAATTTTGGATGTCCTGGCTCTAGAGAGTGATGCAGGCTAAATCGAGTCTAGTCTTGTGAATCAGTCAGGGTGCTATTTTAATTGAGCAAGTTTATGGGAATTAATTCTGCTGTTGTTCCATGCCCTGCACTGTGCTAGGTATTTTGTGGTCTGAGAAGAGATCTGAAGTGTAATCCTTGCTTTTGAGGAATTAAGTTTTGTTAGGAAGTTACAGTTTTGTAGGGAGTTCATTGGGAATTTTCCATTCTTCAATTCTAAGAATTGAAGCTGGGAAATGATTTGGAGAAAAGACAATTTTTACTGAAGTATTTCCAAACTAAGATCAGTGGGATCTTCCTATAAGAGAACAAATGATTTCACTTTCCAGGGTCTGAATTAATAGTCTTTGGTGAAAACCAAATGAATTTCTTTTCATTTCTTAAAAATAGAAAAACCTGGTTATTTTAGCTACAGAAACCAAATGAGAAAGCATTATTTGCAGTGGTCAAGATCATGGTTTTTGGTTTTGAAACCTGGGACTAAATCTCAGTTTAGCCAGTTACAAGTACAGCCTACCTCATAGGATGTTGTGATGATTAATGAGATTGTGAAATCAAGGGCCAAGCACAGTGCCTGACTTGTCAGAAATCTTGTCAGTAATTAAAAAAATGCACAAAGACAAAGAAATTCTAAAAATAGTGAAGAGTAAGAAGTAGTACTTAGACACTAAAACTAAAACAACAGCACTAGAATCTTTACATCCTCTTTCTTAATTCACCATATACATTTCAGTTTAACACAATAGAAAGGGGCTGGTGAGAAGGACAAGAAACTGGTTTTACATGATCAAAGTGGCTGAAACTTTTGGCCCACGCATTTTCCTGTCAGGAGCTGGGGAAGACTGTCCCATTAAACAACAACAACAACAACAACAACAACAACAATTGTTGTGTTTGCTCCAACTAATTCTCATTAGTTCCCGTGAGGATAAATGTTGGTGGGGAACGGGAAGGTGGATGAATTAACCCAAAACTTCATCTTGACTTAACAATTTCTACTGATCTTGTAACCTTGTATAATTTGTTTCTAGAAAAATCTTATCTCCTGAAAAGGGCAAAATGTATCCCCTAGACTCACATGTAATTCAGAATCATTCATTAAAACTGAAGTTTAAATTAGCAATTCTAGATGTTCTAATCCAACATACAAATTCTAAAATTTCTTTAATATTTATAAAAAGAATTAGGGAAAATAACACAGTAAATAATAGGAAAAACTTACAGATTGTTGATGCAATTGGGCCATAGATGTAGCGGGTTTCATATCGAGTTGCTAGAATATCAGTGCCAATTTTTGCAACTTTGGCCTGGAAAAAAGGGAAGTTAGAGTTGGAATGATGGGAAACTATGTAAACACTATTAATTTGTTGGGAATCAAAAAAAGTAAATTTTACTGGTTATTTGGCAATTGAAGATCAAAATAAAATCAACGGTTAAATTAGAAATTTATTTTTGGTAAGATATATTGTTATTGTGAAGAATTCTAAATGTGAAATCAGTTATAAATAGTAATGTCATATCTCTTTTTAGATTTCTGCCTTTTCTTTTCTTTCTTCCTTTTCCCTCCCTCATTGTCCCCCCCTTCCCTGCTTTCTTCCTTTTGTCCTTCCTTCTAAAAAACATATTCTTTCTACTTCCTCTCATATACTTTTTGGCTGCAGATACTTGTCTCTTCCAAAGTCAGTTTCTCCCATGTTTCTGCTTCCTTTGTTTTTATGGGCGCCACATTGCCAATGGACTTTTTCCACACTGAATTTTAGCATGCTGAGGGAAGAAATGTGGTTGACTCTTCTTTAAAATAGTTGTTAAATTAGAGTTTCTCTTTCAAGGTGAATGCATTTCATGACCTTTAATACATATTAGTGTTTCATGCTATGAGAATGATTATTGGAATGAATTTTAATGGAATATAGTCACTAACATATTTGTTCCCTTAATGAAGATTTTTAGTTTGTGTGTGTAATGTATATAACCAAAAGATAAGTTTTTTCTTAATTAATTTAGATGCTGTGTAAGAACTCTTTACTCAAAATGGTTTGTTGTGTGTATTTATATTTTTAATCCAGAATACCATTTTCCTAAGGGCAGACCGAAATTGCATTGCTGTAGCTTTTCATGAACTAATCAAACTCATGGGTTCAGATTCTCAACTGTATTGGCTAAATAAATGACTCTGGGTCACATATTGCTTGTATATTTTCTTTGTTGTATATATACAGATGGTTTTAATGACTGGTTCAAATCTCTGCTGCAATTGAAATTAAATGCTATTGTGCTGAATACAATGGATGGAAATCAAAATGACAATTGTGACTTCTTTTTATTTTTAAAAATATGAGGCAGTATTGGAACCATAGCTTTTACTGAATGTGTTGTATTTGTCAGCCCTGCATGGGATCTGGGACACTGAACTTTATCTGCTTTATTTCTTTATAGCAATTAAAAATATCCCTTTTTGAATTTGAGAGGCAGGGTGGGGGGTTGTGGGGGGTGGGGGAGGGAAATGAAACAAGATGGGATCAGGAAGGAGACAAACCATAAGAGACTCCTAAACTCACAAAACAAACCTGAGGGTGGCTGGGGGGTAGGGGGGCTAGGGATAGGGTGGCTGGGTTATGGACATTGGGGAGGGTATGTGCTAT
>CM052898.1:90526970-90570625 GCA_028534135.1 Potos flavus | reverse complement strand
GTATATACAACTCAGAATGTGACAGACCCAGCCCACTGGAGTATTCTTAGCCTTGTTTATTTTGCCTCTGTTTCCCAAAATAACAGGAATAATACACCAGAAGTAGCCCAGAGCCTGGAGCCAGATAGATCTCAGTTCCAGTTCAACCCCACTCCAACTTGTTGGGGACTGGTGTGAATTACCTTTCTGGAGTTTGAGTTTCTTCAACCCATTTCATTAGGCAGCTCTCGCTTAGGGATAGCTGCTATTGTCATAATTACTATGGTAGAATAAAATTAAAAGCTGAGGTGATATTTTCAACCAAGTTAGGTAAAGAAAAAATTTATGAATTGGGGTAGCGGTAATTTCTCCTTGAATGTATGTAATGATGAAGTCAGATTTGTGTGGCAACTACAGTGTCATCTGATGTAGTAGGCCTCTGCTTATCATTGCATTTCTATTAAACCTTTTCAATTTCTTCGCCCCAGCTGTTTTTTTTCACTAAACATCTGAAGAACTATCTGTATGCTGGTTTTAACCACTGGTATTTCTCAGCTTTTATCAAACCAGGAAGAGGAGGGGCCTGAGACCTCTCTTCAGATTCTGAATTTTTGTGCATCTAGATTGTGCTTGCGTTTTAGCAAGCTAGATATATTAAGAGATGGTTTGGTAAACAACCCCCCACTTCCTCCCATATAACAAAACATTCATAATATTTCTAAGGTAGGGATGATTATCTTTTATTTTTTAGATTACAAAATTGACACTCAGGGGATACATATTTTTACTGAAATAAGTCAGTGGTTTAACTGAATTTGCTGTCTGAACACTCTTTTATAGCTATTTTCCTTGAGATCAAGTGTACTACTCACAATTCCATGAGGCATTAAAATTCCTGTTGAGGTCAGTGCCGATGCATTTGGAGTTTTGGTTCTTGGAACGATTTTTTCTCCACATGCGGTTCTACAGGATTGAATGATGGAAGTGTTTATACCAGATCAGTTTGCATTTTTCAATTTGATCATTTCAGACCCTCTCTGCAGGTGTCCACAGCTTTATTTGAAATCTACCTAGTTAACCTGAGGCTCCTTTTTATGAAGAAAAATATATTGTTTTCCCATAAATTGTAATATTTTCAGAAACATTGTTTTTTTTTATTACTGTTCTAAGGCCTTGATAAAATAATTTGGTTAACTTTAAAAACTGTTGATTAGTTCTTGGTACTAGAAAATGATGAATAACGTTCTGAAATTACCTATAATTTAAATTATAACTTCATTACATCCTTCACCATTTATAGATTTCAGATATAAAACAGGCCAAATTGTGACTGTTGGAGCATAATTTTCAGAAAAGAACTGAATGTAATAGTATCTGTCTGAAAGTTTAGTATTAATCTTATTTAGCAACAGTGTGTCAGTAAGGGATCCAGTTAAAGGACAGATAGATAACTGTGTCACTCATTTATTTATTTATTTATTTATTTAGATACATTTATTCTACATCAGATTCTGTTACAGATAGACTGGAATACAGTGCCTTTTGCTTTGAGATCAGTGTTCAGAATGTCTTTCATTGACTTTTATTTTTTAGGTAGTATGTGCTTTTGCCACATCACATAACATACATTTCTTTTATAATTATTGCTCTATTTCATTTTCTTCATTACTAGCTTCAGCATCAGAAATTTCATATTATTTCAAGGAAACTTATGTAGCCAGGAAATCATGCTTGCCTTAGTCTGAAATTGAAATTCTTAAAATTACATTTTTCTAAATTAGAATTAACTGGTTATTCAAACCTTAAACTTAATGCATAACAACCAGTGTGCATTAAAGTCAGTAAATACTATATTGTCCAAATGCAAAGAAGAGACTATGGTCTCTTACCCGTGTCCATGACCAAATATATCCATCAACATTGAATACAGGAAGAACATAAAAATTCATTCGGTCCAGGAGTTTGGTCATAATTTTATTTTTTCCATAAGTTTTGGCTGCCTGTAGGAATAGGAAAAATTAAGCTATTGGTAGAAAATTCATCACTATGTGGAAAGCTGTGGCTCTAAAGTAATAACTACCACTGCTTTGGTCATTTGCCCAATGTCACATGATTTCAAACATATTTCCTCTAAATAGCATAAAAATAAGTGACCCATATAAAAGTCACTTATTCAGACTAGTGAAATTAATTGAACTGACCAATCTTTAAAGGATCATTTAATTGTCAAGACTGTAGCATTCCACATATAGCATGCAAGATATATTTTATAGGAAGAATGGAGGCCAAGTGAAAAATTAGCCATACACCTTGCTTTAAATAGATTCTACTCCTTATATCCTTTAGATAAATAAAGATTGAGTTCATAAGCATAGAAATATGTAAATATGGGAGATGATTCATAAATTAATTATAAATAGGATTAGAGAAAAATGTTCTATTAATAAAAAAAAAAAAACACCTCAAGCATTTAGATTGACCAATCAACTCCTTTTCTCCCAACAGATTGATTTTTCTGGAATTATCTGTACTTCCTCTGGCTACCTAAAATCTCTTTCATTCTTGGAAAATCTATTCCAGGTACATTTGTTCCAGAGCCAGGGGATTTCTTGTAGCCCTGTCACATGTATTCCTTTATAGGTTGAGTAAGGGGAGTTCTTGGCCCTCAGCTGGAAGAGCTAAAACAACTGCAGGGATAAATCAGTTCTACTGGCAGATTCATTCCTAGTTAATGCATCCATGCCCAGAAAGCCATTGTCATGCATATTACATCAGCCTGTTGTATGCAAAAGCTGGCAGAAAAGAAAGTTTAAAGATGATTGGAGTCAGAGTAGAATAGAATGAGAGGAACAACTCATAAGCTGGGTTTACCTTTGAAAAAGGTGAGTTATTTTTCCCTTGGAAAGGAAATTAAGTATGAAAATTCCAAGTGCGTGGTTGGCCAGTTAAAGATCTAAACCGGAACTCGAGGTCTGTGCTTTGAGCTCACTAAAGAAAGGCTAAGATTATAGGTTGTAATATGAAGACAGCTTCAGGTTGTCTATACTTCAGTATAGGAGAAACCATATCATAACCCCAAAAAATTCTTTTCATTTTATAAACTGTCAGCTGGAATTCAAGAAGTTTGAAGGAAGGTGTCAATTTTATAAAAATCCCAGCAACGAGTAAAATCCAGAGCATTTATTTCCTGACAGCACCAAATGTGGGCCCTTCTAGTTAAGTGGAATTTCACTCATTTGGAAAGGGGTGTTGCCACACAGTGAAGTGCTGGAGATTTGACAATCAAAGGAGAATTGTATGAGTGTTCCGATTCACTTACTTGATAGACAAACCACTGGCAGAATGCTGGGGAGATCCATTCTCGTGCATGAATGCCACAGTCCATAAAAATAGCCTTTCTTCTTTCATCCCTTTTCCCAATCTATTTAAAAATAAACTTGAGATATTATTTTGCATGGGCTCGCACGTTGATCCCTTGTTGTCCAATAACTCCTATGCTCAAAGCAATTCTTTCCCCTGTCTTCTGTTGAATAACTGCATATGCACATACTGTTCTAAGGGAGGACCATAGCACATATCCTTAAATGTTCATACATAATTCATAATCTATTACATAGTCTGTTTTTTCAAAAATTTTTCCTAGTATCACAGTTGCTTTTAGGGTTTTTTTTTTTAAATCACGGTATATTGTTTTTCTTATTTTATTGTTAACATCCTTTGGTTTGAGAAATAGATTATGTGTTGTTTCTGTTTCTGCCGTTTCCTTTGTTCTTCTGGCTTCATAAATGGGACATTCAGCTTCGGATGGAAAAGATTTTATCGTTGCGTTTGCAGTGGGGAGGAGAAACAGTGGCTGGATATTTGAAGAGCTGTCATTTTGAGGAGAATTTAGATTTGTTTTGTTTGGGTAGTTGGAGAGAATGAATGGATGGGAATTAAGGTAAGGAAGGACTTCCCAATTATTAAGGGCATGCTTCAGGGAACAGCGTCTTTGGATGTAGAAAAATCCAGCAGCAGCTGAACAGTAATTGTCAGCTCCATTAAAGAAGGGAATTCCCTGTCAACATAGGGTTGAAATGCCTTACATACTGTTCCAGGATCCTGCGATTCTGTGATACTTAAACTTCTCTTTTCTTTGTGACATTTAGTTACCAGCTTCACTGAATTTTAATGGATGGAAAACTGTTTTATCTATCAGGGACATGATAAACTCTTCTCATAAAGATATGGGATAAGATATTTGTCTGAGTTTGTCCATTGTGTCCCACAAATGGTTTATTCAGGGACTTTATTAGTTCCACCTAAAACCACCTATCACTTCTATTTTTGAATGGACATTTGGATCTTATATGTTCTTCAAAAAAAAAAAGTAAGACTTTTTATTGTCTCAAAATTCACTAGTTGTGTCACAAAATAACTTTTAAGTTTATATTTTTTCCAAAATGATAAGAATCAGTAGTTCTTGAATTATTTTTACCTTGAGAACATACAGTGGATTATCTTCAGCAGTGGTTCCAATTTTAATACGAGAGACCATTTCGGGATGCTTATGCACCATTTTTTCAGTCCAAGCAACAATCTTGAGAACAAAACCAATTTTGACGAATTAGAATAAAAAAACAAAAGCAAAAACCTAAATGAGAACAAATGTTAAGGGTTATAGTTTTTTCGAAGTACAGGCACTTTATACTGTACCTTGTCCCAGTTATTGTATTTTGCATAGCTGTGCCTGCCTGGGATATCTTCTTGAACATCAAACTGTTTCTCAATCTCTTCTTGTAGATCATCAATCAAGATTCTGTTTGACAGGGGAATGATAAAATACACATTTATTGGAGAAAAAAACACCCACAGTTATCTCTCATTTGCAGAAATGTTCTCTTCCTTCTTCTCTATCTTAGATCAAGTTTGCCCTCTTTCTTCATTATTCTCTAACCATCTCTTTTAGATATGTCATGTGTCTGGCTTCAAAACTTCCCATTTATCTAGAGCTGAGCTATTCAGTATGGTAGTCTAGCCACACATGTCTATGGAGCATTTAGAATAGAGGTTTTCCAAAAAAGAGGTTGCTGTTATGTCAAATATACACTACATTATGAAGACTTTGTATAAAAAATTATGTAAAACATTTCACTAATGAGTTTTATATTTATTACATGTTGAAATAATATTTTGAAGTAATAATATTGGGTTAAATAAACTATATTGCTAAAAGTAATTTGCCTGTTGCATTTTAACTTTTTTAATGTGGCTATTAGAATCTTTAAAATTGTACATGGGGCTTGCATTATACTACTGTTGGTCAGCATTGATCTATAGTCATTCTCCAACATTCTTCAAACACACACATTCACATACATGCAACCCAGGCAGTAGTGGATATTCTTACGCACACATTTACTGACCATCCCGTATCACTTGATACTTTGAGAGCTGGGAGAAACTTGAATTACAGTCATAGTAAGCACTTCCTTAGTACTTAACCATGTCCCAGTCATTGCTCTAAACCACCTTATGTACATTAACTCATTTAATCTTCACATGAAATTATTATCCTCATTTTATAGATTAGAAAACTGAGACACAAAGTGTTTAAATAACTTGTCCATAGTTACAGAGCTAGAAAATGGTTAGGCTAATTTGGTGAGGGTGAGATAAGAGGCAGGAAGAATTGTGAGGAGACTAATTGGGGACCCAGAGCTCTTATACCTCTACCCTCTATTTTTATCTCTATTCCTGAGTTATCTCATCTCATCTCATTGGATTCCATGGCTCTAATGGTTACCCACATTTGTATTTCCAGTTCTGGACTCTCCCCTGAACCTCCCACGCCTCTAGCTCTTCCCCTACTTCTCCTGTGGCTTGTTCATCCAGATGCCCACCTGACATTTTCACTTGAACATCCATTTGTTTCATATGGGCCAGGTCCTGCTTTACATACATTATTTTATTTTTATCTTGTTAATATTAGCACCATTTTACAGATGGGGACATTGTTGCCTAGAAAGCTTAAAAACCCATAATTTGTGTATGTTGGGGTTGGGAGTTTAAATGCACCCTTGCGTGACTTTAAGATTTATGGTTCAGAAATACCATTGTCATCTCATATGTACTCAAATATTTTTGTATATTTTGTCTGTTTGAGGATTTTCTGTTGTGCGCCACTGGTCTGTTTCCCTACTCTTGTGTAAGAACCAAGATTTAATTATGGTTTTAATATTGAATTTTAATATTTAATGTAGTGTCTGTCTCCTTATTCTTGTCTCTAAATTTTTGAGTAATTTTACCTGTTCTTAATAAATATTTGGTCAGAATCATTTTAGAAGCTATTAGAATTATTAGAAAAATATAGGCTTTTCATTAGAATTGTGCTAAATTAGGAATAAATTTGAGAAGAACCTTATTTTTTTTTTTTTGAGAAGAACCTTATTGATTATGGACCACAATAAAGCTGTCTTTTTGATTCTTCAGTGAAATTTTGTATATTTTTGTTTATTCATATATTTTTATTAGTCTTGTGAGTGGCTTTTTTCTCACTAAACATTTGAACTAGCTATTCATATAATTGAAAAAACTTATTGCTTTGGTTACGCTTACCTGTTAGCCACTTTATTGGTTAAAAAATAATCTTTTCACTTCTGAGAATTTTTTAGTTATGCCTTTAGGGTTTTTTTTTTTTAGGGTTTTGGGGTAGTTATTTCTTCTGTAAAAAATAATACTTTCTACCTTTTTTCCAATAACCATTTTTTCTCCTTGCTTTATTGTGTTGGGTAAACTCTCTGAACAATGGAAAATAATAGTGATGAAAGAGGGCATTCTTTTTTTTCTGCTTTTAACAAGAAAACCGGTCTTTCACCGCTACCTATAATGTTGATTGCTGTTTGAGATTAATATGGTGGTATCTGTCGATATGATCAAATTATTATTGTCTGTTGGTGTCTAGTTGCATTGAATTTTAGTTTTAGATTCCTTAGTATGTTAAATATAATGTTGCAGTCATCAGAGATTAACAAACACCCTCACAAAAAGCTTCTTTCATCTTATTTTAGATATGATTATAGAAAACTTATTTGATCTATAAAGAATACATTGGACATAGGTAAAATGATTTGTAGAAAGCAAGCATGCTATCATTAGGTGATAGCTAATTGCAAAAAGAAGGAAAATAAACTATATCAAAAGAAGGATTTAGCAAACACAGAGATCATTTGGTGTAAATCCACATGACCCAGCATATTTTAATAATGTGAATAGCCCTTAAGGATGTCATTCTTTTAAAGCACAGTGTGAAAATTCCTGTTCATAAGGGTAATTCTTCAACGAAATTAAACTGCAATATTTACTGTACTTTGTTTTTCAGGATAGAGAGCGATGTCTTATAATAGAAATATTTCATTGAAATATTTAAAATCAAGAATTGTTTGAAGTTGTACTTGAATAGTTTCCTTATTTGGATTATCATAGTTCCAAATGACTTCTTATAAAAAAGGCGTTACTATTGTTTATGAAATGCATATGTATTTTCCTTGTGTTAGCAGTAGGTCCTATGTAGGAAGATACTGTCTGTTTTTTAACATGCATTCTAATAATTTAGGACAGTATCATGCACTCTTTCAGCTCCATGAGCCCAATCATAAAAAGAAGTAGTGACCTGGTGAGAAGAGGCTCTTTGGTCATTCTTGGATTCCAACTCCATTTTGGCTTAATACTTTATGTAATCTTGGGTGGGTTAACCATCTCTCTGAGCCTCAGTTTACTTGCTTTTACAATGGAACCACATGTCAGCCAGGATTGTGGTGAGGATGAAATGATTTGAAATGTGGGAAGTGATTGGCAAGCCATAGGTACCCAATGAAGCTCATATGACAGTGAAATTGAGTCACAAAATTGACAACCACTTCACAGACTTAACATGTCTTTAACCTAGGCTTGGTGGTATGTAGTCGTTTGACTCTGATACCTTCAATTTCTTAACGATAATGCACTGTGACACTGTAGCATCCACTCTACTTGTCGTTTTTTTCTTGCTGATTGACTGATCTGAGTTTGGAGACAGAAAATAAATGAGGTATACTTCTAATTAGAGTTTATTTAGCACATGACACCAAGTACTACTCATGAATATTGATTCCCATTAACATTACTGACAAACACATTATTATGTACATTATATCTAATTCACTGTATGCTTGGCTTTTTGACTTATGATGAACCTGGGATTTCTCAGAAGAAAAACTATGACACCAGATTTGGAATCAAGTGTGACATGTTGCACTAAAATTCATGAAGCCTAACAGGGTTAGATATTATATTTTGGGTGGTCACTATAGACATAATGAATTCCTTTAATTGTTTTAAGTTCTAAAGAGGGTATGAGGCTTTTGCTCTACCTGCATTTATGGAAGTAGAGGAACCAAGCTAAAGAGAAATTTTATGGTCCCAGAGGTTGATTCATAACATAAGGCAGTATTAATTAGTCACAGGAAGCTCGTATCTAAGAATATTTTTAGACTTACACATATCAGTTTAGCTCTTGTGATAAGAGCAGCAAAAGAAAATCATGTGAGCTAAAATACGACCTTTCCATAAAGCAGCTGATGAGGACATCAGAATGGTGCCAGATTGTTGCTGATAGGGACTAGAAATTAAGCCTAAGGCTGGAAATTAAGAACTAGGGCCAGATGTTATTTTCATGAGCCCATCCACTAACCAGCAGCTAGACTTAAGCAGATGAAACCAAATTACTTTCTCCCAAATATTATTTTAGCGCTCTAAGATTTGCTTAATTTGTTAAAGAAATTCCTAAATGTAGATGAAAGGATAAATAATTATCATTGAAGATTTAATGATATACATGGCTAATGTTTATTGAACCTTTCTTATGTGCCAGGCATTCAGCTCAGCATGGTATTTACATTTCATTATTTGATCTTCACATCATCACTATTAATTGGGTACCATTATCACCCCCAAAGGTTAGGTAGAGATTTCCAAAGTTGATACAACTGTTAAAATGCAGACGTTGAGATTTGAACTAAGAGGTGTCTGATTTCAGTATTCCAGCTGTGAGCCATTATTCAACAATGCTCCCAATGACAAGGAGTGAAATCTCTGGAAATTGCCCTCAGACCTGTAGTCTTCTTAGACTACTGAGTATTGTGCAAAGTTCTCTCAGTGGACTAGCTCTCCTAGAAGTCTGTGTCTCAAGCTCAGGAAGTAGATAAGAAGTTCAGAGAAGAGGCAAGATGAGTCCTTTTTTTTTTTGACAATTTCAGGATTCCCTCCATCTGTTGCTTTTTAAAGAATATGTGCTCCTCAATTATTCATTTCTACATTTGTTTGACAACCCTCTTGAAACAACAGGAAAAGCAAAGACAGTCATTAACAAAAATCACAAATAATAGCCTGCTACTTTTTAAGCCATTAAGCCATGAATAAGAATTTTATTTGTCTTTCCTTAATTTCAATAGAATTTATATTTTTTAAGGATATTGTGGCAATAAGAACGCAATCAAGTCGTGATAAGCAGCAGTAAATCCTGCTCTGCCATATGACATGATATGTTTCAGCCAGAATAAGAAGGCTTCTTTAAGTTACAGCTTTATGTTGGGTAGCAAAGGCATGAAATAGCAAGTCAAAAAGAAAGAGCTAGTGCTTAGCAGTGTTTTGAATGGTGAGAGTCTCAGTGAAGGGAATTGCTGGAATGACAAGGGCTGGTGGAGTTAAAACAGGACGCCTCAGCCCATCAAACACATTTTGTTTTCTGTGTATGTATTTGTGATATTCATAACTGGGCTCCCTTGTTCACTGCCCCAGGGCCCAGACTATGCATGGCCCATAGTTGGTGCTCAATGAGTTCTAATTTTCCCTTATTTCTGTATGGGAGCACAATGACTCATTTCTGCATCTTTGGTCATTTGAGAATTCTCTCCTGTTGGATTTAAATCTTACTCTATTGCATTGCTTTTGCTTTCTCTGAGGAAGAATTTCTTTCATAAAGAATTATTTATTATATATCTTATATTCCCACATCTCCGACTCAGAGATGAGCACAGTTATTTGGGTCTCCTTTTATGTAGCAGAAGAATTAAAATTCTCAAGAATTGGTGCTGGTAGTCACCAGTAGTGCTTGAACTCTGTGTTGATTACCTTTCGGAGGTGATGAGTGTGGCTAAACCATCCATGCCTGTACAGATGCAAAATGTCCTTACTAGAAGCCAATTTTTGGAGAGGGCAGACATAGATAATTGCCCTTCTTGCAGATCAGAGCAAAAAAAGATGGAAGTTGAGTGGCCAAGTTTGAGCTCATCACCTCTGTAAGCAGGCCTCAATAGTCTGTTCGGAAGTAATTAAATTTTTATCTCATAGAGCTTTCATTTTTTTGGCCCAATTAAAAAATAATACTTCTTCTCAATTTCAAGATACTCCAAACTTTGAGTGTCTAACACATTTGAATATTTCATAGGACTTACTCGTAGTGCATTTTATTTTGATCCAAGGCAGACTGGATTGACTGGGATTCCTTTTCACTGACTCGGAAGTCTATTGTCATGTTAGCAGCTACATGGTGGGTAGCGTCTGGATACCAGAAGTCAAGCTGCAGAGATGAGTTCAATATTAGTCATAGTTATTTGTTCACCCGACACATATTTTTTAAGAAACGCATGTGTCATACACTACAAAAGGAATTTGGGGTTCAACATGGCTAAGACATGGGCCCTTCTCCTAGTAAGCTTAAAGGAGTGTGCAAATATACTATTGAATATCAGGAAGTGGGAGAGATTATTCATACTGATCATTTGTACTGATTACTTTTTCAGGATATAGATAGTATCTATAAATACAAAAAAAGTAGTTTTTGGTTAATCTGTTTACTTCTACCATCTTGGGGTTGATTGAGGTGGTTTCACAATTTATTTAACCATAGAATCTGTCTCTAATTGGGAATATAGATTAAAATATGGCTCCCTCCACCCTGCCCCTGAGTCAGGCCTCAAAGCCAGTTGCCCCTGTAAACTCTGGAATTCCTGGAAGGTTTGTGTCCAACAGAAGGCATAATAATCTCCAGCTCTGTCATTTTTCTAGCAGTATGTCCTTGGGCAATACTAAAACTCCTTGAGTTTCAGTCCTTTTCCCTAAAATAATAGGATTAAGAGGACTCCATTTGGAGTGTTGTAAATATTGTGAAATGGATATGAACTCTGGGACCTGCAGACATTTAACAGCTGCTGATTCCCTTCTCTTTTTCTTCCTCTAGCTGAGAATTTCAGAAATTTGGTGAATTGGTCCAAAAGGATAGCATTCAGGTTAAAATAACTTTTAGGAGATTCCAATTCTTGGGGCACCTGGGTGGCTCAGTGAGTTAAGCCTCTGCCTTCGGCTCAGGTCATGATCTCAGGATCCTGGGATCGAGCCCCTCATCGGGCTCTCTGCTCAGCAGGGACCCTGCTTCCCCCTCTCCCTCTGCCTGCCTCTCTGCCTACTTGTGATCTCTTTCTCTCTGTCAAATAAATAAAATAAAATCTTAAAAAAAAAAAAAAGATTCCAATTCTTGTTGTTCTTCAAAATCCTACTCCATCGTGAAATCAAATGAAGTACAATTCCCCAACCTGGGAAATGGGAAGGAAATGCTCAATTCCTACCCACCATTCCAAGCTTGTAGACATGTCTAAGTCCACCTGGGTATTTTGTAGTTGAATCCCACTCTACCTCTAGGTCAGTCTGTTATCTGCTAATATGAAGCTGCTATGAACCAACAAGTATTTATTGGTTTATTTTGATCAGAAGGCTACAGCATAAATTGGACACATGAGAGATGCAGTGTGATTTAAAGGCGTTTTGATGCTCATGGAGCTTGAACAGTGAGAAAGAGGGTGGAAGAGTGGGAAACTGTAGAGATTGGCAGTTTGGCAGATCATGAAGGACTTCAAATGTCACACCAATACCAATAGAGAGTGCTTCTACAGTGCTTATGACCAGGTGTCCTTCTGAGCGTCACCCGATTATTAGCTTACTTAGTCTCTATAACAACCTTAAGAAGTAGGTATGATTATTATCCTCACTTTACAGAGGAGGAAACAGATCCAGAGAAGTTAAGTAACTTGCCTACAGTCACTGAGCTAGTGTAGAGCTAGTATTTGAAATTTTGAAGACAATGCTTTTTCCATACCAGGCTGCATCTCACTAAAAACCTTCAAATGGAGGAATACAATCATCAAGTTTTAGAGCAGTCAGGCTGTAGTACAGACGTGGCTTCGTAGGAGGCAGGACTAGAACCTGAACCCTGGATAAGGGGCTACTGAAATAGTCTGGGTAAAAGGTAAGGCAGACATAAATTTAGCAGTGGCAAGGAGGGAATGAACAGGAAAGTATGGATTTGAAAAACATTTGGGAAATTAGAAGAGCAGAACTTTCGATTAGTTTGATGTGATGAGGGGGCTGTGACAAGAATAAATCTCAGATTCAGTTCTGGATTTAAGTCTGCTGTGTCATCTTGGTCATTTAATTTACTATCTTTGAACTTCAATTATTTTGTTTTAAGTGGGTTTAATTATGCCACTGACACAAAATCTGTTGGAGAGTTTGAAATGGTACATAGAAGGTGGCTGACACAGTACAGTGTGCCTTGTATATGGGAGCCGCTGAAAAAATGATAAAATGATTGCATTAGCTCACTGGATTTTAAAAGAATGATCAAACTTTAAGAGTTTCCTTTTAGAATGGATCTACTTTTGGGAAGGGTTACATCTTGATAATATAAACCATTACTTTGATGTTACCAGTTAACCAATACCTTGATGTTATCATAATTTTAAGAGAAACTATGCCACTGGTGGCGATCAGGGTGGGAGAGAGGAGAATGGAGTAAGGCACTATCGGGGAGGGAGAAGAGGCCCTCAGAAAGGTGTCAAGAATGCCCGCCTCCTTATTTCACAATTTCACCTAGAAAAAGCTGTTGTTTGCAAAGCTTTTGGGAGGGAAAACAGGAGTAGTGACTTGGGGAAAAAAAAAAATAAAAACGAGGTAAGCACTATAGTGGCGATGGGCTGAATTATCCAAGTAGCTTCTGCCACTTCCCCCTTTTTTGTCTTTGGAAGCTCCGCATGTATTAAAAATAAAATACAAGAGAGTCAGCTTTTAGAAAACAGGAAGAAAAGATAAAATAACCCTCTAAATGCTTTACCTGGTTGGTTTTGGCCAAGTCCTTTATGATATTTGCTTGTTTTTCATCCTGGGGCTTCACACGGAGCACCTTCTCCCTTTAAGAATGTAAAAAGATGAAACATGAACTGTAAAGAAGCATTCCTTCATCCTCTTCCTGTATAGAGACTGGAACACAGGGCAGTTAGGTTTACCTGTCAAAGCGAACAGGGGCAATTGCTAGGGTGGTAGCGATCAAACCCAAAGGCAGGATGAACCGCATGGTTCTTCTTTGCCTGCCCCAAGACCCTCTGCCAGTTTTATGTTTCAGCTCTTATCTGGAGGACCAGCTGATTTCCTCTTAGGGTTCTGGTGGATGACATGTTTTTCTAGTTGGGGAGGGAGGGGTAGGATGGCAACACTAACACCAAATGCCCATTTTGTGGCAGATGAAACATCATGCTACCCTTTTGCAATTGGGAATACCTATTTTACAGATGGCAGGCAAATTCATTTTTTAGGAAATAACTTGCCAAAGATAGCAGAGCTAGTATGTTCATAGAGTTGAGATTTGAGCCCAGGTCTTTGTTCTGAAATGAAGCTTTTCCATGATGGAAGAAATCACTTTATTTTTTTATTTTTATTTTTTTTAATTTTTATTTATTTATTTGACAGAGAGAGAGATCACAAGTAGGCAGAGAGGCAGGGAGAGAAAGAGGGGGAAGCAGGCTCCCTGATGAGCAGAGAGCCCGATGAGGGGCTCGATCCCAGGACCCTGAGATCATGACCTGAGCCGAAGGCAGAGCCTTAACCCACTGAGCCACCCAGGTGCCCCAAGAAATCACTTTAAATTTGTACTTGGAACCTGAGACGATTTTGGGTATCTGGCTACAGAACCTTGGTGGGTGGTCCTTAATAACATAAAATATGTTTTTGAATCTACATTGTAACTTGGTAAATTATAAAATATTTCGAATATACTAAAAATACTATAATCTCAAAAATATTTATGTGTTCACTATCTATATTTTGTACTTTTGCCGTATTTTCTCTGTACCTCACTGTAAAGTAGTAACTATTATGCAAAGAGCTAAAGCAATCATATCCCCTCTCCTTTCTCCTTCTCCTCCCTCTGTTCTCAGCAATAACCCCTGTATCTAAAGCAACTTGAGGACTCCTGGAAGGCACAATTATATGGTTGCTCAAGTGTTTGTTCCTTGGCTGCTCTCTTTAGGGTCTGGATGCAGAGTTCAATAAATGCTTTCAGAAAGTTGAATTAATGACAATCATTCATAGACCATTCTAAGTAGTCTCTTAAGGGATCTTTAATTTTTTTTTTTTTAAGATTTTATTTATTTATTTGTCAGAGAGAGAGAGCGCCCAAGCAGATAGACTGGCAGGCAGAGGCAAAGAGAGAAGCAGGCTCCCCGCTGAGCAAGGAGCCCGATGTGGGACGTGATTCCAGGACCCTGGGATCATGACCCGAGCCGAAGGCAGCCGCTTAACTGACTGAGCCACCCAGGAGTTCCGGGATCTTTAATTTTGAACATGGGTTATTTGGGAGAAGTCATCACCTCTACTCAGTAGAATTAAGGTAATCTAACGGAGTGAGTATATTTAGCTAATCAGGTAACTTATTAGAATTTCCTTTTAAAAGCTGCTACTTCACATTGACAAATGTATATAGATCATCCTATAGGAAACTTCTCAGAGTCATGGTTATATATTTTTATTATCAAAATAATAGTGTTGGGGAGATGACCATGTTGCATGTGCAGCAGCAATAGCTTCATTCCTCTCTCTCTGTTAGGTGTGCACTAGAACATATCCCCGGGGGGCTCCCCTTGCCCCAACCTTGAAGGTAAGGGAGAGGTGGGTTTTACAAATGCCTTCACGTTTTTGACACTGGACAAGCTCATCAGCACTAGAAACACCCAAAGCAAATATTTGCTCTGTTGCTTCTCAGGATGTATTTGATAGGGGTACAGAGGAAAAGGAAGAGTTTGACGTTACAGTTAGAAACATGTAACCTTAGAGTGGCTCCTTCACCCTGAGCAGGCTGCTTAGTCATTGTGGGCCTTTGTTTCCTCATCTTTAAAATGGAGATGCAAATTGGACTCTGGCAGTGGTGTGAGGGCTAAATGAGATAGCATATGTGAAGGACTTGGTGGATGGTAGGTGCTAAAAAATATGCTTGTGCCCTCTAAGCACTTGATAAAGTTGCCAGGTTCTGTAAACAGACTTATAGTTGACCACCGTCAACTGGAGTATCAGCATGTATCATGTGGTAGATTAAAGCAGTGGCTATGGGGGCGCCTGGGTGGCTCAGTAGATTAAGCGTTTTGCCTTCAGCTCACGTCATGATCCCAGAGTCCTAGGATTGAGTCCGGCATCCCACTCTCTGCTCAGTGTGGAGTCTGCTTCTCCCTCTGCCCCTCCCCACTCATATGCCCATTCTCTCTCTCTCTTTCTCTGATAAATAAATAAATAAAGCTGTGGCTTTATCCTTTAGGGGTGAAATATCTTTCTGTATTTGTTTTAATGTGGACTACTTCAGGAAAAATTTTTTGTTATGGCTTTTCGTTTTGGAGTTTCATTTTCTGATTCTTTAAGTAATAAATGCCTAGCAGAAACAGAAAATTTGAAAGAAGAAAATAGAAATCACCTTTAATTCTAACATTCTTGTATGTTTTCTTAAAGCCTTTTTTGTGTGACTAGTTTTAAAACTGTGGAGGAGGCTTGTATATCTGTTTTACAGGTGAAGTATGAAGGACACTTCTGTTTTATTTGGGGATCTATGTAAATGTGTGAAGGATCCTGGTATCTCTCAGGATAAGACTCTGATTATAAATAATCTTGGACTTAATATCTGTTACGTATTTCAGTTCCCTGTTTCTGGAATAGGATATCGACATGTGACACTTTTAAGACTTCCCACTACTCCCCAGTTTTTTTAGTCTCTGAAGAACAGATGCAATAGATAGATTTCAAGAGTATTCTGGAGCTTTTTCTCACAACAAGTGACTTCTTGGTAGTTATAGTTCGGAACAATTTTATGTTATTGCATCAAAATTTATGAAAGATCTTGGCATATGTATAGAATACGTTGAATAGCTATTGGACAATCTATCATTTTAGGATTGACTTTGTAAGGTGGTGTGATGTTTCATAGGTTAAATTAATCTCTTTAAAAAGAAATTTAAAGTTGAATGCCTCACACAACAATAATTTTCCAACTTTCTGGATCTCTGTACTCGTAGGAGTTTTGTAGTAGTATCTATCTAGCCACAGTTTAAAATATTGCTTTAGGGGCATTTGGATGGCTCAGCTGGTTGGGCATCTGCCTTCGGCCCAGGTCATGATTTCAGGGTCCTGGGATTAAGTACCTCATTGGGCTCCCTGCTCACTGTGGAGTCTGCTTCTCTTCCTCTGCCCCTCCCCCATGCTCATGCTCTCTCTCTCTCTCTCTCACATTCTCTCTCTCAATAAATAAATAAAATCTTAAAAAATATTGTTTTATTTTTGAAACTATATTTTTATGCATATTTTTGAACATTATCACTGAAAAGAGATATCCTAGAAAATGAAAGTGAAAATTCTCTTGTGATTTTACTAGACTCCTTAAAATACTTCTCCATCTTCAAATCAAGCCCAATAAGCTTCTGAAATACCTTTAGATAAAAGGGTATGTTGAAAGAAAAATTTGTTGCCTTTAGTTGTAGATATTGGATTCTTAACATTGAAATAAAGCTGCCCTGCAAAATGCTGCAGGAAACTTGTCTTCATTATTTGAAGGAAAGGTAACATTTCTGGACAAAGTTGTGGGTGTGTGGTTCAGGCAGTGTCAGACCTGGCTAAAGGGGGAGTGACTACCTGCTCAAATGAGATGACCTAAGAGGATCATCAAGACCCCATTTGGCCCCCAAATAACCTCATTAGCTGTCATGGTTCCTTTTGTTTTTCTTCTGTGCCTGAAATTTTCTTTGAGCAATTCATATAGGTTAGCTGGCAAAAGCAGGTGAATACATGGGATGTTATTCTAGATATGAAGAACTCCCATATTCCAGACTGGAAAACCAGTCTTGCACCATTTGAGATAGGAAAAATTCAGGGAGCCATTTCTGTGCTGTTGGTTAATTACCATTTGGGGAGATAAGAGCTTGGGACTAAGGAAAGGCTCAGAGCCTGTCCTGGGATCTCAGTGTGGGATCCCACACTGATCTTATAGTCAGAGGTGCTCTTATAGTCAGAGGCTCTTGGGTGGGCAAGGCTGAGCAGGAACCCTTTGCAGTCCCTGGTCCGCCTGGCAGGAGGTCATATGGTATTATTGCACTGGGAAGGACTAAAGCAGACATCCCTTTTTGTTTTAGCTCAGTTTAGCTCAGGCAAGTGGCATTCCTAACCAGCTAGCTGTTGACTTTCAGTAGGCGAGAGATACAGCAAAAATGTGTCTGGTGTAAGAAATCTTGGATACAAGGGATTTTAAATGAGAATATTTACATACCTACTTTCCTGGTCCTTACCTTTTTTTAAAAAAATTCCTTGGAATTTTTGAACATTTCTAATTTCTAATTTAAAACACTCAATTTAGAGACATAGTTCTTTATGATTGACACACATGACTTTTGAACTTTGGGTCACACACAGCATTTCTTAGAGTTCAATGTTATCTGCTAGAGGTGGAGTATGAGAGTGTCTTGTGGAACTATCTATGGATTGAGTGATATATGGCCAGCAAGATAACTTCACTCAGTTAACTCTGGTTGAGTTAGCTCTCCAATTCTAAACATGGATGTAAGTTTAAATAAAATTGGAAAAGATAATTTAACTAAATTACATCTTTTTTTTTTATTATGATCAGTACTGCTTGAGAACTCATGGGAATTTCTTCTTTTGCACTTAAGTGTCTGTGTATCTATTTAAATGATGTATTACTAAATTATTTTGAAGGCCATTGCTTGACAAATTGTAGCAGCTGCACTGCTACCATCTAGTGGACAATTAATGCAATTAATCATTCTTTGGCTTGACAACTTCCAAACAAACTACTGTGACTTCAAAGGATTCTTCTTTTGAATAGAACACTATCGTAAATATTTTAACATGTTTTGCTAGATATGGAATCCTGTTTTCCTTGGATCCACATAGAAAACAATGAGTTCATATTTTAAAGTAAATAGAGTAGAAAAGTAGATTTTAAATTAAGAGATGCTCCCGAACTGTAACTAAATACCTATTATTATATTTTAAAATTTGAACTTTGCATAATACTCATGACATTAGCATGTTCAGTTCTAATTCTGGGAAACTTCAAGTCAGGATTAATTTTTGCCTCTTTTGTTTAAGGCCTAACATCCTCTTGTTTTACCTCCCATCTGCTTTGTATCACCCTCCTTAACAAATCTTGTTAACACCCTTCTGATACCCTCTTGTTTTACGTCAGTCTGCTTTCCACCTTCGCTGGTTGATGTTTTAAAAACTATGATCATGTCATTTGCAACTGAATGTTTTCCATGGCTTCCCATTGTTCTTAGACCAGTGTTCCAAACCTTAAGCTCTAAGCTCTGCTTAATAGTCCCTCTCTCCCTCCTCAGCCCTTGTACATGCCCTTCTTCCCTCAACTCTCTAGGTTCCTTCCTCTCTGGCTTTCTTCCTAAGATTTCTGCATCCTCACAAGGCTTGGAAGGTGCACTCCCTTCATCCAGATAATTGTGATTCATTTTTCAGGTTCCAGCATTCCCTGAGAAAGCCTTCTCTCCCACATCAGGGAGGTAGACCAGGTATATGTTCTTTTTATGTAATTTGTCTAGCACTTACTTGCTTAATGTAAATTAAATCATGAATTACTAAATAATTAGTGAAATAGCTAATTATTTATTTCATGTCTGTCTTCCCAAATGTCCATTGAAGGCAAGAACTGTCTTTCTTTTTCATTATTCTGTCCGTAATTGCTTAGCAAAGTGTTTGGCATGTAGTCGACAGTTCATAAAATAAATGAGCTGAGATGAAAGCTAAAGCAAGAAGGGGTATTTTCCCCTAAACTTCCCCTTATATGTCTTCTTCCTCATAAGCCCCCATTATAACCATACATCTCTGGACTCTGCCAGTGTTGGCAAATACCCTGAGGACTTTAACTCCTATATAGTTGATCCACATCTTTACCTGTGGATGGCTTGCTTAGTCACTGGTTCACATCATTTTTTTCCCCAAAGAAGTAGACAGTCTGTTAGGTTTCTAATTATAATGATTCATTTTTGTTATGATCGGTATTAAAAGATCCAAGTAGTTTAATAGACTAGAGGCTTAAAAGAAAGATTGGGATCTAGAAAATATCCAGGCAGACAAAAATAAGAATTCAGGATAGAAAAGAAACAAAGAATGAGCACTTTGAAATAAAGCTGTCAGCATTCTCTACTAGTACAGATGTTCCAGGACGTATCTGGCAAGGTGCTTGATGGCCAGCATTGTCTCCTCACAGGTTGGCTGAATCTGGGATTCAGGGAGGGCAAAGCCATATCTGCCTTTGTCCCGGAGTTCAAAGGTAAAGGAATATTTGATTCCTTGGTCATAAGCCCAGTCATCAGAGCCCCCAGCAGCAGGATCTGAAATATGCAAAGAGCAGAAAAAAACAAACCCCAAAACACTTTAAATCCAGGAAGGAAATTTAAAAAAAGAAGAAAACCAGCTTTCTTTTATAGTTACAACATTTCACTGGGCAAAATATTATAGGTAGGCCAATTTTCTAGAAAACTGGATTATAAAAGATATGGGAGGCTGTTTTAAAAAATCAGTCTAATCTTACCTCTAAGCCTAATTAGTGGGAATGATGTATTTAATACCCCAGGAAGTATGTAATTTATAATAAAATATAAACTTCTCACCGTTCTTGTATGCTGTGGTAAACTATATCATATGTAATTTGTTTACAAAATATAGATAATTTCTTAGGAAAGAATGTTTCCTAGGAAAATAGGGAAAGCCACATGATGACTAATGATAGGAGAGAGCTCCAAAGCCCAAGGAAGCAGTGCTGACTGATGAAATCGGAGCATCTTGAGGGCAAGGCTGGGCCTTTGTTTGTGTTTCCTCAGGGCCTCGCAGATGGTCTGGCCAAGGTTAGGCATTTGTTCAGTTCTTCATTTGGTAGCAGTTACGAAGTCACTGCCTTGTAGATTTTGTATCTGTTCAGTCACTAGGTCATTTGTTTGTTCATTCATTAATTCATTCTTTCATCTATTTATTCAGTCAACAGCTGTACAGCTCTCACTGAGCAGCAGGCCGTGGGCTCTCCTCTGGAGATGCCAGAATAGAGGAAAGACATGACTTCTGCCCTCCAAGGGTTTGCAGTATAACGAAAAAAGAACCCTCACTGAACTACTCTACATAAAACATATAAGAAGTTCACAGTATATGAATAGATGGGCTACTTCTGTTAGAACCCCCTTTGGAAAACACTGTACCCCATACGTTCAGAGAAGGTTAAAAAAAGATAAGACTATAGAAAACTGTGTTCTACATAAAACAAAATAAGACAAAACTCAGGATTGGAGCCTCTCCAACTGCATGGAGGGCCCTGTGATGACAGGACTGGGCCTTCTCCCTTGTGTTTCTAGTCCTTTCAGATCTGGGGCAAAAAGAAATCAGGCGAAGGCAAAGGAAAATATAAGTAGAAATTTAAAATGGGGCTTGCAGGATATGCCTTCCTAGTGAAATTTAAACTCCTCAGCATCTAAGTGAAATCTGGGATCTAGCCCCTACCTAACTCTCTTGCTGTGTGTCTCTTGCCACTTGCTTGAACACACCGAGTGACTGGTCAGAGGGGCTGATATCTACCCCTGAAAAGTGGCTTGAGCCTGAATTAGCCCTCGCACCTGCAGTCTGTTTAGTCAGGAAAACACTCCTTAAACTTTCTTCAGCAATTGTCCTTCAAGGTAAAGCTGCTGTGTCATTATCCTGGGCAGTCATCCCCAATGCTGTGGGCTGGGCTGGTTAGTGCTGGAGTATGCTCTTTTCTCGTGCATCCTCTGTCATAACATCTAGTGCCATATATTTGGTTTTCCTGCTGCCCAACTGTGGATTCTTCGAAGACTGTGCTGGTTTCCCAACTTCCCTTTCTCCTTTTCTCTTGCCTTCTCTCCATCCTCCCTTCCTTTCTTTCCTAGCACCTGGTGAGGACCTGGCACATAGCAGTGGCTGCTCAACGGATGTTTACCGAGCACAAGTGTTTTCTTGGGTTGGAGGGGATATTTTTTCTGAACAGAAAACTGATGACATGTATAAAAAATTCACTGTCAGGCAAAAGCCACATGCTTTAAATGATCTGAAAGGAAAGGCTCTGGGAACCATTTGTCGCCTTTTTAGGCATGTGGTCTCTTTGCACAGTTCTGAAGCCAAGACTCACAGATTGTTGTAGCTCCTGGGCCATATGTGTACTTGGTGCCATGCAGGGTGGCAAGTTCTTTTATGGTGGCTTTAGCCAGGGCATTCTGCAAAAGAACCAGCAGTTTATGAGTAAATAAATAAAAGCACACACTGACAAACAAACATCTCTACATTATTTTTAAGACATTGAAGAATTATAAGACACAATTTGGGTTAGTTTTATTCGTGCTTGGTGCCCATCCAATTTTTCTCGCTAATCTGGTCATATGATCCAAGTGATTCTTGTGAAAATGTCTTCTGTAATGTCCTCTCCAGGCACTCACTCTGAGCTTCCCTCTGAATGTGTCATATTGTGGCAACACCATTTGCTGGCCTCTGAGTTCTCAGTGACTTTTTCTGTCTTTTATCTCCATGTCTTCAGGGTCCAGGCCAAGGCTTACCAGTTGGTGGTTGTCCAGGAACTATTTGTTGGAACTCTGAAGATAATTGGCATCTTACCCTCTTATTTGAGAATTAGATCTTTACATTCATTTTAAATAATTGTTGCAGTAAAGTATGGGTCCTAGCAATAACTTCTATTTTAGTCAGAGGACAATCTTTTACTTTCTTTTCTTTTTTATTTACATAGAACTTAGTGTGTCTTTTTTCCCAGGTATTCTTCCTTAGGGTTGTTAAACATTTCGTTTTTTTAAAACCTTAGTTTAGGGTAGAGAAATGAGGCTATAGCAATCTGTAACTGTCCCAGATGTCATATTCATTGATTTAGTAAAATGTCAGTGTGTATTAAGAATTAGGTTATGTGTAAGAATTAGTTTGGCAAATCTATATTGTCTCTGAAGCTTGTAAGAGAAGAGCAGGAGACAAGAAGGTCTTTGTGGTTGTACAAAGAGGTTGTCTACCTAATAGAGGGAAACAAAAATCAAATACATACAAAATAACCCTCAACAAAATAAAACAAAAACTACCTGGAAAAGTGGCAAGCTATAAAGCCAGGACAGGATAGAATTATATGAGCTAGGGCAGGAGCATTAAAAATTATACATATGAATGATTGGATACTCAATACAGTGTTCACTGCCAACATAGAAATATTTAGGAATTGGCAGTTCCAGGGATGAGGATGGTTCCACCTTGGAAGATTTTTAGACTGAAGAATTAGACAACATCTACTCTATTTCAAAATAAGGAACATTTGAATTCCAGAATTTAAAAAAAGTGGCAAATATTAGCTTATGTGTATTATTTTTTCTTTAAGAAGCAGCTTCATTTTCTCAAAAGACCCATTGCTTTTCTGCCTCCATGCCCCCCAACTCTTCAAGGACAAGGGCCCTGTACCCCCAAACCCCCTGTGCTGTAAACTTCCCAACATCCACTGACATACTGCATATTTAAATGAAATCACTCAGAAAGTAAGGCCTGACTTGGCTGTCTTGGGAATACAGATTTGAAAATCTGATTGTTTACTACAGGAGAATTAACCATAATTCATTCTGGTTATGAAACTAGCTGTATTTCATGCTTTGGCATCATAATTATGTCTTGTACATATGCTTGGAAAGTGATGAGGTTGGTGATGAAATCAAAATACTCATTTTACAAAGTAGCAACTTCCCTTAGTCCTTATTCTAATATGAAAACCAGTTTAGTACTGTCTTATGTCAGATACAAGGGCATGTCTATAAAATTTCAAAGTTCCAGCTCCCAAATTGTTAATGCTTCACCAACCAAGTGATAAATTAGAAAATTTAAAAAGAATTATAAAATATAACTCATGATTTTCTGGTCTGGTCTGCTGAAATGGTGTAATCAGTTTCTTGGAACTAATTTATTGTTCTCAGGGTTTTGGAATAGTAACTTGAAAATTTTAAAGTTTTACTTCCCTTTTTTTCCCATCTGGTAAACTAAATATATGCTTTCTATTACTGCATAGGATCTTTACTGTTGTGATCTAAATGTATAGTTCTTGTTGTTTAATCTTGTTCTAACCAACACACTAGAGCTAAGTCTTCTCTCTACCCTTTAGGGCCTATTGCAGATTGAAATGAGAATAATCAGTTAACAATTGCACAGTGCTCAGAATAGATTCAAAACCATCTTGTGGAGATGTGAAATGTGGTGAGGTACTAATTTTTTTGATAAGTAAATAGTACATTTTCTACTATTGTACAATTTCTTTAACTTGCCATTCAACTGAGGACACCTGTAGTTATATTTCTGTAAGGCAGAATATGTGATTCTAAAGAACTCTTATTTCTTTGCTAGTTACTGTTCTGAGGCTTTTCATCTGTTCTGGTTTCCCCACTCCCCCTTTAAGCCTTGAATTATTACTTCTAGTTAGAAATGCAATTCTAATAAGTTCCGGGGACCTAAGGTACAGCATTATGACTATGATTAGCAGTACTGTACTACATACTTGAAGGTTGCTTTGAGAGTAGAGCTTTAATGTTCTCACCATAACAAAACAACAAAACAGCAACAACAACAAAATGATAGTTATGTGAGGTAAAGGATGTGTTACCTAATGTGGTGAACATTTCCCTATATATATATATGTGCATCAAATCATCACATTGTACCCCTTAAGCTCACACAGTGTTATATGTCAATTATAGCTCAATAAAGCTGGGAAAAAAAAGAAGTATGATTCTGCAGGATTGGTTCCAAACATGAAAAGTTATGAAGACTAGAGAAGATTTAAAATAAGAAGGTCATTGAAGTTATCTATTAAACTCCTGTGTCTCGTGACCTTCAAGTCTCTTAATATGTTTATTGATATGATGTAATATATGAGTTATCTGACAAAACTGAAGGGGCCTACTTGTGATCTGTTATCTTGTTTGACTTATCAACTTATCATTTTAGTCATAACTACCGTTAGGGCCACACAAAAATACTCAATTTGCGTTTCCGCTAAGTGATAACCACGTGTTTTCTAAGACTTCCTAAGCATCTTCTGGAAGCAGTTGTTCTGCCTTTGGTGCTGACCGCAATATTTAAGATTGATGTTAGTTTAAAAAGGATGTTAACATGTTGCTGTCACTGGTACACATTGCAGGAACTTTTAGTTTGTGTCAGCCTTTGCTCTCCTTGTCCTCAGTTGCTCTATTCTCTTGATGTCTACCTCATTACTCATCTTCTGAGTGTCATCTCATCACCACATGCTTTCTCACCTTCTCTTGAAGTCCCAACTTCCTTTCTTAGCCTAAAGGGTGTGAGCTAGCCCCTCCTTTCTCTTTTGGTCTGCATCACTTGCTGTGCATTCAGTGTTCCTTCGGAGCTAGGTTTCCCTGAACTTCTTCCCCATACACCTATTCCTGCCTCTCCTTACCTCCCTCACTTTGGGTATCCTTCTTCCTTTGTTGGAATCCTCTTCTCATCTTTGTTCACTTGGAGAATTACTGTTGTTCATCCACATTCAGTTTTAGTGTCACCTTCTTTGTGAAGCTACCCCTGAATCTCTTAGGGAGCAACGATGCCCCCTCTTTTGTGAAGGCTAACACCACTATCAGAGTTCCTGTCACTGTGTTCTATAATCAGTTGTTTTTGCATCTATTTTGCATCACCTCCCAGGTGAGATCCTTGGGATTATTGGCTATTTATTTTGTATTCTCAACAGATTGTATAGCATCTAGCACATGGTTGGTTGATTGAGTCTTATCCTAGGGCTGGGGCATTACAGATGGGCCTGATTTGGGTGCATGTGCAGGACGCTGAGCTCTGCAAAGGCTGTGACATTGGAAATAGGGAATGTTTGTGGGGAGGACAGTAGTACTGTGTAGTGATGGTTGATGGCTTGCCACATTTATACAATGACTTCTGCTGTGCATTTTACTTATTTCCATTAATTTTTTAAAAAATGAAGTCTGTGGACCCTTTCTCTCTGCCCCCCTGAGGCCAAGAGACAAAAAAAAAAAAAAAAAAAAAAATCAGAACAGACATTAATTGACCAAAATACCATATTTTAAATTCCAATGATCTTAACAAAAATCCCTGGAATCAGTGTGGGTCTTTTCTTCTGAAGAGTTCAAATACTTTCACAAATGTTACTCATTTATCTTTCCAACACTATCTGTCCACATTTCATACGCATAGAATTTTCTCGCAGAACGGAATGCCACGTGGGGCAGCACGCTCAGTGGGAATGTTCCAACCAAGCTGGGTGACTGACCCCAGCCAGGAATGGTAAAAGAGAGCTAATTCCTGCATTTGCTAAAATGTTAGAGTGGTAACTCCTTTCCCTTGTACATTTCTGTAAAAAGGGACTAAGACAGCTGACGAAAGACCCGCAGAAGCAATAGCACATCAGAAAGCGTGATCCACATCTTGAAACTCCAATTAAAGACACTTTCTTTACAACCTGTCATTTGAGGGACATCTTACATCCTTGCTCAATGGGTTCAAAATAAGAACTAACATTTACATAAAACCTTAGACTTTACAAAGAGCTCTTGATAAGAGCTAGATATTTTTATCCCCATTTTACGGATAAAAGAACTGAAACTCAGAGAGGATGAAAGAACTTTCCCAAGGGCATGCAGCCCCATAAGTGGCTGACTTGAGTTAGGTTCTTCTTGCTTTAAATTCTGTGCTCTTTTTCACTTCTCCTTGTGGCCTTCGAATACTTCAAAAGAAGTGTTGCTGGAGCTGGTTTTACCAATTGTAAAGAACAGAAGGAAGCTAAATATAAATCAGCCTCAGAGAAAACTTTGCTTTCAGTCAAGGCCAAACATGGCCAGCCTTTATTAATCCTTAGATATGAGTTTCCTACCATGTCTTATGCATGTTCTCTTTTGTCACCTGTTTTCTTAAAAAGAGGCCTTGGTCATAGTGCAAAAGACAGAGAGAGTCTAAAATGTCACATCTAACTCAAAGCCCAAGAGACAAAAGACCAACTAGTGTAATGTTTCCCAGGCTCTGAGCTCCAGGGGGCTGATAAGATGAATAAGGTGAGGGTGTTCTTTTCCACTGACCTGCCTTCCCAGGTAACATGTGATCAGGAAGCCCCTGTCTCATGGCTGTGCTCATGGTCTTCACTGCAAGCCAGTGTCATGGGAGGTGGGGGCTGCCTCTTCTAATCTTCCACTGGTCCGTTATTACAGTACAAGAAAACAAAAGTTCTAAACTGACTGTGGAGTATAAGCCAGTTCGAAGGAAATTTTCTCCAGAACTTTGTTTCTAACTTGAAGTTCTGAGTTTAATTATTCCTCTGGGCGAATACATGTGATAATGAAAGCATCAAAATGATCTTTAACTGCGGTTTCCTTCCTTCTGTTCTGTGATAATGGGTAACGTACACCAAGGGACCAATGAGGAATTTAACTTTTATAATTTTGATGCGAGAGGAGAAGCCCTCAAGGCCTACAAGCAAGCGCTGAGGAGAAAGCCTTTGGGATTTGAAAAAACAAATATGTTTCTGAGAAAAACAGGAGGGTAAACAAGCGCAGGCTCTGGTTGCAAAGCCTGAGCTTAGAGAAAGGCAAGGAGTTAGTGAAAGGCTTGGCTTGGGAGAGCAGGGCCTGCCCATCTTGGCAGAGCTCATGGGGAGTGTGGGAATGCTTTCACTGATGTAAAGCAATTTTTTTCTTTGGCTGATCTGCATGCATATTTTTAAGGTCTTTAAAATTCAAGGAAAATGTGAAACGTGAGTCAGCTGAAGTTGCAAAGTCTAGAGCGTGTGTGTGTGTGTGTGTGTGTGTGTGTGTGTGTGTGTGTGTAGGTGGTACTTCTTCCAAATAAATATCAAAAATATTAAAAAATACATGTTGTGTAATGGGAATGTACTGGATCTCTTGCACTTCAGATTTGGAGAACACTGTAAGCTATTTGCGAGGAGGGTGAAAGCCAGGGGCCTTTAGCCAGGAATGTGACTCTGTTCTTATCTTAGCTTAAAGCAGGGTTTCTCAACCTCGGCACTCTTGACATGTGGGCTGGAGAATTCTTTGTTGTGGGGGCTGTCCTGTGCATTGTAGAATGTTTATCAGCATCCTCTGGCCTCTACCCACTAGATGCCTATAATACTCCCACAGTTACAACAACCAAAAATGTCTCTCCAACATTGCCAAATGTCTCCTAGGAGGTAGGGGAGAGGGCAGAATTAGTTTGAAAGAAATCCGAAAGAAGACATAATTATGGTAAACATGAATGTATTTTGGAGAAAGAATTAAAAAGGAAGAGAACTCGTTTTGAAGGTGCTCTGAATGCCTGTCTTTTTTATTGATGATAGTACAAGTGTCTCTGAAACACTGCTGCTGGGTCAATGCTGCTAAAATATCCCTCTACTAGCAGGGTTGCCAGACTTTGCCAAAAATACAGCATACCCAGCTAAATGTATATTTCAGATAGACAGTGAATACTTTTTCAGTATAAGTCTGCAATATTTGGACAATACTTACACTAAATATTATTATATTGTTTATCTGAAATTCACATCTAACTGGGAGTCCTGTATTTGACTTGGCAATCCTATTTACGAGGTTATTGGCTCCAGGGCCAGCTGTGACAGAGGACTCATTGTGACATTTAAGTCTCTTGGGTAATCTCATTACCTCACTTCTCCTCTCCTTCACAAGAACACTGGAAACAGGTTGGTCCTTCTTCCCTCCCTGGTTTTCAATCCTATTGTTGCACATTTGTTGGCTCTTTTCTCTGCCTAAAATGCACTCTTCTGTCTGTTGTGCCCCAAATCCTGCCCATCCTTCAAAGCCCAGAATAAATGGGGATTCTCCTTTCTATAACCTTCACTGACCAGCCTCATTACATATTACCATTTTCCTGCCCTAAATTCCTACTACTGTGCTTAGTTTGAAACTCTGAATTTTGTACTTCTCTTATATGGTTTCTGATATCTGAGTCTTACCATTTCAATAAGATCCTACATTCTTAATAGCAAAAACCATGGTTTATGCTGAGCACTTAATAGATACTCAGTGAAATTTCTGATAATTGTCTAATGAGCTGTGTTCTGACCAGGCCTCTGTAGGAGAATTTTAACAGGCCAAGAAGTCTCTTAAGATGTATAGTGATAAATCAACCAGTTTCTCTGATTAAATTCTGCAGTTGTCATTTGATTTTTTTTAATATTATAAGTGAAATTTAAAAATTCCGAGAAGATACCTGATGTGGATATTTTGTGCCTCAGGTCCTGTCTTCCTTAGCTTCTGGTAGCCTGCTTGACGGAGGGATTATGGCCTTGTTATTCTTGTTATTAGGCAGGGACATGGGGACAGCTGTGATAGGGTGTGCACATGGCCCTGCAATTATCCACCTTCTAATCACAACATTTCTTCCCTCTGATTTTTATGTTTATCTCTAATCATGGTCTTGCTTTATGCTCATGTGCTTGGGAGGAACAGTGGATTTCTATCTTGGTGGCTCATTAACTCACATTTTAATTAAGAGGTAGAGAGGTGCCACTGTACTGGAAGGTGTTAGACTTTAGAAATGGATTCTTATCTTTTGGTCAAGTTTAATAATTTTTCAGAAAGACTGTCTTCTTTCTCCTGGTTAGTGAATATATGCCCATGAACGTATAGGGCCAGAATCGTAAAGACTGGGTTCTGGGAAGTTAGGCATCTCAGCTGGCCACTGAAAATCCTTAGCAATGTCCAGGGACAGAGGTAATAAGGTATTTGTGGGATGAAAGACTATTTGATGAATATTCTGCAAAACAGCTACATGGTGTACCAACATAGAACATGGCCACACAAATATGTGTGAGTGTCTTCGGAAATTGGGTCAGTCTAGGAAATTCTTCAGGATCCAATAGGTCTAGGCCCAGGGCTGCCTGTATTACTATGTTAGCTTAGCCAGGCCTTCATTGTTTCAGCTGGAAAATGAGAAAGCAGAACCAGAGAAATTCCAAGATTTCCAGCTGTAAAGTTCTGTGCTTCTAATGAAGACATGTGGTGTGAGATGTATGCCCTGGATCAGCACCTTTGTGGAGTGCATATCAACTTCCAATTTGGGCAGTCTGGGGAATGGGTCAAGATACTTAGTTGACCAGTTATTATTCTGCATTCCTGCTTTTGGACTTAAAAATGGTATTATGATAAATAATAATTAACAGTGCCACGCATGCCTTTTTGGGGGGAAGGCAGACCAAAGATTTGGAGCTTCTTCCATGCTCAATAAATGCAAAGATATGGATAGGTTTGGGAACCTTTTCAATTAAGTCTCCTTGATAAAAGGAGACTTAATCTGACATTAAAAAGGTCATAAATTCAATATTTCATTATCCTTCAGAATTTTGAAAATGTAAACTATATTCTTTTCATGGATCTTAAAACTTCCTTTGAAGATAGTGACAGCTTCATATTGAAGAAGTTAACACTGAGGAACTGGAAGGTGCGTGAAGCCATTAGAAACTCACAGTATACTTTGTATTTTTTCTTTAAATAATATAGTATGTGTAAAAGCAGTTAGCAAACTGAAAAGCATTATATATGTAAGATATTTTTATGATCTCTCATGCTTTTTACTGATCTGCTGTAGATATATTTTTTGGTAGCTTTCTTTGCAATCCATGCTGTTACTTCTCCTGTTCTTTTACTTCTTTGGTCTTTTGCATTCTCATCTCTGCCTTTCTTCCCTCTGAAGATTGTCTCATGATATGAATAATTTCAGGCAATTTACATGTAAGATCTTTCAGAAATGAAGCCACATACATTTTTATCATGACTCATATCAAAGATTGCTGTATATGTCCTAAATTTGGGTTGAGAGTGTTAATAGAAGTACAGAATAATTTCCTTCAGTTTAGAATCATAGTCTCGTTGAAGCATTTTTTTTTGCTACAAATATAATTTTGTAAGTTTTATAAGTGTAAAGATAAATAGGAATCATATCTGTCTATCATATCTATATCTATGTACTGAATTCTAGGTAAGACAAAGCCCACTTTGCATTACTTTAAGAAATTCTGAGTTATCCATAATGTGGTGTGCCAAGAATGCATCTTATAAATCTTTTCCTACCTTTAGTTTTCTACAGCTGGGTCACATTTTTCTAGCTGAAAATTTATATAGAAGCATTGGATTTGGGTGGAACATTTATCATGCCCAGATCAAGACTTTTACTTTTTTTTCTTAATATTCTCATTGCAAATAAAAACCATGAAAAAGCCAATATTTTTCTTTATGAGAGACTCAAATTCTTGTTTGGCTATATATATGTATATATATATATAGCCAATATATATATACTCATTGAGTATATATATATGAGTGTTAATGAGTATATATATATACTCATATATATACTTACTTCCATTATATCATATATAATGGTATACTCATTAACACTACAGTTATGAGTTGTTCTAGCAAATGTGCTTAGGAAGTAAGTGAATTGGAATTATGCAAAATAAGAAAAAGATTGAAAGGATCACTAGTTATTCAAAAGATTTAAGTTGCTTTGGGGTGCTGAACTAAATTCAGATTCCCAATGAATCGACTAATCAAATTAACATTCACCTTAGATTTCACTAGTGGTATTTAAATATTTCTTCTAAGATGCTAGGCAGAAGCTTAATTATAGAAAAAAATTATTTGAAATTAAAATAACTTTTAAATTAATTAATGTGATATAAGTGCAATTAAATTTTGTAGTTTAGCCACCTCTCTTATCATGCTTATAAAGTATAAGAAGTAGCATGTACTTCTTGAATTTATTAGTTTTGTGAATACAGAATTAAACTTCCAAGATAAGATTATTTTATGGTTTGTGCTTTTGTTGAGAATAGATTATGAATATTTTATTGTGATATAATTCTGTTTATTCCACTTCTTTGTTAATTAGAATTAACTTATTCCCCAAATAGGAAAAGGTATTGAAACTTTGTGAAGCAGCTCATTTCCAGAGAACACTTTGAGTTTTTCTGTTAGCATTTGTCTTTTAGAGTTTGTGTTTAAAACTAGCTATATTAGCAAACTGGATATATTATTGTTACACTTAATATGGCTTATAATTTTAGTTTTAATATTTTACTTATTAACTCATTAGCGCTTAGTTATTATGGCTTTGTCTTTTTCTTTTCTGATGTGGTACAATTTAAACATTCACATGAATAAAGCAAATAACATAGCTCCACCTTCTCTCCTCTGGGCCTGAAATCTGGGATTGAAATGAGGAGCTGACCACACCCATCTCGGATAGCAGGACTGTGAGCACCCACTGGGAACATTTAACAGATGGAGCATAATTGGAAAACTGAAATAGTTAAAGGTTCCAACTAATGATGTTTTCCTTTGCTTTTTGGCTCTGGATAAGGAAAATTGGAAGCTTTATGAAAATAGCATTATTATTATTATTTGTTTTAATGAGGAGGACCTGGCCAACTATTAGCTATCAATTTTCTAAGAGGCTGAGTTATTTTTCCATTTTACTCTTCACAAAATATTTATAGCATTACACGTTTTACTTGGTCTCTGAAAGACTAAAAGTACAAAACAATAATTTCCAGTTGTTAAAGTTAGTGGGTCTTCAAATTTATGCATTTAGGTAAGCCAAATATCTATGTCATTGTCTAAGTGGAACACTTTTTTTTTTTTTTTGGCATAACTCAAATGCTTTAAATCTTACACTTATTCTTTTAGATCACTGATCCCAACTTCTGGCAGCCAGATGTTTCATAAATTAGAAAAAAAAAATATTGTTTGAAGGGTTCAAAACTTCTGATTTAAAAAAATTATGCATTGATATGTGACATTTGTTAATGTGAATGTTATAAAACTCTTATTTAACTTTTCATGTGGTTGTATCATTATTCTCTAATAAGATTGCTAGTTTTTTGAGTCATGGATACTTAAATTTTTTTGCATTGTTTCCTATATCTAGTAAGGACCCAGTCATATACCATTTGTTCATTGATTGCTTTCTTTCTGTGTATCACCTAATCAAATAGTGGAATAAGCAATTTTAGGATCTTATCACTTATCCCAGTATCAACCAAATGTGCCAAATTCCTAATGACATCTGCCATGCTTCTGCCTATGTCAAATCCAGCTCAAGGCAACTTGACTAAATTGACTTTCTAATTGTGTGTGAGACAAAGCTACTTTGTTGATTATTTCAGATGCATCTGAAATCATCATGTGAGTTAGTATTGTGGTGAAGCAGGCGTAGGTGTACCTATTGTCATTTTGAAGAATAACCAGTTTAACATGTTGGGAACTGTTTCCTGTATCAAAATCCTCTCTTTTAGCTAATTTATCTAGCCAATTCCAGGCTCCTTGTAAATCTGTAGTAAGTTTTTTTTTTTTTTTTTTTTGCTCCTACTATTGGTAATTAATAATGGAATCTTTAGGAATTGTTCTTACAATTTTTTCTCAGGAATAGGATTTCAGAAAATTTCAACAGTGAAATACCATATTTACTACCATGACTACTTACCAACTCAGCGTTGTTCTCTGGGAGTTTATAATCATAGGAGTAAGGGTAGAGCATCATTTGGGAGTATGAGTGGATTGTCAGATATGCTTTGATGGAAGAGAGGTTGCTGCGGATGAAATTAGCCAGGGCCTTGGTCTCTCTTTCAGACTCTGCAGCAGGTCCACAGTAAGTTTCATCACAGGGGCTTTGAGAAGCTCCGATTTCTAGAAAAACAGGTTGTTAATGGAATGGTCACCTACTGAAGTTACCACAAGGCATGTTTCAAACTTTCAAATCAGAAAGTTAAAAATAAGCTGTTTTTACAGGAGTCTTTATGATAATGTATGTATATATTATAAAACATGCATGCATTATTCACAAGATTAGGGTGGTATGTTTTTAAGCTAACAGGGTAAAAGTTGCATGTGAAATCACCAGTGTGTCCCTGTGTAATAAGATACAATGAGATCAATATAGTGTAAAAAAATTAGTAAGTAGGGGACAAACTAATATCCATGAGAAATTTCCTTGTTATTGTAATCATTTTCTGAGAGTTGAATCACAAAATTAGAATTATATCACAATTTTATTTAAATAATTATTTAATGACTGTGTCCTCTAGATTATACATCTCGAAGCAGTAGGATTACATCTGGATTGCTCAGTCTTGTATTTCTAGCATCTAACACAGCTGGGAACGCAGTAGAGCACATAATACGTTTTTTTGAATGAATAAATAAACTTTGTTGTCTGTGCTTTCAGAAAGTTAGAATTCTAAAATATAAAATTTGACGTTTTTTCTTGTTTTAGACACTGTTGTGTTTTCCTGTGTTATTTTTCCTCCTGTGCTTTTCAACAGTTGCTTGCAAAATGGTGATCCCGATACTTACCGCACCAACCAGCATCAAAATTTCTGTTGGGGTCTGTGCCAATGCAGGTAGTTCCAGCCTGGGTGGAGCGGGTCTTTCTCCACATTCGGTTCTGAAAGTGGATTATGTGGTTAGGCCAAGTATAGTAGAAAGTGGGTTAGTTTTAATTTCATTAGCCCCTCTCAGTATCCGTTCATATACCTTGGTCCAGGTGTAGACATAGCCGTCGATATTGACCACCGGCAAGACATAAAAGTCTAACTTGTCGAGAAGTTCTGTCATGTGGATCTCATGTCCATAGGTGCGGATAGCCTATGTATGAATTAGGAAGAGAATTTCATGGAAAAATGGAATATGTGATGCTACTAAAATTTACATAGACTGGATGAATATTGACTTTGGTAATGAAAGCCGTGTCCCTTTGAGGTAGACATTGTTAATATTTAAAAGGCAGTTAGCAAAATATTACCCATAGTTTTGGTTAAAATAGTTGTTTTTAATTCCTCTCTGTTTCCTGGATATTCTATTATATCCATATATAACTCACATAATTATTTATTTAACTTTTTAGAAATTTTTAAAAATTTTTAAAATTTTTTTATTTATTTAACTTTTTACTTTAAAGATGAACAAAAGACTTAATAAAATTATAGACTTTTAAGAAACATACATATATTCACTTATTTTTAATAATACTGCAATAATTTTTTTTCAAAATGAGTTAAGATATGAGAGTATGACCTATTCTTAGTAAGTAAAGAATGTCTATGGATGGCTGTGCATTTTTCTAATATCATCTAGAAATTTACTTAAATTTGTGAAACCTCCTGTAGATGGTCTCACTAGAGAGAGTGTCCAATAAGGAAGAAGAATGAGAAAGCTTCCCATTATGAAGTGAGCTCATACTGATGGATTTTGTGTGCCTCTCAGCAAGGCTCCAGGCTGCATAATGATGAAAGTATCCTTCTTACTTCTCTGTACTGAGTAGGAGTTAAGAGATTAGTTCTCCTTGCTGAGTGATGATTTCTAAGTGATTTCTCTATGAATGAAGGACTTCTCTATGAATGAAGGACTTCATGCTCATTTATTATGTTCTCTTAGTCATAGTTCTTCAGCCCCAGGATCATATTAAACTTAAATTCAACTCTTTCCTAGGCTTTCTTGAATATACTTTAAAATATTTAAGGCTTCTATGTATTAACAGTTTTTATATACTTTTTGTGACTCTATACATTGTATTTATTATGATAGCACATGATAAAATAAGTGATTTTTATGCTGGAGGAGTTATAGAACCATATTCTTTTAGGGTCTAATCTTGGAGATAACCAAAGTAGTGATAAAATTTTTTCCTTCTAGAGGGCAGATGGTGAGATATCCGTTGGATACATAACATGTCTAGAAACCAAGACCATGACAAATAGATACAGAAGTGTTTCACACAAAAGACAGTATATTGTATATAGTAATATTCTTAATTTTAAAAGTACTTCAGTATTTTAAACTTCTAATTTTGAAGTAATTTTAGACTTAGAGAAGAGTCGCAAATAGTTTCCATATACCCTTCACTTAGCTTCCCCTAATGTTTTCATCTTACTGAACCATGGTACAATAATCAAAGAGAATGGAATTAACATTAGTACAATAATAGAAGTTAAACTATAGGTTTTAGTTCACCAATTTATATTTTATTTTTTTATTTTTTAATTATTTTTTATTATGTTAGTCACCATACAGTACGTCATTAGTTTTTGATGTAGTGTTCCAAGATTCATTGTTTACATATAACACTAATTTTTCTACTATTATCCTTTTTCTTTCTTTTTTTTTTTAAAGATTTTATTTATTTATTTGACAGAGAGAGATAGCTACACAGGGACCATAAGCCAGGGGAGACAGAGAAGGAAAAGCATGCTTCCCACCAAGCAGGGAACCCGATGTGGGGCTCGCTCCCAGAACCCTGGGATCATGACCCGAGCCGAAGGCAGATGCTTAACGACTGAGCCACCCAGGTGTCCCTATTATCCTTTTTCTGGTCTAGGATCCAATATACAAACTATCCCACATTGCACTGGTTATCATATCTCCTCAGTCTTCTCTTATCTGTGAGTTCCTCAGTCTTTTCTTGTCTCTTATGACTTTGACACAGTTGAAGAGTACTGGTCTGGTTACTTTGCAGAAGGTCCCTCAATTTAGGTATTTTTTTTTATAATTAGAGGAAGGTTATGAATTTTGAGGAAGAATACCATACAGATGATGTGTCTTTTCAGTACATAATGTCAGGGCGTACATGATACTGATTATGTCCTAATGCTGGTGATGTTACTGGTGATGTTAACCTTGATCACTTGGTTAAGTAATTTCTGCTAAGTTTCTCCACTGTAAACTTTGCCTTTGTAACATAATACATATTTTGGTGGGGATACTTTGAGACAGGAATTACCCTATTTGTCTTTAACCTTTTATTCACTAATTTTGCATGTATATATAGGTTTTCATGAAATTATTACTGTGGTGTTCTAATGATAACTTTCTATTTTGTTCATTCTTTGTAGGTCCATTAGTTATAATTCTCCTTTAAGAAAGAGTTGTTCCTTCTCTCCCTTTTGTTTATTTATTGAATAATTTGTCTATATTAGTATGGGCTCATAGATATTTAAAAACTTCAGGTAAAGGGTTTTCACATAGATCTTATTATTAGAATTATAAGGAATGAAAAACAGTATCATTTACAGTAGGGACTGCCATGTATCATTTTCGTTTTTTTCTGAAGTATGCAATGATTATTGTTCAGGAGATAATGATCAAGCTAGTGGCTTATCCACAATCTTTAATTTTTTAAATGACCTATATACTATACTACTGGTTAGTCTCTCCACCAAAGGTGGGTGAGAAAGTTCAGATGAGTCAAATATAAATAAATACAATTTAGCAACTGTTTTAAAATCTTACCTTATAAGGGTCTCTTAGTAAAAGTTGAAACTAATACCCAAAAATGGGAACTTGAAATTACAAGGTTTTTCTGTGTTATTATTCTCTTTTATTATAGCTAGATTATAAGAAATTGATTTAAATAAACAAAATACTTTCTACTTCCCTCCACCAAAAATGATTCTACATACTGACCTCTCTCACAAACCATTGGCAAAATGCAGGGGAAATCCATTCTCTGGCATGGAAACCACAGTCCATGAAAATGGCAGGCTTATTTTGTCCAGCTTTGCCAACCTATTGCAAACAAAAGGAAAAGGGAAATTGTGATTCATCACAGTCAGAGGTTAACATTCACTACTGTCTGGGCTTTGGATTCACACAGGTGAAACTTGACAGCAGCAAGAGATATATCCCATGATTAAATTAAAACATGATACTAGCATAGTATGTTCTTGACTCTAGATACTGTGTTTGAGCTGAAGGCTTACATGGCTGTTTATTATTTTTATTAAGCTTGACAAGCTCATATTTTCAGAAGATGCTGATTACCCTGCTTAATTGTACTCACGTGGAGGTTATTTTCAGCTGCTATTATTAGGTGACATGACCAAGACAACTGGATGAGTAATTAGAAGTAATCATGATTGTTGCTAATCTTGTAAGAATTTTCCTTCTCTCCCACTTACTCCTTGTCTTTTTATTTTCTTCATTAGAATTACATGACAAAAATGGCATTAGAGGAAGACAGAAGCAAATCGTTGACACACTCTGTAATGTTGTCTGATAGACATGAAGTTTATGAATCTCTTTAGCAAATGGATTTGCAAACAACATCTGGGAGAGAAGAATTTCATCAAGGTAGGTAATCATTTACATTGCTTACAGGAATGTGGTTAAATTTATAGGACTTCTGGTATTTTATTGCATTTTCCTTTTGAATAAATCAAAATAATGATTTAAAAATCCACATATGATAAAAGAAGCTGGGGAATCTGTTTGATTCCCTGGGGCATATCGGCAGGGAAAGAGTTATAACAATGTTTGGGATGAGCATGTCTGTGAAACAGATGTTAATGTGTTAGAATTCATTGATTTAAAGCCCTCAGACATGGCAAGGTCATGGGTAAAAATGATTACCTTGAGGAGGTACATAGTGCGTCCTTCAAATGTGGTTCCGATGGCTCTGCGAGAGATGAGGCCTGGATTCTCACTGGTGACTTGTTGAGTCCAAGCCTCTATCTACCAATGCAATCATTTGTAGATTAATGTGCCATTCTTAGTTCAATTCCCACAACAATGTCTGTCTAAATCATGCGCACATCATACCGTTTCCCATTTGTTGTACTTCTCATAACTGTGTCCAGTTGCACGGACCTGGCTGTCAAACTGACCTTCCAGCACAGATCTCAGGTTGCTTATTAATACCCTGCAATAAACCAAAGGAGGTGCTCCTGTGAACATAAGAGTATTTCCCAGTGAACATATGCAAAAAACCAGAGTTGCTGCTTTAGTAAATTGTGCAATACATTCTCCATGGAGTCACATGTGCCCTCTGAGTGTTCCTGATACCCTTCAACCTGAGCTGCTCATCACAAAGAGTGAATATATCACTGGAGAGTGCAAGCAAGGCAGACCCTTTCTCAGCCTAAACTCGACATATTTAGGTGTCCTTGGACTGTAAATTCATAAAATGGTTTCCTCTGGAACCTAGGGCATTCTGGAACAGGGCCTTGGGCTGCCACCCAAAAGTATGCACTTGAGCCCTATCTGTGGACTTTTTTCCTCGGGACTTTCCTGGTTTTAGCACTAAATGCCCCATGTCCCAGGAACTGGTCAGTCCCAGGTAAACTGGGACAGTTGGTCACTTGAGGGCCTTTCTCTAGGTTTTGAGAAAAATATCTTGAAAGGTGGAAATTCAGAAATATTAATAAGCTAAATATTTACTAGGCAAAAAATGCTGGGTTTAAAAGAACTAGTTTCTGCTTGCTTGTCTTTTGGCTGGTTTAAAGTAACCAAAGAATGGTTCTGAAGCAAAGTAGTATGAAAATTGGTGACAGACCTTTGAGGCTTGCTTATTTCTATAAGCGATTGTTCAGGTGAAAGTTTCTATTATAAAAGGCAGGCCAGAATGTGTGTACATGTGTGACTTCATTTGTCTTTGCTACTGTTGAGTGGAAAGTATGTTCTGAAAGGTCAAAATTTTATGAACATTAATGTCCTTGATCACAACATTGTGAATATTATGGACAGAGGCTAGTTTGCAGAAACTTCTATTATCCACAGTCAAGCCTTGAAATGTTTTTATCTGACACACAGAGAATTGTGGCCACACATCAAAAAGTCTACTTCTTCTGTGGGCTGCCCCAAGGGCATTCTAATGAAGTATGTCAGGGACATCCTCTGAACCTTCCTCCTGGTCTTTCCTTCATTTGGTTAACTTGGGAATGAACTTGTGTCTGTTTATGGAAAATGCAGTAAATTAATACTAAATGATACTTTCTTCCTAGCAAGTGGCAAATACTGTCTTAAGGTCTTAACTGTCTTAAGGTGGTATTAAAGAAAAAAAAAAGGGAAAAGGAGTGGATTAAAAAATTTAGCTGGTGGAAAGAAAATTTCTCCTTGAGCAACCATTAGTACTTTGTTAGTGTATTAGTTTCTATGGCTGCTGTAAATTACCACAAATTTGGTAGTGTAAAACAATGCGAATTTACGATTTTGCAATTCTGTAGATTTGAAGTCTAACACAGGTCTCAGTGAGTTAAAATCAAGGTGTCAACAGTGGTGTGCTTTTTTCTAGAAGCTCTAGGGGAGAATCCAATTCCCTGCCCTTTCCAGCTCTTAGAGGCTGCCCACATTCCTTGGTTCTTTGCCCTTCTCTTTTAACTTTGAACCCGGCAACGGCAGCTCAAGTCCTTTGCATGTCACATCACTCTGACCCTGTCTTCTGCCTTTCTCTACCACTTGTAAGGACCCCGTGATCATGTTGGACCTATCTGGACAATCTAGGATAATCTACCTGGTTTAAGTTCAGCTGCTTAACAACCTTAATTCCATCTACAAACCTAACTCCTTTTTGCCATGTAACGTGACATATTCAGGTGTTCTGGAGATTAGGATATAGACATTTTGGGCAGGACCACCATTCTGCCTGCTTCAGTTAGGCATTGTTACTATAACAATGATTATAGTAAGTGCTATAATTATATTCAACACCCAAATTGGATTATTAGGGAATAAGACAGAAGTAGAAGGAAAACCAGGATTAGAATCAAAAGGTCAGGGTCATGGTTTTGCCTAACTTGTAAATTGGCTTCAGAAAAATCATTTAATCTCTGGGCCTTACTTTTATAATTTTTAGAATGGGGCATTTGATTAGGTGGTATTAAATGTCCTTTTCAGTTCTAAAAAGCAGTGACTTGACTCAAATCTGTAGGTCTTGGTCATAGTTGTCTTTCAAGGTTTATAAAAAAAATTTAAACTAAAATTTCTGGTTACCATAAACTTCATAAACTCCAGGAAAAACCTAAAATAGTTTAGGAAAATGATTTTTAAATACAACATTTATAAAAACTAAAAAAAAAAAAAAAACCAAAGCAAAACAAGCAAAACAAAAACCTTTAAAACAAAAAAGTCGACTGGCCAAAATCTTAAAACAGCTATATACCAAAATCATCAGTTTGAAAGAACAAATGCTGTGTAACAAGGATGAACTTTTCTGGCTGAATGGCAAAACTAAAACTCCAAGAGGAAATGGTAAATGACATCTGCTTTCACTTGAACAAGATTTTTCATTGTCAGTGAGCAAGTACAATATCATCTAGGTCACATGGCTTGTTAGTGGGTGCCCAGAGAAAAGAAATCATCACTTAAATGCTCCCAGGCATTCCACAGCCTCAACTGGATCTAAGATCAGAACCATGGGAAGCTCTGATCTATTAGGAACCGGCTCTGAGTAGAGGGGGCAATAGACCTTTACAAAATATTGCTACCCTTTCTCTGCACCTAATCCTCAAATTCACATTATTTAGGAGAATCAGTGACTAGGGATTAGTGTTTTGTTTGGTAGTTAGATGAGGCATTCTGTTGAACATAGAATTATTACTATGTTAACCATTAAACCTTTATATCAATAATTAGGACAAAGAATCATTAAAAAAAAACCTGTTAAATTTAAGATGATACTCAGGAGTAAAAGTACCCTCTAGTAAGTTGTAAAAGAGTATCAAAATGAGGTAGAAATGTGGTGCTGACTTTTGCCTGAAGGCAGGGGATTGACCTCAAATGATCCTTTCCAGCCTTCTGATTATTTGATTTTATTAGATTTAAGACAAAGCACTACTTAAGCTATATTACAAATATTATTACTAAATAATGAGCCTCTATTCTAGGAGATTAAAACAATGCCTCTTAATGTAATAGAGACTGCATTACAGCTCCAAAATACAGAGGCGTGTACACTGTTTTTTACTTTTATATATTCCTTTTACAGTGCTGTCCAACTTCTTTTTTGTAAACATGCAGGCGAATCAGATAACAGGGACTCCCAATAAAACAAGGAACAGAATATCTGAGAAGAGGCATGACTCACTTTTTTCCCCCTTATAGATTCTTGAAAAAGGAGTATTTGGTTAGTTCCTCTACTACATGCCCATTGCTAGTAAAGAACACTGTTATGTACCTATTGCTATCCAAGGATACGTTCCTGTCTTAATCTGAAATAAACAGAAAAATAATGTTATAGGAAGTTATATTAGTATCAATCAGTCTCTCTCTGGATTGGATAGGGCAAAGACAACATTCCTGCAATTTGTAGGAAGGTCTTCTGTGAAAGTCTGCCCACCAAAGGTCTGTTAACGGCTTCAGAACAGTAAGTTGGAGATTTGCACCATCCAGTTCCTAGTCTTTCTGTATCTAAGGGTGCAGCATGAGCATAAAAATACAGTTATTTTTCTTGGTGCACACATTCTGACTTTTTCCCATAGTAACTCAGAAATTGGTTAAAGCTGCCAAAGTGATACAAGTCTTGGTAAAGAGGGATGGAATGGAAAAATCTGCAAAGCTGTTTTGGTGGAACTTGTGCAGTAGTAGATGGTTCCTGTTGGATAGAAACACAACTGCAAATTCTTGCCGGCAGGAAACTGTCTAAATACAAATTAGTTACCATATGAGGTAATAATGGGATGCACAGGGGCTGCTTACAGTCCCAGCTAGGATATTGCTGGTGTGCTTCTCCAGGATTTCTAGGGACTTAAAATTATTTAATATTTAGAAAATTGTATGCTACATGTGTGCTAAGCAGTGAACAGAGAAGCAAAAATTAACAAGAGCTTAGCTCTCGGGGAATATCCTATGTTTTAGATGAGATAACATTCATACCCAATTCCCAAAAAGTTTATCCACTAAAAAAGGGTGAATTTTCCATCTGATAAAGGGAGATAGATATGCAATTAAAAGCCATTTTACTACTTTGTGATATAGTAGAATTAGGATGTCATTCAGGTAGCTAGGGTTAGCTAAAGGTCTCTGATCTTCCTTTTGTTTTCTCAAAGAATTATAAAGAAACCGTCATTTAAAAAAAAAATTACTGAAGGTTCCTAAAGGCTAGAATTTTAGAAGTTCTTCCTAGTGTAATAATAAGAGCAAAAAGTCACAGACATGAATCTTAATAAAATTTTGAAACTTAACTGTGTTATATCTTTTTTTTAAAAAAACAGTCAATTCTTAAGGTCACATTTTGACACTTCCCTCAGGCAGAAGAAGAGAGCTAAGCTATATGAAGCCTGATAATGGGGTTAAACAAAATAAAATTTCTGTTGACCTTTAAGAAATGTATCATTTCCCTCTTAGTACAATAATAAACCATAACAATAGTAATGCCAATAGCAATTTATTTACATATTGTTTTAGTTCATCTTCACAGTCCTTTAAAAGAGGTATTATATCTTCATATTATGGATAAGGAAACTGAAGTTCAGAAAAATTAAGCAAATTATCTAAGGTCACACATTCAGGAAGTTGCAGAGTCGGGGCTTGAATCTGGTCTGTTTTTTTTTCCTAGACCATTTACTTGTGTTATGTTGTACCACTTCTCCTGATGAGGTACAGACTTTATAGGTAATAATTCTGATATCTTCAGTAGCATAAATACTATTTGATATTTTTAAGATGTGAAAAACAAGAGAAAATTTCTGTTAAAAAATTGTAGGTTACATTTATTCAAAATTAATGAAGACTTGAGCTTGTGGTGGGGTATTGTTGGATAAACATTTGAATGTTTAGAACTGGAGCTTGACGCTGCCTCTTTGCTTCTTACTGATCCACTCCCTGGAGGAAGAACTCTGTTTTGGACAAAAGACCTCATTTCTTTCTTCCCTCTAGTGCAAATACCTCCAGGTTAGCATGGTCTCTCCCAGTTCTAAGCTTACTATATTGTCTGTTCTCTGCCTAGAGTATGATTTTTTTCTTTTCTTTGGCTAACTCCGGCTCACCTTTACATTCTCAGGTGGAGCCTCATTTCCTCCGGTGGCCTTCCCTGATTCCTTAGAGCTGGTCAATTCCCCTATATTTCTAGCTCTTCAGTCTTCTTGACATCTGTTACACAATTTTGCAATTCTTTGTTTAAAGTTTCTTTTTCTCTGAAGGGATTGGGACCATATCTATCCTTTATGGTGTTTGGTATATGTAGGCACTTACTGTCTATTTGTTGGATCAACAATGGACAACTGCTTCTACTTAGGAAGACACTTTCATCTGAAAAGGCTTTCATGGATCAGTGTGGTATTTGGGGAGAGGAGACATGAGATGATCAGCTTAGCCAACTCTGTTCTAGGCCTCTGGGGAATCACTTTCCTTTTTTTAGTCCTTCTCTCCATGACTTCTATCATTAGAAATAGTGGTGGGGCCGTGGGGGGTAAAAGGACAGAAGAACCATTCAGTCTGACCCTAATCTTGTCCTTAATCTAAAGGAGTATGAGGGGGCGCCTG
>CM052898.1:90510560-90526470 GCA_028534135.1 Potos flavus | reverse complement strand
ATGAGAAAATTGAGACCCAGAGAGGTGTCCAAGGTCCAGCTAGCAAGTGGTAGAGCCAGGAATTGAATCCAGGAGTCTGAGTCCAGATTCTCTGCTCTTGACTATTTTAAAATGCTGAATTTTAGGTAACTAAGAAAATAATCACAAGTTCTGTGATTGCAGAACTTTCTTAGCACTCTTGGAGGAATCAGAGCTTGAAGGAATCACTAAGGAGTGGAGGGGGTAAATCTTGGATTTCATAAATAGGAAAACAGGTGAATTCCAGAAGCAGGAGCTCCTGGGGCCTGGCATGGATTCTGGCAAAGTTTCAGAGTAAACTGGAAGCAGATGGATTGTGAATGCTCAGAAAAGGAAGCTGTGATCCCTGGGAGCCAGCATGGTTTAAAGCAAGAGTGAGTCAGGCCTAATTAACTTCATCTTATTATTGAAAGAGACCACTAGCCTGATAGAATGCTGAATCTGGATCTTAGCAAAACATTTGACCAAGCCTCTGCATTTATATTCTTCATTATAAGCTGGAAAATAAAATGTTAGCCCCAGCTAACAGTAATGTGGATACTTGAGAAAACTTAACTGAGGATAATTGGTTAATGCATCACTTTCAGTACTTAACACATTGGAAACTCATGATAAGTATGTATTGAATGAATGAACCATGAAGGAGGCCTCCAATTCTGTGGTGACCCTTGATTGACTTAATATTTTTATCAGTGACAATGATAAAAGTTGGAAAGGCATGCTTGTCAAACTTGCTGGTACTACAGAGTTAGGGGGAAGAATTATTTCCCTGGGTGACTGAATTCATTTTAAAAATGATCTCAACATGCTGAAAACAGGCTATAATGATACATTTTAAGAGGGTAAATCTAAAATCTTGCATTTAGGTTAAAAAATAAATTAGGCAAGAAGAAATAATAATACCTTGTTTGAAGGTGATTCGTGTGAAAAAAGAATAACCGAATGGTTTCAATTGGCAAATATGTTTGTTATAACCTAAGATTATTCTGTAACTGTTCAAGATGTTGAAAAGAATCTCAGGCCCCCTTAATAAATGTCTGCTTTACAGATGAAGATAAGCAATGGTCCTGTAGTATGTATTAATCAGAGCATACCTAGGGGTCCATTATCAATTCTGAAAGCTACATTTTAAAAAAGAAATATAGACAGAAAGATTGAGCTGTATCCAGAGGTGACCAGAATGATCAGTTGTCTATAAACCCATGCTAAGAGAAATTATAGAAGGCCTAGAAGAAATAAATCTTAGAGGTGAGACAGTATTTGGCTCAGCTAGGTCCAATGGGCTAGAGTTGGAGAAGGTAGCTTTTAGCTTCATTGGAATGACTTGTAAGGTAAATGGGCTACTCTGAAAGCAGTATTCCTGTCATCCCTGGAGGTGCTCAAACAGGTTTTATTGGGGATAGCAACCAGGGATGGTATTTCTATGGAGGAAATTCCAGATTTGAGTGGAAGGCTGGAATAAATGACTTTTTATTTTCTTTAAATTATAAACTTTAGAATCTGTTTCAGATTATGATACTGTATCTTCTTTTTTCCCCCCATACCTTAAAAGCTAAAAGAAAAAACTTATGAAAAGATAGATAGATAGGTAGATAGATAGATAGATAGATAGGTAGATAGACAGATAGATAGATAGATAGATAGATAGATAGATAGATAGATAGATAGATATAGATAGGGGATGGATATTTAGGGGCTAGCAAATTATTTTAGTTTATATTTCATGAAGAAACAGGTTTGGCCCAAGTGAACCATTTGTGGTTAGCAATAGCTTCCTGCTAAGTGCATTATAATTAAAAATATCAGTTCTCATTCCATATACAGTGGATTTTTTTTTAAGTGGCATAGAGACTTTGGTTTCTTGAAAGTAAAAAAAATATGGAAATCATTCATGGCTTTTTACCTCCTTTGCCCCCCACCCCTTTATGTCATATCGTTAAGAGGGCCTGAATCAAGGTCATGAAAACTCAAGCTGTTTGATTTGGAATGAAAGAAAATCAAAGGGAACAGATGATACATAGGATGTGGAAATGAATTTCAAGTTGGACAGAAGCCCAGTTTTTCAGTAATATCCAAGTTGATCATTTTTCACTTTTGCCTTGGAAGGGAAGTGACTGTACATTAGATGTTCTGTGACCGTTGTGACAGTTCCATCTCATCCAGTTGTCATGTCCTGTCAGCTCCTTAAAAAGTTATCATGGATTTATAATACTATAGGGCCATGGCAATCCAATTTAGGCAGAAAAAGAAGGTATTGTGGCATTAAAAGTTTTTCAAGTTATTTCTTGCTATGGTTAAGATTTTAGTCATTCTTCCTTTGATGGAATCACAGTGCATTCTAAGATTTTAAAGTAAGTGTAAAGCAAACCTGTATTACAGGATCATTATTTACCTGGGTGGTGCTGGCCAACTTATGGAGTAAGTTGACGTGATTTTCATCTTCAGCATTGACACGGAACACCTTCTCACTGAATGGTGAGATAGCAGAAGAAGACAAAATTTAAAATTGGGTAGTGCATTCAAATTTTGGGGATAGCAAGGAAGAGGACTTACTGATTTAAGGAGTTGCTTACTTACCCTTCAAAGTGCTCACCAGAATGGTGAGCAGATGCTAGGGCCAAAGTGACAAGGAGCAAGAACGTCAACATTGTGACTGACTAGATCCTTTAGGTGTGTTTTACCTGCTTTTATAGTCCAAGGTGTTCTTTGTTTTCTTCTGATTGTAGATAGGCACTATCAAATTTTGATTAATGGTTTCCCTAACATTGTTGCCTTGGTAGCTGTGTAAAGTCTGAGAGGATATCTCTCTCAACACCTGTGGATACAGAGCAAATAATCTCAAGTTCAACCTATCTAATTTGAATGTCAGACCTTGAATGTTGGGAGCTAAATGAGTTTTAAATAAAATACATTTTTTAGTCTTTTTTTGGTAGTATTTTTTTCATTTTGAATTGACAATTACATACAATGGATTATATAGATTTAAGTGTAACAGTCGATGTGTTTTGACAAATGCATACACTCATGTAACAAAGATCCCAGTCAAGGTATAGAACATTTTCATCCTAAGAAGTTCTTTTGAGCACCATTCCAGTCTCTTTCTGTATTCCCCTCAAGCAATAAATATTTGGATCTCTAGCTTCACGTATTAATTTTGCCTATACTTCAGACAAAACTTCATGTAAATAAGGTCATACCATAAATATTCCTTTGTGTCTGGCTTCTTTCATTAGATAATGTCTTTGTGATATATTAGTATTTTTGTTTGCATTATTAGCTTGTTCTTCTCTAATATTAAGTAATATTTCATTGTATGAATATACCACAATTTGTTTATCCATTTTCCTGTTGATGGGTATTTGTGTTGTTTCCAATTTGGTGTTACTATGAATAGAGCTGCAGTAAACGTTTTTGTACAGACCTTTTGGTTGACATATGTTTTCACTTTGGGGGAGGTAAATATCTAAGAGTGGAATTGCTAAATATTAATGTCGGTGAGGGTCTAACATTATAAGATTCTGCCAAACATTTTCCCACAGTAGTTGTTCCATTTTAAGCTTCTACCAGTATCCAGTAGCTCTCCATTTTCTCCAACATTTTGGTGTTATTAGTCCTTAATTTTGAGAATTCTGGTGAGTATGCAGTGGTATCTAATTGTCCTTTAATTTGTATTTCCGTGATACTAATGATGTTGAATATCTTTTCATATATATAGGACCATTTGTAAATCCTTTTTTGTGAAGGATCTGTTGAAGTCATTTGCCTTTTTAAAGAAATTTGTTATTTGGCTGTGTTATTGCTTTGTAGCAGTTCTTTATATATTCTGGATACAAGTCCTTTATTAGAAATGTATATCACAAATATTTCTTCTCAGTATGTAACTTTTATTTTCTTTTTCTCAATTTTATCTTTTGATGAGAGGAAGTTTTAAATTTTGATGAAGTTTCGGTTTACCCAGGTTTTTCTTTTATAGTTCATGCCTTTTGTGTTCTTTCCAAGAAATCTTTGCTATCCCAAGGTCTCAAACATATTTGCCTACATTTTCTTATAAAGAGCTTTGTCATTTGGGTCTTATGTATGGTATAAGGTAGGGATCAACAAAACTTTTATTTATTTATTTATAAATTTTATTTATTTGACAGAGAGAGAGAGGGCGAGAGAGCACAATTAGGCAGAGTGGCAGATGGAGAGGGAGAACCAGACTCTCAGCTGAGCAGGGAGCCTGATATAGGGCTCGATCCCAGGACCCTGGGTTCATTACCTGAGCTGAAGGCAGCCGCTTACCAACTGAGCCACCCAGGTACCCTGATGAACAAAACTTTTAAAATATGGATATCTGGTAGATCCAGTACTATATATAGAGAAGTCTTCTTTACCCATTGAATTAACTTTGATTTCTCTGTCAAAAGTTATTTGGCCATATATATGTGGTGTAATTTTGGACTTTCTGTTATGTCCCATTGAACTATTTGTCTCGTTTTATACAACTATTACAAGGTCTTGATTATTATACTTTATAGTAAGACTTAAGGTCAAGTAATATGTAAATCCCCAAACTTCATTCTTTTCCAAGTTTGATTGCAAATACTTTACCTTTCCATTTATATTTTAGTATTAACTTATCAATTTCTATGAAGAATCTTGCTGGAATTTTGATTGGGATTGCACTGAATCTGTAGATCAATTTGGGGAGAACTGATATAATTACAATATTTAGTCTTCCAACTCTTACATATGCCATCTCTATATATTAATCTGGGTCTTTGTCAAAAAATGGAAGCGTCTGAGTTTTTATCCTACCTACAAGATACAAAGTTATCTTGCCACAGTTTCATAGATGCTGGCAGAAGACATGAGACTTCTGGGTCAGAATCAAAGGACTTTATTATGCATGACCTAGCAGGCAGCATAGACTTTGTTTGTGTCAGTCCTTTAATTTCCCTGTCCCATGGGGGATGATGTGAAAGCATCCCAGCTGGATACTGGGTACAGAGGTTTGTGTCATAGTTGAGGTATACTGAGTTTAGGAAACTCTCAATCTCATGAGGGGGCTGCTAGCAAATCTGCCCAACCTTTGTTTTAGAGAGACATTAGCTTTATTGTCCTAGAGGGCAAACAGAACTTTCCTTTGCCCCAAAGAGAGATGTCATTTCTATTTTCTAAGCTCTTTGCTATATAAACATTTTTGGAAAAGATAGTCCAGAATAAGAGCTGTTGTAGGATATGCAGAAACAGAGGAATCCATGGAGAATTTTCTCAACAATACCTACCCTTTTCTATATGCTCTTGACTTCTGGTGAATTTTCTCATGAGTATGGTACTGTTGGTCACTCTGATTTGTTTTACTAACGGGCTTGGACCAAATTCATTCAGTTTATCTAATGTTGTATTTAATTAAGATTAGTATCAACAGGACTCTAAGCAGCATGATGTAACATTGACCTCAGCCATTCCTCTCCAGGGTACCAGACCCAACCAGCTGAACAGATTCCATAAACTATCAGTATCTGCTTTAGAAAGCCAGGTAGCTTTCTTCTTCAATTTCAGTATTGACTGTTTCACTTTCCCTGAGACAATAATACAGTTACAACAGGATCTATTAGCTACTGCACAAACTCTACCATGCCCTACCATGGAGAGTCTATGGCAATTTTATCATGCATAACAACCCTGGTCTAAACTAGCTGAATGAAAGAGAAAACTCATTATTTATGTAGCTGAAGTGCTCAGCAATAGTGCTGGCTTCAAAAGTTCAGTTGATGATGTTTATATTTTTACATACATATATACACACACATATATATATATACACATATTTATGCATACATATATATACACATACGTATATATACATATAATATATATGTGTGTGTATATATCTATTGGAAAGATAATTTCTTCTCAAAAATTTAACCCAGATCTTGAGATTAAATCCTAGTGGACTGACTTGGCACATGCACTTCTCTATCCTTGAGGCAATTCTATAGTCAGGATGATGGGATGTGCTGATTTGGCTACGCCTAAGTCATTTGACCAACCCCTAGAAGCTTAGTATACACCCCATGCAAAATATCTAATACATCTATTACTGCTGCTATTGTCACCCTTCCCAGGATGAATCTTGAGCAGTCAGTCAAGGTCAAGATCTTAGGTCAGTGCCCTAGCTTCTGGAGAGGCCAGGAAAGTGGGATTTTGAATTTTAACTTTCATAATGGGAGCCTTGTATTGCTCTTTAGCTAGAACATTCTCCAAACTTAGAGAAGGGGTTCAGATTTGGCCGGTTAAAAAGAATGACAAATATACACTAATTTGTGGATGACGTGTGGTCTTGTACTTGGAACTTTAAACATAATAAACAGTTTATTTTAGTTGATGCTTTGTGAATGTAAGAGGAAGGCAATTAGGATTTTCAGTTAGTAATTAAAATTTGTTTGTTAGCTGTGATAATTTTTCCATAGATATTGAAATTTCTGCTTCCCATCGCATGTTTATATATTTAAATTCTTCTTTTTTTATGTACAGCTTGGTGATTAATAAGTCCAGAGGCACCTTTGTGTCTGTTTGTGTTTTATGTAACAGCATGAGATTGTGGAGAGTCTATAAACTGCCCCATGTTGTTATAATTCATCCTTTATGATGTCTCAGTTTCTGGAAAAGCATTTCTCCAAACACCTTCCATGGTGTTAAATAAGAAAGGGTTCTGAGGTCAAATGTGTTTGCTTTACATTAAAACAAACAAGCTCCTTTAGTGTAGGGTTTTTTTAGAGTCTTTAAGATGTATGGTAAATCATCAAAAAGGGGCTCTGACAGCATTTCCCAAATGTATCTCACAGTGGAGTGCCAGGTTGGTTAAGTCTAGGTAAAATTAGAAGACTTAGGACCATTGCTACATTCCAGTATGTTTGACTGTGAAACATATTTCTTCAAAAGCATCAATTAGGACCAGTGATTTTGAGAACAGATTTTGGGAAACTCTAGACTGAGTTCACAAATGGAATCACATTAACTTAAAAGTTTGGTTCTGTACATTCTTGGTCTGTTTTGTTCAAGGCTGAAGAGTTTATTGTGAGTTCAATGTTAAGGTCACTGGGTTAAGTGCTGCAGAGTACTCAGGGATGAAAAGAGCTTGATTTCTGCTCTTCAAGCCCTGCTGTGCCAAGCATGCAAGTGGTTAGGTACAAATATTAAAGGAATAGTTTTCTTGACATCTCCCTTCTTTGTTTTAAAGTGTGAATTTAACAATTGGGTCAATTGATGATTCTGGGTAAACCATTCTCTCAACTTGCAAGCTATATAGAACCAGTGGGTGAGGGCTCTTCTTCACTGTTAAAGGACCGAATGATATATGGGAAGAGAGATGAATTAGGGAATGTGTAATTTCTGTTAAGTCAGAAAAAACAGTTTTAATTAACTTGGAAGAGTTCGAGTACTTTGTACATGTATTTGTGTCTGTTGATATTAAATAGAAATTTTATATGAAAATTATTTTTTCAGAAATCTTGTATTATCATCATTATAATTATCATCATTATCATATTCTATCATCATTGCTAGACCATGAAAGATCTATGAAAGGAAAACTTTGGTGCTTCGATTCTGATGTTACAAACACAACAGAATTTTAGGTGATAGAGGGAAAGCTCCTAAATGGGGAATTATTTCCAGAAAGAGTTAGCTTTTGTTTTTGTGTGCATCTAATTAAGACAACTGATTAGTTTAGTCAGTTCAGGGAAAATTCTGCTAAAATCCTTATCTTAACTGAACTGTCTGGTTGTTTGTGAGGCAGCCAGAATTTCCCTGTAACTTAATGGGTATAACTGATTGATGACCCAATCTGTTGGTACTGCTCCAAGGAGGGCAAAAACAACCAGAAAGTGTTATCCAGGTGCACCAATGGCCTGTTAGCTTTGTGTAATTATATTTAATATTCCAATAAACTTTTTTATGGATAGGAAGATGGATATGGATATGGATAGGAAGAGGAAGGCTAGCAAACATTTTATTGGCAGGCTTTTCTCGGCAGGCTTTTCTCTCTGACATCTACTGATGTTGATATATATTTATATATATGTTTTTAAACATGATCATCATCATTAATGGGTATAGTCTACATAACTCTGGGGGGAATGTTGTTTGTTATTGAATTGGAGACCAGAATTTTTGAAAACTGGAAGATAAACAGGACTATTTAATCTCATAAATCTTACCACCTGACTCATCAATTTCAAGTTCCTTATTGAAACAAGGAAAACATCTTTAATAAAGCAAATATTTGGAAACTGCAAACATATCTCTATTTGGAATTTGGGAGATAATTAAAATGGACAGGTTATGATTGATTAACTCTTGAAGAATGGGTTAGTTCAAAGGCAGTTGGTTCTCTTTCTATCCTTATATCAACACTCCATCAACAGGAATTAAGGAAACAGCATAACTAGGCTCCAGCTCCTTGCTGAGGGCAATTAATCAGGACAGAAGAGTGGGGAGGTAAATTGGAATGGTGCCAAATAAATCAATCCGTTTTTGTACCTACATTTATCTTTGTTAATTCTTATAGACCATCTTAATATTTTGATATTTGTGTATTAGGTTATGGATTTTAAGAAGAAATTCCAAGGTATTTCTAATTATTAAATGAATAAATTAAATGTTATATTTCCATATTAACATCTTTATTTTATTGGAAACAAACTCGTAGGAAGATGTACATTTCTACCTTTAATTCAAGTACAAGAAATGTTTGTTTTATGCTATTTGTAAGGTAGTGGAGAATTATCTTTATTCTTAAAATGTTGTGACATAACATGCAAGTTCCTTAAAACCTTTTGAGGAAAGAGTAAGGTTTTAATAAATAAAATGTTAATAATATGAAATGCTGTATGGGTAGAGAAATAAAAGCATAGAATCAATTCAAAAAAGAAAATGTCGATATTTTCTGACAACCTGTTTAATATTTACTTGATACGAATCTTCGAAAAGGTCTGTGTTCTACTTTGCATGGCTCCAGTTCAGTTTCGATTTATTCTTAAAATTAGTTTGGAAGGGCAACCTCCAGGCACACAGATAATGCAGCTGATGCTGTCCTTTGGCCGTCTGGTTCTATCTACCAGATTGTTTTTTTCTGTTTCCAGATTCTAACTCATTGAGACTCTTACGTTGCTATTATATTACTATGAGGTCATTTGATAGGCTAACCCTATGATGACCAGTCTGGTTGACATTTGAGGGTAACAGGTTGACAATAGATTCTTCTGGAGTCATTAGAAAAAGTTGACATTTAAGTGCTTAAGATAATCAGTACAATGGATATTTGCACTTGGGTTTTCACCTGTTAGGAGGGATATGTTTTAATGATGGAATGTTCTACAGTCCCTTTGAAGAACTAGATATCTTATCACCATACTTTTGAAATAATAAAATCCTTCCAAAGAATTTTGAGAATTAAATACCTAAATTGACACCTTGATTAAGATTTTTAAAAAAAGATTCAGAATCTTTGATTGTTCAGTTTCCTTTTACCTCAGAAGTTTTGGTCTCCAAATACAAGGAGGGTTGAGGTTGCTTCACAATTAATGACCTAATTTTGCGGCGCTGCATGCTGTTCCCCAACATTGATCTGACTTGGAGGCAAGTCTGTTAAACATGATGTCAGCAGGAATTATTTTGGCAGCTGCCAGAAGCAGTAACATAAGGCTTAAGAAGTTCTCATTTTAGAATGTGGTAGCCTAGAATATTGATCTGTATACATACTAATGGGCAATCAAAGATGGTAGCACAGTGTTCAAGAGAAGAACCCACAAGGAAAAGTGATCACATTAATCAAACAAAACACTAATTTTCTCAGGAAACATTGGAAGGTAAGGTTGAAACACAAGAAATATCCCTGCTAATTTCAAATTAGACCAGCAGAATCAAAAGCACATTCTTCCTTTTGATGGTGTCTGGTATTGCGATACTGCCATGAGTAGTGATTCCAAACTGCATGAAATGGCATCCCTGATACGTGGAATATTGGCTGTTGACAGGGCCCCCTTAATCTGAGGAGAGTCCCTCTGTGGATGGGCTATAGTTTTCATTTTCAGGATTGATGATCCAGCATCAGATTATATGATAAACTTCCTCAAAGCATGGTCTTGTGTTTTCTAACAGTGTTAGAAAACATTCAGTGTCTGCATTTCAGAATGGTAACACAAGAATAAATCAAATAGCAAATTAAATTTAGGTATGCCATCTGCTGCCTTCATTTTATGAATTCCAGCCCATAGGACATTGACTGGGCATGAATGTATAAGCCATTGTCTTTTATTGTCAGACTTACTACAAATATTGGACAAATGTTCATCCATGCTATCAGTCTTCTTGGGAAGAGTAAAATTCAGCAAAAGTGAATTTTTTTTTAGTTGTTGTGAGTTTTTTGTTTTAATAAAAATGAACCACAGCAGAAGAAAAAACAGCATGTATTCGTTTCTCTGAGTGCAACATCTCAGCAGGCTTTAGGAACTCATCCACAAGGGGTAAATTGTCTAGTGCGTAATTGTAAGCAGAACTGTAAAAAGCCATATTAGGCTTCCATGATTTTATTCTCTTCTTCTGGTAAAAGGTCATTACTTCTCCCTGGGCCCCTAATGGTTAAGCCTTTTACAACTTTTTCATTTCCAAAAAAGTTCTTGATTTCTTCTGATGGTGACTCTTATGCCATGTCTTTACTTCATAGTGGTTTCTGTAAGACATTATGTCTTTCCAATGTTTCTGAGAAAATTTTCTTAATATTCCTTTAAAACTTAAATTTTAAAAAGTCTCTGCTTTTGGAGGCACAGTAGATAGATTTTCCTTGAGCAGTTTAATGTAAAGTATGAATTTATAGACACGGAACTACATTTTGGTGCTATCATTTAGAAGCATTTAAAATTTTTGATATCTATGGCTGGTCTGGTTCTTTAGCAGCATTTGCTGAGATGCAGTGGTTACCAGATCCAGTAAGAGCTGCTTTTCAAGGACCTTCATAGATTTTTAGCTAACACCGTAAAATGAGTTCTCTATTTCTGAGGCTAATAAAAGTCTTAATGATATGTGCATCCAACAGATGGGACAGAGGGCTATTTTGGCAGTGGGCAGTTGAAATCTGCCCTCAGTTGTTTGTATAAGGCTCTCACTAAAGTCAATAAAAGGTAATTTTCACACACAATTTAATTCAGAGTATAAAATGTGGGGAAGAGTAGCTGGTTTAAGTCCAGTGGGCATAAGGGTAGCATTTGGTAAAAGTTTTGTTTGATGGCAAATTTTAACTGACAGACAAGTTGATCAAGAGAAATACAGGACTAGGTCACAAATTGTGGACAATGGCAGGGCTTCAGAGGCAGAGCAAGGACACAGCTGAAGTAATTTATCCCCCAACATCTCTGGCATAAGCCTTAATGATTAAAAAAAAAAAAAGAAACAAAAACCTCTTTCTCTCTCTCTCTTTGTTCCTGGTTTTCTTCCTTTTTCACTCTCTCACTTATACATGTTTTTTTAAACCATGTATCTGCTCATGGTTCTACTTAGCATGTTATCCAACAAGCAAGATGTTCACATGAATCTGTACAACAGTGTGGGAGCATCATGATGGGCATTAGGCAGATTCAGAATATATACTACAGCCATGTAGGGTCAGCTAGGTGGCTCAGACCTCCTGATATGAAAGAGGGACTCCATATATTCTTCCTGGTTATGGTGAGGGGACATCATGTTTAATGCAGCTAAAGCTCAAATGGGGCCAACAAACAATCTGGAGACAGAGTCATAAATGAAAATTATGCGTAGAAACCATTGGTAACTCCTTTTTCATGTACTTATTAAATGATTTGTTAATGATTTATTCATATTAATAGCTTACATGTATTTTGGGAATAATATTTAAAAAGTCAACAATGTTTTTAACATGCATTATTTTATCTGATGGCTGGTGATCTCTGAATGTGGTTTAAATGTGTGCATGGCAGATATGCAGAACAGGCTTGTATTCTGGCTCATTTATTGTTTAATCTTTGAAGGCAGGTACTGTAACTCTATACACCAAGAAAACATGTCAAATGGGAAATGGCTTTGTAGTCATGGAATTAGTAATATTTTGTTAGACTACTGCAGGTTTTCTCAATCTTATCGCTGTTGACATTTTGGGCTGGATAATTCTCTGTTGTGCAAGCTGTTATGTGCATTGTAGGATGTTTAGTACTGTTTCCTGAGAGTACTGATTAGATGCCAGCAGTAATCTCCCTTACTCCCTCTGAGTTGTGGCAACCAAAAATGTCTTTAGACATTGCCTAATGTCTCCTCAGGGCTAAGTTTCTCCTATTAAGATCCCTGGCCCACTGATAGGAATAGCTTGTTTCCAAATCTAGCTAAGGCTTCCTTGAACTTTAGTGAGATTGTAGACATAGATGGAGAGACAAATCAGGAAAAAAGTTGTATGTGTAGTATGTTTAGATTAGACATTAGTCATGGCTTTTTGATGGCTTCATCGGCATAATAAGAACCTATTAAAGCATTACATCACAAGACAATATCAGCAACAATGAGGTACTTACGTGCTAGCACAAAAACTATGCTTGTTCCAATAGATTATTCTTTGGAACTGTGCAGAACAGTGAGAGAAGTTGGCAGCCTTATAGGTGGCTGCAGTTTTGTGAGATGAAATGGAACAACTTTACCCAGGGCAAAAGAAATCCTTAAGCGTGGCTTGAAGAATGGAAGCTGAGGTATGGCAAGTTGCCTACGAAGATGGCAGCAGATACTGAGTGTGAGGCTTTTCTTGAATAGAAGTATTTTGATTTCTTTAACATTCCATGCCTTCATTCCTTTGGAACATCTACAAGTGCTTCCATACCTCAAAGAAATTGAGTTCATTGCATAGTCCAACTGAGCCTAGAGGGTGTGACCATAGTAAATAGACTGGATACTTCTTACTATTCCTTATCTTTCTTGGGCTCCATTCCTTCTATCCTTCCTAAGTGAAGACGAGCAGGGACGGGAGCAACTAGGACCTGTGTACTTATGTCTACTTCCTTTCTATTGTTTAGTTAAGATACTATCTCCCAAAATCAAAGTGAGGAGGATAGACCCATTTCTTGCAATTCTTGTCACTTTATGATCCAAGTAAATGTTTTTTGTTGTCCTTGGCATTTTCCCATAGACTGTAGAACATTCTGGACTTTGGCCTGCTTATTACTGTTAGTTAAAATCTGTACGAGCACTAGAAATTCTTCCTTATTTATGCGGTTTTTTGCTTTCATCCATAACACATATTTTTAAAAGAAAACTATTTAAAATTTTAAAGAGCTAGTATAATTTGCTAATTTCTGAGTTTTAGAATTTTTTTTTTGAGGTTTTTTCCCCCTAACTTTTTATTTAAATTCTAGTTAGTTAACATACAGTATAATGTTAGTCTCGGGTATACAATTTAGTGATTCAACACATCCATACAATGCCTGGTGCTCATCCCAAGTGCACTCCTTAATCTCTATCACCTATTTAACCCATCCTTCCACCTACCTCCCTTCTGGTAACCATAAGTTTGTTCTCTATAGTTAAAAGAGTCTGTTTCTTGGTTTGCCTCTCTTTCCCCTATGATTGTTTTGTTTCTTAAGTTCCACATTTGAGTGAAATCAAATGGTATTTGTCTTTCTCTGACTTATTTCACTTAGCATAATGCTCTCTAGGTTCATTCATGTCATTGCAAATGGCAAGATTTCATTCTTTTTTATGGCTGAGCAATATTCCATTGCATATATATATACTGCATCTTTATGCATTCATCAGTTGATGGACATTTGGGCTCTTTCCATAATTTAGCTATTGTTGATAATGCCACTATAAGCACCAGGGTGCATGTATCCCTTTGAACCAGTGTTTTTGTATCCTTTGGCTAAATACCTAGTAGTGAAATTACTCCATCACAGGATAGTTCTATTTTTAAATTTTTGAGTAACCTCCATACTATTTTCCAGAGCGATTGCACCAGTTTGCATTTCCAGCAACAGTGTAAGAAGGTTCCTCTTTATCCTCATCCTCACCAACACCTGTTGTTTCCTGTGTTGTTAATTTTAGTCATTCTGACTGGTGCAAGGTGATTGTAGTTTTGACTTGTATTTCCCTGATGGTGAGTGATGTTGAGCATCTTTTCCTGTGTCTCTTGGCCATCTGTACATAGAAGCAGAGATTTGAGAGTCAGAGACTTGAAGATGGAAGAAGGAGTCACAAGTAAAGAAACACAAGTGGTCACTAGAAGCTAGAAAAAAGAGGGAACCATATTCTCCCCTGGATCCTCCAAAAGGAACACAGCCTTGCTAACTAATGCTTGATTTTTAGTCCAGAGAGAATACTTGTGGACTTGACACTCAGAGCTATAAGATAATAAATTTGTGGGTTTTTTTTAATAGTACTCATTACTACTCATTTATTAACATATAATGTATTATTTGCCCCAGGGGTACAGGTCTGTGAATCATCAGGCTTACACATTTCACAGCACTCACCATAGGACATACCATCCCCAATGTCCATAACCCAGCCAACCTATCCCTTCCCCCACACCCCCCAGCAACCCTCAGTTTGTTTCATGAGATTAAAAGTCTCTTATGCTTTGTCTCCCTCCTGATCCTGTCTTGTTTTATTTTTTCCCTCCCTACCCCCACGACCCCCCACCCTGCCGCTCAAATTCCTCACATCAGAGAGATCATATGATAATTGTCTTTCTCTGATTGACGTATTTCACTTAGCAAGCCTTAGCACCCTCTAGTTCCATCCATGTCATTGCAAATGGCAAAATCTCATTTTTTGATGGCTGCATAGTATTCCACTGTATATATACTACATCTTCTTTATCCATTCATCTATTGATGGACATCTAGGTTCTTTCCATAGTTTGGCTATTGTGAATATTGCTGCTATAAACATTTGGTGCACGTGCCCCTTTGGATCACTACATTTGTATCTCTGGGGTAAATACCTAGTAGTTTATTTGCTGGGTCAGACAGTAGCTCTATTTTCAACTTCTTGAGGAACCTCCATATTATTTTCCAGAGTGGCTGCACCAGACTGCATTCCCACTAACAGTGTAGGAAGGTTCCTTTTTCTCCGCATCCTCGCCAACATCTGTCATTTCCTGACTTGTTAATTTTAGCCATTCTGACTGGTGTGAGGTGGTATCTCACTGTGGTTTTGATTTGTGTTTCCCTGATGCTGAGTGACGTTGAGCACTTTTTCACGTGTCTGTTGGCCATTTGGATGTTTTCTTTGCTGAAATGTCTGTTCATGTCTTCTGCCCATTTCTTGATTGGATTATTTGTTCTTTGGGTGTTGAGTTTGATAAGTTCTTTATATATTTTGGATACCAGCCCCTTATCTGATATGTCATTTGCAAATATCTTCTCCTATTCTGTCAGTTGTCTTTTGGTTTTGTTGACTATTTCCTTTGCCGTGCAAAAGCTTTTGATCTTGACGAAGTCCCAATAGTTCATTTTTGCCCTTGCTTCCCTTGCTTTTGGAGATATTTCTAGGAAGAAGTTGCTGTGGCTGAGGTTGAAGAGCTTGCTGCCTGGGTTCTTCTCAAGGATTTTGATGGATTCCTGTCTCACATTGAGGTCTTTCATCCATTTTGAGTCTATTTTTGTGTGTGGTGTAAGGAAATGGTCCAGTTTCATTCTTCTGCATGTGGCTGTCCCATTTTCCCTACACCATTTGTTGAAGAGACTGTCTTTTTTCCATGGACATTCTTTCCTGCTTTGTCAAAGATTAGTTGACCATAGAGCTGAGGGTCCATTTCTGGGTTCTCTATTCTGTTCCATTGATCTATGTGTCTGTTTTTGGGCCGGTACCACACTGTCTTGATGATTACAGCTTTGTAATAGAGCTT
>CM052898.1:90283593-90493545 GCA_028534135.1 Potos flavus | reverse complement strand
TCCTCTTCCCTTCCTCTTGCTTTTCTTAAATCTAGTCCTTTGAGCAATTTAAGGGTATGAAGAATTTATCACTCATCTTTTGAATTTTATCTTACAGTATAGGAGTTTTTTTAAGGAAAGAACTGTGTCCAGGAACAATTCTTGGAGAAAATAGTCTCAAAACCATATTATTTCGGGAAGGGATACTACTTTCTAATCGCCAATTTGTGTGAAATAAAGAGAAAAAGCTCTTTTAAGGGGAGGCAGGAAGAAGTAAACATTTACTGAGCAACCCACTTTATGCTCGGCACTACCTTAGCCTTTCTTATATATAAATAAGCTGTTCACATTATTACATAATATAAATTGTTATATGCAAAAAACACTTTCTATTTTTGTCTTTGCTGCCAAAATGGAACTAATATCCAAGTACAATTATGATCTTTCTTTGGTTGCCTGATGGAATGATCTCTTCCCTTCCTCTATATGGTTCTTATTTATCTTGTTATCTTTAAATGCTCTAGTGCACCTATCTTTTTTATACGTTCCTTCAAATCTTTTTTCTGAATAAACAAGCATGGACAAATAAAATGAGTATTGGAATAGATGATTGTGAATGTATTTTTGGACCAGGAATATTCTGTTACTTTTTAGTGATAGTGTAAAAAGTTACCAGATATTCAAAATTTTCTCTTTGCTCTTTCAAACTGAGGGTAATTTCTCCAGTTCCTTAGTCTTCATCATAATACCTATGAAATTTCCACTCTTATGAGGTGATTTTACTTCACTTAGAGAGCATCTAATTTAAGGTTTTGGCACTTCATGAGCATTTCATAAATTCCAAGATCTGTGGGGGCATTTTTCTCTGAGGGAAAAATATACCAATTTATTAGCAATAATACTAGATACAATTTGATAAAGAAAACAAATCTTAGAGAAGGTCTTTGTTCCTTGGAATGTTTTTGTTCCATCTTAGAAACCCCTGGGCAAACTCTGGCTGTGAAATAAGATCTTGGGGAACAAAGTCTTTCTTTTTGGGTAAAAGCAATAAATTATAAATAGTGGAGAGAACAGTAGACTGAATGAGGCTTAAGGGAATAATCTGAGATGTTTGGAAAGGGCATGGACTTTGGAGATAAAAAGAGACAGGTTCAAATCCCAAATTCCCAGTTTACTGGCTATCTGGCTTTATGTAATTTCCATAACTATTGACTCCACTTTTCTTACTATGAAGAAGAAATTAATATTCACTAGATTGGGTCATTCTGAGACATCAAGCAACTGAGTTCCATGCCTGGCGTCTGGTAGGCTCCCATAAATAGTAGCTGTTATTATTAATATCAACAAAGCCCTGGTTTAAGTTCTGATCTTGGTGCTATGTGATCTTGGGCAAATCATTTTGTTTCTCTAACCAAGTTCATAATTCTTAGCCGTATCTCCCTGGGGAAAATGTTATATGATAAATGTTGAGAATTTTATCCGGTATATCCATCTTGAGTAATGGTTAAGAATACCTCTGATGGGGGCGGCTGGGTGGTTTAGTCAGTTAAGCACCTGCCTTTGGCTCAAGTCATGATCCCAGGACCCTGGGATTGAGCCAGGCATACGGCTCCCTGCTCAGCAGGGATCCTGCTTCTCTCTCTCCCTCTGCCTCTTCCGTGGCTTATGCACTTACTCGCGCTCTCTCTCTCTCAAATAAATAAGTAAAATCTTAACAAACAAACAAAAAACAGCTTGGATGAAGCTTGGCTGTCTGGATTTGAATCTGAGTCTCACTGCTCACCCGTCATTTGACCTTGGGCAAATAGCTGGTTCACTTGTTGGGTCTCAATTTTCACATTTGTGTTATTAGGATAACAATAACTTCATCTATCCCATAAGATTGTTGTAGGAATTATATAAGTTAATATGTGAAAGTAATTGTCACATAATAAATACTTAGTAAATATTAGGTATTAGTGATGCTTGGGTCACTTTCAGAAGAGTATTAGTGCTGGTATTGAAATGCATCACAAAACAGTATGGTATAGAGGAGAGGGCATGAGCTTTGGCATGAAACCGAGTAAATTTCAAATTTTTACTGTTTCTCAGCCTTTCGGAGTTTCAGTCTTTTAAATGGAAATACTATTGTTCACCTCTTATGGCAGTTGTGAGGGTTAAGTAACCTCTTGGTTTCTTATCACAGTGGTGAGAAACTTAGTAGGGGGTAATTCCATTTTCCTGGTACTGGAAAAGTGCAATGGGGATAGTAAATCAACCAGGAACGCATAGTGACAGAGACTGTTTGTAACCTAGGATTCATCTTTAAGCTCCTTAAGACCACCCAGGGGGTGGACATTTTATTCTACCATTTTCTCAAGTTGAGGAAACAGGAAGATGCTCTTTTTCATATTGCCCCTCTGGCACTCTTGCTTGAAACAGGCAGCTATCATTGATATTACTAACATTTACTGAGAGCTTGATACCTACCAAGTTTTTTACTACACATTACTTTGCTCTACCTTTCCAATAACTGAGGTTGAGCCAGTATTTCTATTTGACAGATGATTAAATTGAAGTTCAGCGAGATGAAGTAACTTGCTTTAAGAGTACATGACTCATGAGCAATTGAACAAAGACTTAAATGGCCCATTGCATTGCACCCAGAATCCTCCCGGTGAACCAAACATGAACCTCCCACTGTACCTGCAGGAAGACTCTGTCCATCAGTTGAGCCTCCAGCATAGAAAAATGAACTCTTGCAATCCACTCTAGCTTGAAGTAGACAAATTTGCTGTTTCAGCTTGGAATCAAGACAGCAGGTTTGCAGAGGCAAAGCCTTAATCTAATAACATTTTTTACCTTGACCTATTTAAATTGGTTCCCATGTGGTTCTGGAATAGATAGAACCAATGGCAAAATTGATGTCCATGGGGGCCACATGCCTCTTACAATGGCTGATGAGATAGTGGAAATAGAGGTTATAAATTCCTAGTTTATGTGGTCAAATGCCTACGGTTTCCCTGCAGGACAATTCTGTTAAGTTCGACCACAGTATATTTTTTATACTGTTTTCACATGCAAAACTTGCATTTTGTGCATGTGTATGGGGTAATTGAGTGTTGAGCTGCTCAATTTGCATACTGACATTTTTATGTGTAATAGACATGATTGTCATAACTCAAGAAGACTGATGCAATTTTAGAATATGGATTTATGATAACACAAAATGGTAGACCCTTTGGCTGTGTGCAGAGTTTTGCAAATAGTGGCAAAGGAAAAAGTGTGACTTTCAGTGGCTTATTATTAGTTGAGACATCTTCCACAGAAATATTAGAATAGAATAATTAGTGATTTATCTTATGTTTTATGATCTGTAATTTCTAGAATGCAGATTTGCAATATTATTTCTTAATACTATAAGGTATAGTCACATGTACTCAGATAGGCTTAATGAAGAACACATTTATGACATGGTTAACCTTGTGTCCTGTTATTGGATTCCTTGAAGTATACTCTAAATTCGTGTGTTCATATGTCATTATTTTGTGAGTAATGCAATTACTGATTTCCTTGTTTTTATAAAGATTCATTTACAAAATATAAGGCTTTAAAATACACCACAACACCAAAAATTCTATTTTGGCATTTTTTATTTCTTAACATATCAGAGCTTCAAAAATAGAAATGTCCTGGAGCCTTCTTGGCCTTTATAGACGTTGGCTCTCCATTGTTTTGTGTTGCTTATAAATACCATCTCTCTTAGATATAAGCTATATGTTCCTAGAAAGCTAGATTATATTTTTACTTATTTCTGGTCTTTATTACTTCCTGCCTTATCTTTGCTTTGGGTTTATTTACTATTCTTTTTCTACATTTTTGAAGTGGGAGCTTAGATTATTGATTTGATAGTTTTCCTTTTTAATCATATATGCATTTAGTACTATATATTTCCCTCTTGACACTGCCTGTATCTTGCAGATGTTGATATATTTGCACTGTTACTCAGTTCAGTGAAATTTTTGCCTTCCTTTGAGACTTCCCCTTTGACCCATGGTTTATTTAGTAGTATCTTGTTTATTTTTCAAGTTTTTGGAGATTTATTTGCATGTTATCTTTCTGTTACTGATTTCTAGTATGATTCCACTGTGGTCAGAGAACACAATATTAATTTGCCGACAGTGCCATAACAAAATACCACAGACTGGGTGGCTTAAACAACAGAAAAGTATTCCGCAGGCTGCAGATGCAACATCAAGGTGTTGCAGGTTTAGAGGCATCTGTCCTTGGCTTGCAGATGGTCACCTTCTCACTGTGTCCTCACATGGCCTTTCCTCTGTGCACCACATCCCTGGCATCTCTTCTTCTTATAAGGGCACCAGTCATATTGGATTAGGGTCCCACTCTTATGACCTCATTTAACTTTAATTGCCTCTTTATTTTTTTTAAAAGATTTTATTTATTTGAGAGAGAGTGAGCAAGAGAGCACAAGCAAGGGGAGAGGCAGAGGGAGAAGCAGACTCCCCAGCGAGCAGGGAGCCCGATGTGGGGCTCGATCCCCAGACTCCAGAATCATGACCCAAGCCAAACTCAGATGCTTAACCGCCTGAGCCACCCAGGTGCCCCTAATTACATCTTTAAAGGCCCTGTCTACAGATAAAGTCACATTGTGAGTTAGGGAGACATAATTCAGTTCATAACACATACTATGTATGATTTCAATTCTTTTAAATTTGTTGAGGTTTTATTTTCTGGCCTAGGATATGGTCTATCGTGATACATGTTCCATGGATACTTGAAAATAATGTGTGCTTTCTGCTATCATTGGGTGGAGTGTTCTATAAATATCAGATTTTTTCCTTACTAGTGTTGTTGAGTTCTATATTATTACTGATTTTCTGCCTATTTTTTCTATCAGTTGTTGAGAAAGAGGTAATGGAGTCTCCACTTATAATTATGAACTTGTCTAATTCCTCTTTTCAGCTCTATCAGTTTTTGCTTCACATATTTTGCAGCTCTGTTGTTTGGTGTATACACATTTAGGATTGCTACATCTTCTAGATAGATTGATCCTTTTCTTATTGTATAATGTCCTTCTCTGTCTCTGATAATTCTCTCTCTCTCTCTCTCTCTCTCTCTCTCTTTCTTGGGAGAAGAGGGGCAGAATAGAGGGAGAGAGAGAATCTTAAGCAGGCTCTATGCTCAGTGCACAGAGCCCAACGTGAGGTTGGGTTTCACAACCCTGAGAACATGACCTGAGCTGAAATCAAGAGTTGATTGCTTAACAGACTGAGCCACCTAGTCTCTGGTAATTTTCTATGCTCTGAAGTCTACTTTATTTGATATTACCATAGCCACACTTGCTTTCTTTTGACTTAATGTTTGGATGATATATCTTTTCTATCCTTTTATTTTCAACTTGCCTATATCATTATATTTGAAGTAAGTTTCTTATAGACAGCATATAGTTAGGTCATATTTTGAAAAACCACTTGGCTACTCTCTGTCTTTTAATTGATATATTTAGATCATTTACATTTGTATTAGGCAGAAAATGTTCCCGAAAAGATGTCCACATCCTAGTTTCCAGAACCTGTTAATCTTACATGACAAATATATTACCTTACATAGGAAAGGGAATTAAAGTAGTGGATAGAATTAATGTTGTTAGTAAGCTGACATTGACATGGAGATACCTGGATTATCAGGGTAGGCACAGTGTAAACATATAGGTCCTTACAAGTGGGAGAGGAATGCAGAAGAGAAGGTTAGAGTGATGTAGTATGAGAAAGACTCCACCTGTCTTTGCTGGCCTTGATGCCAGCAAAGATGGAGGAGGGAGCTACATTGCAAACACGCTCTAAAAGCTGGAAAAGGCAAGGAGACAGATCCTATATAGCCTTCATAGAAGAAGGCAGACTTGCTGACTTCTAGCTTTTAATATTAGCCCAGGGAGACCTTTGTCAGTCTTCTGACCTACAGAGCTGTAACATAATAAACTTTTGTTGTTAGAGCTACCAAGTTTGTGGTAATTTGTTACAGCAGCAGCAGAAAACCAATACAGCTTTTAGTGTAATTATTGATAGGTTAGGACTTGTTTTATTTTTTGTCTTCTGTTTGTTCTCTCTGTTTTTCATTTTTCTGTTTTCCCTGACTTCTGTGGGTTATTTGAGCAGTTTTTAAGAGTTGTATTTTATTTACGTATAGTGTTTTTGAGTGTATCATATTGTTTAGCTTTTTTTTAGTAGTTGCTCTAGGCATTATGTACGTAACTGCTCACAGTCTACTGCTATTGTCATTTTACCCTCCCCTATTTATAATTGTCTTAATATTTTCCCTACATTCACTTAGGGCCACGTCAGATACTGTTATACTTTTTCCTTCAACAGTCAAGCATAATTTAGAAAACATAAGAGAAGGAGAAACTATTGTATTTACCATATTTTTTTCTTACTGTGTTTTTTTCTTCTTTCATGAGGTTCCAAGTTTGTTTCTTTCATCATTTGCTTTCTATTTAGAGAATCTCCTGTAGCCATTCTTTTAGGATAGTTTTGCTGGTGTCTGTAAGTTTATCACTCTTGCCAAAATATAGAAAGTGTTAAGCCATCTTTTCTTTGACTATTTTTTTCAGCCCTCACCTCTTTTTCCTCCCTTTGTGGGGCTCTCGTGACATGAATGTGAAATTTTTTGTAATAGTCTTCCAGGCCCCTGAGGCTCTGTTTATTTATTTATTTTTTGCTGTTTGTTTTCTTACCCTTTCATACGGGGTAAGTTCTGTTGTTCTTTCATTTCTCTAATTCTTTTCTATGTCCCCTCCATTTTGCTGTTGAAATTATCCCCTGAGATTTTTATTTTGGTTATTTTCCACTTCTAAAATTCCATTTGGTTCTTCTTTATATCTTCTGTTCATTGCTGAGACTTTCTTCCTTTGTTGAGGCTTTTAATTTTTTAAAAATTTGTTTTAAGGGTCTTCATAATTGCTCATTGAAACATTTCTGTGCAGGCTGCTTTAAAATCATTGTTAGATAATTCTAACATTTTTGTCATCTCAGTGTTGGCAACTACTGATTTTCTTTTTCATTCAATTTCAAATTTCTTGGTTCTTGGTATGATGAGTGACTTTTTATTGGAGCCTGGACATTATATTATGAGACTGCAGATCTTGTTTAAGCCTTCTGATTCATCTGGCTTTCTCTGATGCTACTATGCCTGGGGAAGGCACAGTGCTACCTCATTGCTGCGAGAGGGAGTTAGAAGTTCAGGTTTCCCACTTAGCCTCTCTGACACCTGAGGGAGGGGCTCTAACCTTACTGCAGGGAGGGGTGGGAGTTCTCACTTATCATTTGGTCTCTACTGAGAGGAGAGCTTAGAATTCCAAGCTTCCCAGTGGTCTTTAATGACATTATGGGAGGACCTTATTTCTGGCCAGAGGAGATGAAAGTCCCAGCTCCCTACTTGACTGAAGGCACCCTGGTAGTGCTGTTGGGGCACCTCTGTTACAGCCTCATGCAGGTGGAAGTCTAGGCTCTGTTTTTGGCCTTTGCCTGGTGTGGGTGGGAGTGAGGCCACAGTTTTTTTCTGTGGTATTTATCTGGAGTGGAGCAGTTATTATCTAAAAGTGTCCTGTCTTTCTAGGCTGCCCTTTTCCTAGTCCTCTGGTTAGAGAGAGCAAGTTTTTGTTGGGGCTCATTTTTGTCTGTGCCCATTGATGTTTCTGCATTGTCATATTATTCAACTTCAGAAAGAAAACCCAGGAACTCAGCATCATGTCTTTCCTAGGGTCCTGAAGTTCCTGTCCAGTCTGCTGGCTTCTCTCCAACTTTCAGAGTCTTCTTGGTTTTATCTTATATATAATGTCCACAGTTTTAGTTGTACTTAGTGGGAGGAATAGGGAAAAGCACTTCTACTCCATCTTCCCAGAAGTGCAGATCCCCAAGGGCTATATTTTTATTATTCATTTGGTACTTCCAACTCTTCCAAATGCATGTGCAAAGTGCCATGCACTTTTTAGGAAACAAATATATTTAGGAAACAAATATATTTAGGAAACAATTTTTAAGAAATAATATTTGATCTCTTGTGAAGCACTTATCTGTGTTCATTCATTGATTTGACGAATATTTTTCTAGGTGCAGAGGACACCACAGCAGCTTCCTAACTGGTCTGTGTGCATCCGTGACTTCCCTAATGTTTATTTTTCACATAGTTGGCAGAGTGAGCCTTTACAAAAGTAAAGCATATCATGAACTCTTCTCCCTAAAATGCTCTGATGATTTCCCGCCATAATTTTGAATGAATCCAGAGTGTTACTATGATTAATTCAAGTAAAAAATTCCAGAGTGAGGAACACTGGAGTTCTGGCCTTGGCTCTACCACCCAGATAAGGGTGTGACCTTGAGAAACCATTTGATCCCTCTGGACGTCTCTCTCTCTGACTTAAAAACCAGGGAGTTTGGTGACCCTTCCCAGACTTGCCACTATCCTTTAATATTCTATGAAGATAACAGACAAGTATACTTTGTACTTATGTATATAGGACTTTAAATATTTGTGTAGAAGTATATCTCTCTTTGTTTCAGAAGGAATCCAGAAAAATTCTACTGTAATGTTACTTAGAATAAAAACCTTGTAATAACCCACATAATCACTGCAAAATTTTCACATCCTCCCCACTTTGCATTTGCCATTCTTTCTGCTTGCAATGGTCTTCTCCTGGATATTACCGTGGTTGACTTACCTTTGTTCAAGGTCACCATCACAATGAGGTCTTCCCTGATACTACCCTATTTGCAACAGAATCCCTGCCCCACCCCTAACCCTGGCTATCACTATCTTTTTGCCCACTTTATTTTTTCCATAGTACTTACCACTTATATGTGCTATATGTTTTATTTACTTATATTTTACTTATATTACTTGTCTATCCCATTCATTATCTTCGTACTTCTTCTAGAATGCAATTTCTGTGATAGCAGAGGTTGTTTCTGGGTTTTTGTTTTTGTTTTTTTTAATGTTTAAGTGCTATATATCCAACAATTTAGGAGTGCTAGGTACTCAAAAATATTCATTGAGGGGCGCCTGGGTGGCTCAGTGGGTTAAAGCCTCTGCCTTCAGCTCAGGTCATGATCTCAGGGTCCTGGAATCGAGCCCCGCATCGAGCCCCCGCTTCCCCCTCTCTCTCTGCCTGCCTCTCTGCCTACTGATCTCTCTCTCTGTGTCAAATAAATAAATAAAATCTTTAAAAAAAATATTCATTGAATGAATGTTAAATTCATGTCTGGTTGTGCAGTTTAACTTTATCATTAAGAATGACAAAGAGAAAGAAAGGGTTGACACTCTCAGATCGTTCTTTTGATCAACCTCCAGCTTTGCTTGCATTTATCAGTTGCCCAGCACATCAAACCAGGCTCCTGAACATACATTTCATTTAAGTGCAATATCAAATTATCACAGGCAATCAGATTCCAGCAACAGTTGGAACATGTGAGAAAAATATTTAGGACAACAAAATGCACAACATACTAGTATTGTCGGCTGAACCTACCAAGATTTTGTATGTTGGAGCATGATCTCACACAAATGAAAACCCTGATTGACACGGAGCATAGTGTTGTTACAAGACTGATTTATCTATATGACTATTTCAGTTCTAGATTACTTTGCTAAGTGTAGATGCTGAGCCATTTGTCAAGTTGTGGGGTGAGCTGATAGACTCTTTATCCTCATGGGCGCACCATTTTTGTGGATCCAGACACCTTAGCTGGTGTCCTATCTGCCTTTTTGCATCTCCCCTTAGAAATGGATTTCTGATCTGTGAACAAAGAATGGCTCAAAGGAAAAACTGGGACTATTATCTTCTTAATTTGTTTGAAGGTGAGATTAATCTTACTGTTACTAATTCTAAAATTCCAAATGGAAAGGAGCATTTTATTTAAAAAACTGAAGACATAAATGTTCAAGTTTTCAATGTGGCCACCAACTTTGAGTCTGGTGAACATCTAGCTTAAGAGTGTAAGGAAAAGGGGCGCCTGGGTGGCTCAGTTGTTAAGCGTCTGCCTTCAGCTCAGGTCATGATCCCAGGGTCCTGGGATCGAGCCCTGCGTCGGGCTCCCTGCTCGGCGGGAGGCCTGCTTCTCCCACTCCCCCTGCTTGTGTTCCCTCTCTCGCTGTGTCTCTCTCTGTCAATATTAAATAAATAAAAATCTTTAAAAAAAAATAAAAAAATAAAAATAAATTGTTTAAAAAAAAAAAAAAAAGAGTGTAAGGAAAAAAACACTTTAGAAATAAGTCTTGATGTTTTTATGCCAGTATTTTTTTTTTATGGGCTTAACATTCTTACTTAGCAGTGACTAGCCAAATTCTGGGTCTTACTGTGGAGATTTGTAGAAATGTGTAGAAAAAAATAAACTGAAGCCTGAAGGAGAATCTTCAGTTTGTTTGGCGCCTGCACCTTTGGCCTCCTTCCAATTATTCTGGGTCTGTGCAGGTTTCTGCTGAGTTTTCAGTAACAAGTGGGGCCTGACATTTCCTTAGCTTATCCATGAGGTCAGTTTTATTTCTTAGGGAGACTTTTTATCTTGTTCATTATGTTAACAAACCGTTGGGGTGAGAAACGAACTGGCCAGGGCAGAAGCAACTTTCTTAACTCATGTTAGTACATGAGACAAAGTTGCAACATCACCATTCTGTACGAAAAAACAAAACAAGAAAGCCCCACCGAACCAACCAACCAATAAACCAAGAAAACAAAAAGTCCTCTCCTATGGATTTTGCAGAATCTCTGAGTTGTTTTATGCTCTTCCTCAGTCAGAATTATTTTGCTTGTTATATGCATTGTAGGTGATGACGCAGTTGGTAGGATTTACCTTCTTGTTCTTTTATTTTATTGAGAACCAGGGCCTGCACAAAATGCCATACATCATTTGAAAGAAGATAAATTGGAAATGGAAGCCATCACTAAGTCCTGAATGGTGGCTTAAAAAGTCATCCCCTCCTAGATAACCTGACTTGATAGAGCTAGATTGGTGAGAATCTCATGTACGATATGGTGTGTTTATAAAGTCACAGGTCATTTCCTTTTCTTTCTTAAACATGTTTTTCAGACTGGTTTCAAGTTGATCCAGCTGCCTTTAGCAGAGTATCTCAAAAGTATAACTGCCCTAAATATGACAGATAGCTAGCAGCTGTTGTTGCAAAACTGACGCTGCATTGGAACTGCCCCAGTAGTGAAGTTGTGCTTTGCAGCAGTCACACACTCTGAAATATTTGTCTTTGTGCTAAGCTTTTGCATGGAGTCTGTCCTAATGGTAACACTGAGAAGGTGCATCCTGCTGTCTGTCTTCAGATTTTGTTATAAATCTTTCCAAGAGATTAAACTAAACCAAGAAACGTTATGTACACTTACCAGTTCAGATTCAACATTTTCTACACCGATTTCACAGATATTTTGGTTTCCTATACCATATATCACAACTTGGACTCTTTCTCCATTAGCCAGTAACTATGTACATGTGGATTTACTTTATGATTTGGGCCCCGATGAATGCATTATTTCTGTGTAGGTAGAGAATATGGCAATATACAATGTTAAGTGGGTCTTTGGGAAGAAGATGGAAATCATTAGATGAAAAATCATCTAATCCATGTGGATATTTTCCAGCTCATCTTGGTGCTCTTTTAATTCACACTTTTTCTTAAATATTGTATTTGCAATTTAAGCACTGCCACATGCTGCCGCTGCTGTTACAAAGATACATTAGATTGATAGAATGATGCTGCATTCTTTATGACTGGAGAAAATAATGACTTCCTCTGTTCTCTCTAATCATGTTTTTATGGTTTGTTTTCCAAAATACTGCATACTTGACCTTAAAAGGGGAAAAAGACTGCACATTTCATTTAACGAGTAATAAAAAGTTGTATTCTCATTTTGCATTTAAACCTATGGGGAATACATTTTACTATATTTTCATCATGATCCCTAGGTCTCTCACAATTCTGACTGACTCTGGCTGCTTGAGGACTGTGTGTCTCAATAATTGAAAAGAGATGCAGTGGACTTTGACCTGTTTTGCTTTCTGTGTCTTGAGTTGAAAGCTACTTTTCAGTCTTCCATGAGATTTTAGGAAGCCACTATTTTAAGTAAAAGGAAAGAACAAAACAAAACAAAACTCATACTTTATCCTCTCCTCTTCATTATGTTACCTTTTAATGGTACTCCTATTACAAATTCTAAAATAAAGGGTGCTAATGATACTCTCTGTCGCACCTTATTTAAAAGGTAGAGCACTTTGAATGTGCTCCTCGGAGAGAACTACATTATTTGAATGCTTTTCTGATTTAAAGTGTACATTTATTTGTGGAACATAAGGAATAGCATGGAGGACATTAGGAGAAGGAAGGGAAAAATGAAGGGGGGCGGAATTAGAGGGAGAGACGAACCATGAGAGACATGGACTCCGGGAATCAAACTGAGGGTTTTAGAGGGGAGGGGGATGGAGGGATGGATGAGCCTGGTGATGGGTATTAAGGAAGGCACGTATTACCTGGAACACTGGGTGTTATACGCAAACAATGAATCATGGAACACTACATCAAAAACTAATGATGTACTGTATGGTGACTAACATAACATAATAAAAAAATTATATAAAAAAATAAAGTATACATTTAAGAAACCTGGCCCTCTTCAGATTTTTAGATCTCTCTCTCTTCTCTCTTTTAAAAGATTTTATTTAATTATTTGTCTGAGAGAGAGAGCACAAGCAGGGGGAAGTGGCAGAGGCAGAGGGAGAAGCAGGCTCCCTGGTGAGCAAGGAGCTGGATACAGGACTCCATCTCAGGACCCTGGGATTATGACCTGACCCAAAAACAGACACTTAACTGACTGAGCCACCCAGGCATCCCATAAGCTTCAGATCTCTTATATCAGGCAATTTTTGTGTCCAACATCATTCATGTAACTGGGAAGAGCCCCAAAAGAACACTAAGGATAGTTAAAATAAAACTGTTTCAAACATAATAAAAAGCATCACTACTGCATTCCTTGAGAAATGAAATGACATTGTAGATAAAACAAAAAATTAATTTGGAACTATTCCTTTAGTTGGTTAAGAGAACCTAAATTCCTCCGATTTTGGTTACATAAACCTTACTCCTCTAAGTTATGAGGTTAAGGAACAGAGTAAGTCCTTTTGGCAGATTCACAAATTTTCCACCTGTAAATTTGATCCAGAGACTTTTAATAAAAGTGCATTTCCTTTGTGTAATGCAGTGTCTATGGCACTTCAGTCATGCTGGTTACTTTAGTAAACTATAAAATTATGCATGGCTCTGGTAACTCATGTAGATTAGAATGTTTACCTTAGTTATTGAAAATTATACAATATTTATCTTTAAGCAATCTTTGGAAATTTCAAGTAGTATATTTTAGGGAGTATATTTCAGGGAATCTGTATGCTTTATTTTATTCTGACTGCCAATAAGTGAGTAGCAATTTGATAAATCTATTTGTTTTCTCTTGGGTTAATTGTAGAAGGATGCTCAGAGGTTCTGTTATTCTAATTAATCTTCTCTTAGCTTCAGTAGTATATTGAATCCATGTTCTATAGCCTCCTTTCAGAATGAGTTATTAGTTTCAATGAAACATAAAATTCATAATCCATCTAATTCATTCACTGATCGTTCAAGAATTTGGTGTTTCTTTTGCTTTCTAACACAGTGTAGAAAACATGTTTCCCTTATTGTTAGGATTTATTTGATGAATGTCACCTTATTTTCAAAATAAGCAAATTGATGTTAAAATTTAATGAGAAATTAGTGACTAAATTGTCACTCAGTCTATACATAATCCAGACAATGTACTACCATTTGCTAAGTAAGTTTATCAAATTTGTTATTTTCAGTCTTTATAATTCACACTCATAATTACAGGCACTCACTCCATAAAGGAGGGCAAACAGCAAAACTTGTCTGGAGGTTTGTGTGTATAGAAGAGGGGCAATGGTGGGGGGTGATTTTTGCTAAGTGTCCACTCTGCACTGAGCACACTAGGTAATTACACAGGTCTCATTTTTGTAATGTGCAGTTGTATGTTTGGAAAGCAAATCACACCTTGACCGTTGTGGCTTATGTATGATTTTAATTTCTCAGCTCTTCCTGCTGGTTTCTTTGTTGTTGCTCATAGTAAAACCAGAAACTGGGAAGCCTTGGGGACTTTCTTATAGATCAGTGGAAGGATTTACTGATGGGATCTTAGAGCTGTTAGAAACTTTAGAGCTCATCTCATCTAACCCCCCAATTGTTTTGGAGGAGGAAACTGGAATTCAGGGATGTTAAACAACTTTCTCAAGGTCCCATAGCACTAAGTTGTGGGCTTACTGTACTTTGGGACCATTTCCATGCATTTCAAGTCTGCGGTGTATGAATGGGCTTTCTTAGGCCTGAAATCTCTGGATTAGAGGGATTCCCTTATCTGGTTTTATTTTATTGTTTATTTTTTTGTATATTTATTTTATTTCATTGTCTACCTTTGTTTTCTTTTTTCTTTTTTTTTTTTTTAAAGATTTTATTTATTTATTTGACAGAGAGAGAGATCACAATTAGGCAGAGAGGCAGGCAGAGAGAAAGAGGGAAGCAGGTTCCCTGCTGAGCAGAGAGCCTGATGGGGGGCTCGATCCCAGGACCCTGAGATCATGACCTGAGCTGAAGGCAGAGGCTTTAACCCACTGAGCCACCCAGGCACCCCTGTCTACCTTTGTTTTCGATGCCATCTTGTTCTGTCTCTTTTGGTGGCATCTGGATCTTTACAGGTATCTCACTATTGCTGTGTTGAGCTTGGGGATTCTGAGAAATCAAACCAAAAGTTTGACAGTATGAGGCTTGAGTGAAAGTAAATTAGGGCTTATCAAGATGTATACTAGGAAGCTCAATCACAAAGTTGATGAAAAGACTAAGCTTGAACATACAACTCTTCCTGTGTGTTACATGATGCATTCATTCTTTAGTGCCTGCATTATGTATTAAAGTTTTATAAGAGTTTTTTTTTTTAGGATTTTATTTATTTGTCAGAGAGAGAATGAGCAGGGGGACTAGCAGGCAGAGGGAGAAGCAGGCTCCCCACTGAGCAAGGAGCCCAATGCGGGACTTGATCCCAGGACCCTGGGATCATGACCTGAGCCGAAGGCAGATGCTTAACCAATTGAGCCACCTAGGCGCCCCTATGAGTGATTTTTTGTTGTTGTTGCTCAAGCCAATGTTAGAAGAATGAAAATTTATGAAAGGATCAAAGCATTTATTCCTCAATTTCCTTGAGCTATAGTATGAGTCCCTTGACATTGGTGAATCTATTCATATAAACATGTGTTTATCAGAGAAAACACATACTCAGTATCCAGTCAGTGAAATACTCATTCTTTGTGTATGTGGGTATGTGTATATTAGTGTGTATCAGGGTATGATAAATTATTCTTTCCAAAAAACCCATATTTTCTTTGGGCTGGTGAGGGGATATTACTCAACAGGCTGCCTTGAATTCATCATGAAAATAATAATTTTCCCTGAACTCTCTAACAACTTTGTTTTGTCATTTTTACTTCAATAACTAAATGTTGAAGATATCTTAAGATAGCTCGTGAAGATATTTGTTAGGATAATTGAAAATAACCTTCCTGGGATGCCTGGGTGGCTCAGTTGGTTGAGTGGCTGCCTTCGGCTCAGATCATGATCCCAGGGTCCTGGGATGGAGTCCCGCATCGGGCTTCTTGCTCGGCGGGGAGCCTGCTTCTCCCTCTGCCTCTGCCTGCCTCTCTGCCTGCTTGTGATCTCTCTCTCACTTTCTCTCTGACAAATAAATAAATAAAATCTTTAAAAGAAAAGAAAAGAAAAGAAAATAACCTTCCTGGCTTCCAGTTTTCATCTTTATGAAGTTCTTTTCTCAATGATAGTCTCAGGCATGTTTGCACCATTGTGAGGAGGGCTGCCCTCTAAAGTGCGTATTGGTATATTTAGAACTGGTTTTGGTTGACACAAATTAATTAGATTTGTAAATTATTACATAACTCTTCCATTCTTCATTGGGAGCTGTAGTTAAAATGCTGGCACTGGCTAATTAACAAGTTGGATTCTGCCTTGTCAGTGAGGCTAGTCCATAAAGAATTTGATGCTTTCTTTTCCTGAAACAAACAAAAACAGCTTTGGAACTGTCAGGAAATAACAGCAGCTCTTGAAGGCTAATCATTACCAGCTTTTGTCATGTGGTTGTAATTGTTGCATGAATTCTGCTTCAATCAGGGAAAAATATACTTAAGTGCCAGTAAAAGTTTTTATGCTGCTATGAAATTTTGCAGTTTATGGCTTTGTACAGATCAGCCTGTGTTACTAGGCAACACTGTATGTGTCGTTCACTCAAATTATTCCTTAATCCCCGGCATTGCTACAAACTCCAGCTAAAAAAACAAAACCCATAATAAATTATTGTAACATAGGATTAAATCTGATGACAGAATTGAAATGGAAGTTATGATGCTAAAAAAAAAGCAGCATTTTTTAAAAAAATACACTGGATGGAAAACAGTAAGAATATTTAGCGCTTAACTGTATTCACCTCAAGGAAAAAAAATAGTTCAAATGGATTTAATGATTATGTAGTTCTCTGATTGGCCATTAAACTGGCCAGGTTTTTGGCACTTAAGCAATCATATTTATGATGCTGGTTTTAATTAAGAAGTACACTGCAGGATAGTCAATGACCAGGGAAGTGTGGCATTGCTGCTTGCTTGCTGTGCATCCATATGTATTTGAGAGAAGATAAAACCCTGAAAAAGATATAATGGCTCTTTCTCTCCATCTTTAAATAGACAGTCTGCCTGAGACATTGCTGCACAGACTGAGTCTTAGAATTTTCATGAGATCTAAGCACTGTCATTTTACAGGCAAGAAATTTCAACTTGTTTCTCAAAGCAATACCACATTAAATGGCAAGGACATAGTCGTAGACACTTCAGAGATGTTCAGTGACTGGGAATGAGATTAGAGAAACCCTAGAATCAGTGTGGGAGCAGCCATAGTAACCTTGGTTTGTGGTTTGAAGTGTTTTCTGGTTTGAATGCGTTTGGTGTTTTGAGTTTCAGCTATCAATCAACCTATTCTGCTATTCTCAAGCAACCTAAATGATACTTCATAGATAGTTACTATGTGGAAAGTAACCAAAGTCAAGTTTTGAGCAGAAGTTCCCCAAGATTCATTTTAGTACAACTCTCTCATATAAGAAATGCTTCCTAGGTGACAGGATGTGGCTTACATAACCTAGGAAATAGGCGATTTGAGCTCATACTCTGGCTGAACTCTGACCTCCAGTAGTGACTGGTTCCTCACCTTCCAGTTGGAGAAGATAACACTTATAAACAAGGGTTGGATTTCTCCCTGCCACAGGTCCTTTGCTTTGTAGGTTCACTGTCTCAGGAACCGGGAATCCTGACCTCTGGGGCATGTGGCAGTTGTCACAATGAAAAAATAATGATGAGCTGCTACTGAGCTGGGTTTGGGTTATTTGAGCAGCTTCTTTATGAAACTAGGCTTCTCCTTCCTAATTACCTGCAAACCTAACTTCCCTTTTTCACCTTCCCCAGATCCCCTGGAGGGTGACATGTAATTTCCTCTAATTGCCTTTTCCTAGTATCAGGGTTGGCCTATGGTGTGATTTTAGGAGTCCTAGAAACAACGGCTCCAAAATTCTCTCCCCTCTGTCTGATATTTAAGAGTTGGAATCCTGTTGTAAAAAATCCCATTTCTTGTACGGCATTGTCCTGTGTTAAAGCAGAAAGCCTCCATGAGGGCTAAGTTCACCTTTTAGGGCTGAGGTGTCATTGCCTATGAAATGAGGGGGTTGCAGAAGATCATATCCAACAATATGATCCTTTCCTAAACTTGATAACATGTGAAACTTTATTAGAGCCTTTCTGATGGAACTGAAACCTGCCTTGATAAGGGACAGGGGAAGAAAAATTTATAAAAGTGTAAGGTATTTGGTAAGTAAGAGATTAGCCCCAAAGGTTACGAAAAGAACATATGGTTCAAGAGAACAAAAATTGATCTTTAACTTCAATAAAATTAATCACCTGCCACAAGTATTTTTTAAAATGTAAGGTTGTCTTAACATTGATAATTTTTATGCCCACATACAGTAAATGGAGAATGTGTACGTTAGGCATTATCTACATAATGATTTATATTTTAAAATAAAGATGATGTTGTTTTAAATGTTTCAAATAATTGTGGAATTTGAGAACTTCTTAGAAACTAAGCCCAGTGATATGTTAAATGGATATAAGGGGAAAAGTTGAGAAGCTGGTCCCACCTAAACATCCATTGGATGAACCCCATACCTTCAAGAGTGGATGTCCACACAAATCATGAGGGTACTTCCATACACAAAGCAGTAGATAGGCCCTGGCAAGTAGGTAGAGCAGGAAGTGACATATCAGATTGGCAGAAAAATATGAAGATCGAAGGAGCACGAATCTTGAATAAATAAAATTATGAGACCCCTCTATTCCATGAGTTTTTCTGTTTTCCACCATTTAGGACTAGTACTAATATTGAGCACCATTAGACTCCTCTAACGGTGGGTAGACGGGGTTGAATAATTCTCTGTCTTAGTTGTGTGTGCTAGAATTTCTCTAAGGAAATCGTCTTCTTCTTCTTCTTCTTCTTCTTCTTCTTCTTCTTCTTCTTCTTCTTCTTTGTATTTGACAGAGAGAGATCACAAGTAGGCAGAAAGGGAGGCAGAGCGGGAGGGGAAGCAGGCTCCCTGCTGAGCAGAGAGCCTGATGTGGGGCTTGATCCTAGGGCCCTGAGATCATGACCTAAGCCGAAGACAGAGGCTTTAACCCACTGAGCCACTCAGGCGCCCCTCTAAGAAAATATTCTGACAACCTGCTTGGGGAAGAAGCTGAGTCTCTGCTTTGGGTATGGTTGATATTCAGCAGTGGGGAGCTAGTGAGATGAAATTGCCAGGCTGCTTTATATGAGAAAATAAGAGAAACTGGGTTTTCTTTCTTAAGGGAGGTGCTAATATTAGAGGAAATTGCAGAGAAAGAAAGGGATGATGTGTGAGATGGGGTGAAGGTGGGGATTGCCTGGGGTCTAGGGAGAAATGTCCAAAAGGATGGAGGACATTCTGAATCGAAGGTATCCTTTAATGCCTGTAAATGTGTGTGTGTGTGTGTGTGTGTGTATGCATGTGTGTATGTGCATGTGTGCATGCAGGTGCATGTGTGTGTGTGTTATTGGAGCTGTTTCACATCTGTATCACATGGAATGGGGACATCTGACAGCCTCTATGGAATAGTGAAATGACCTCTAAACAACTGGGGGAAGCAGATGGCTCGAATGAGACCATGGAAATGTAAGCTTCTCAGACTTCTGCAGAAAATTTTGGACATCGTGGACTTTCTCAGGGAGTCTGAGTCAATCTTACCTAAGATTTCAATGGACCCAGAGGTCCCCATTGATATCACAAATCCATCACTACTCCTGTCAAGCACAACATTGGATAGCTCTCATACCACAGTACTGGGTATGCTCACATCACCACCTTCATTGGGTTGGTGGTGTCATGCTCTTGGTCTTTATAGAAACATCAAAAATAACCATATAAAAATCAGGCCTAAATGAAAAATGATCCATCATATGACTCTTTATCTCCATCCACAATCCTATATGAGAAATTCTGTTAAGGAATCCAGTGTCAAGAAGACTGTTCCTTGGGAACCTGGTCTTCTGTTGCTTTGATAAAAAGAGCTGAAGGTGTTGTAATGTTTTTCTTTTCATCCCACCTGCAAGAAGTTCAGAACCCAATATTCTTTTCAGTCACAACTACTCTGTTAGCCTACATCATCAATCACTTTGCTATTTCCTTTCTGTGGTTGTTATTTCTGATTTCTACAATATTACCCTCTTTTAATGTGCTCTTTATTGGAAGCTGCTATAATCCTCTGTGGAAATATTTAGAGTAAAAATAAAATATACCTTTGATTTTGTTCAGTAAAAATTTTCATTAGAATCACATCATATGCTAGAAATACTATAGAGTTTCCTGGTAGAGCTGCTGGCTGCATCATCATGCCCACTTATTTCATTTCTGCACTTAGTATCTTCTCTGAGGGTTAGCTGCTCAGTGGGACCCACACCTTCGTTTTGTCTCCCATGGAAATGGAGGTGTAACCAGTGGCTTTATATCTTGTTACCAGCTGCCTTTGTTCCCAACATTCATGAGTGAATTTAAAATACATATTTTGCACAAGCCTGATAGATTTGCGTACTTAGCCCAAAAAATGACACTGCCTTTTTAAAAAAGATTTATTTATTTATTTTCAAGAGAGAGTGAGCAGGGGGTGCAGAGGAAGAGAGAGAATCTCAAGCAGATTCCTCACTGAGCGGGGAGCCTAACACTGGGTTCAGTCCCATGACCCTGAGATCATGACCCGAGCTGAAAACAAGAGTCAGATACTCAACTGGCTGAGACACCAAGGCGCCCTGACACTGAACTTTTTATTAGTTTTTCCATGAAATAGATTATTTGGATGAAGTTCACATGCAGTACAATTTGAGAAGGCGAGTGGAAGCACATAAAAGATAGAGGGGGAAGAAGAGGGAGAAGCATGTAAAAGAGAGGGGGTCATAAAAATTGGAGACCAAATATTTTGTCATTTACCACCATAAATGGCTGCTAATACATGCTGCTTGAATGGCGCTCTCCTCTTCCTTCTTGATCCCAAGGGTTCTCAACTTTGGCCCTAATGACATTTTTGACTAGATAATTCTTTCTTTGTGGAACTGTCCTTCTGCATTATAGGACAATTAACAGCATCTCCTCTACACACTAGGTGCCAGTCAGTAGCACTTTCTTCACTCAAGTTGTGATAACCAAAAATGTTTCCACACGTTACCAAATATGCCCCAGAGCACAAACTCATCCCCAGTTGAGAATCACTGATCTATCTACCTCTATGCCCACTTTCCCATCATGATACGTTTCATCACTACTTTCTGATTCATCTTGGCTGCTGGAACTTTCATCATGTAGTCATTCTCTCAGATTGTGGCTGAATTGCATTGTTTTTCAATGTTTCATATGTAACCACTGCTTTCTATCTGTCCTGCAGCTAGAAGCAAAAGGTGAGGTCATGAGTATGCTTTACCTGATCAGTTGCAACTCTCTTCTTATTTCTCACTGTTTTGACTACCATCCATTTTGAGGTGATTTTCTATGATGCTCCTAGAACTATATTCAGGACTCATGGCTGTGATCTTTCATCTTCACCCTCCCATTTTCTGGGCACAGTTGAAATAAATTACACTTTTGTTTTTGTTATTCCAGGTATATTCTTCATCTAAATTTATTGCGAAATATGAACTGTATACCTTAAAAGGAAGTCTATCTCAGAATGTAATGTAGTTTCTCCACAATGTTTTTTCAAAGGAACATCATTCCATTAGGTTGTAAGAAGGTAAAATTTGACATGAAAATTATTTTAGGAATTTCCTTCCCCCTTCTATTTAGACAATGTTATCTAAAATCTTGGATGCAGAAAGGACCAGAGAGCATTGAACTAATTACTTTGATGGTTAGCAGTCATAGCCTGTTTATTTGCTATACCAGTATAAGCTCATCCAAAATCAAATTACAATAAATGTAAAATCCAGTGTTATGTTGTATAAGGTCAATTAGTACTTTCCATTAATGAGCCCAACTTTCAAGGACGAAGACTATTGAAATTCTAGCTTGAAACCCAGTAAGTATAAGACAAAGTAAAATATTACTTATACTGATTTAACAAACAGATGCGGGTAATATTTTGGAAGGTACCTACATGATTCATATTTTGTGATACCTCTTTTTTTCTTTTTGGTAGGGAGGCAACATAGTTTAGTAAATAAGAGCACAGATTCTGAAGTCAAAGTGCCTGGGTTCAAATTTCAGCTGTGGCAGTTGCCAGTCATGTTATTGTGCACTGATTGTACAAAATCTTTAAGCCTCTTTTTGTCTCATTGGATAATAATGGAACTGATAAGACTCGTCATTGTGAGGATTAAATAATATAGTAAATATAAATAGAGAACTCTGTGACTGTCCTATGTAAGAATTTGATAAATGGCAGCTGTAATTTAGAGTTTGCTGAAGATTGGACCTTGGTGGATAATTGTTGACGGGAAACCCATTCCTAACTGGCTTAAGAGAAAAGAGAAGTCTGGAGGGTAATGCTAGCTCCTGACACAGAAAGTCAATTTTAATATCATAAAAACTTGGTTTCTCCCCATTTCTTAGTCTAGCCTTTCATATGTTGGCTTCATACATTGGCTTTATTCTTAGGCTTCCAGTGAAAACTCCAGGAAGTTGTTGCATCTCCCTTTGGAATGACCAAATATTTGCAACCGCTCCTCACATCCACCTATGGTCTATATAAGAAAGAAAAAGCATTTTGTCTGATAGCCCCTTTCAAAATCAGGAGAGTCACCTTGATGGTTCCATTTAGTTTATGTGCCCATCCTGTTGCAGTCGGGGGAGTATGATGGGCAGATTTGGTTAGATATTCTCACATTCCACATTGGATGTGTTGGCAGTGGAAGTAGAGCTCTACCAGACTCTGGACTAAATGTGGAAAGTGGTGGGCACCACATGGAAATAGGTAGCTGTTTCTGAAAGAAGGTGAAACAGGTAGGGGGACTCAAGGAACAGCCATAAAAGTGATATCATCAGTGAAAAAGTTTCTTTCTTTCCTTCCTTCCTTCCTTTCTTCCTTACTTCTTCCCTTCCTCCCCCCTCCCTCCCTCTCTTCCTGCCTTCTTTTCTTTTCTTTTTCTTTTTCTTTCCTACTCTCCACTTGTTATGTGAATGAATGAAAATCACATTTACTTATTTGTAAAGGCATTAGTTTATATGTTTGGGGACTCTCTTCTCTCTCTTTTTTGTTGTTGGCGCATGTCTCCAATGATTGAAATTGAAGTACAGCTTTATATTCTCTGCCTAATATACTTCGCTTTGTGTTCATTCAATACTACTCAGAAACTTGGCTGTAACAATAGCTGCCAGGAGAATGCCCGATCAAAGCAAATCCAGATCTGGGGGCTTTTCCATCACACAGTGCTGGCTGATTCATAGCACCTCTGCTCAGAGGTCTGCATGTATGATATTCTCCTCTCTGCAGTGAACTCCATAAGGACTTCTTGCTATTGGCTAACCCCAGCCTGTGCTCTGCCATTTAGCAGAATTGAAGTTTATTTTGTGAAAATGGTCATTTAACAACTGTATGTGCTGATATGGCGTAGAAGAACTTCCTCAGGCTTGGCAAGAGGTTCCGTGAAATATATCCCAACTGACTGGGAGGATTACTGGAAGTAATCAGCCAGGATTACTATTTTTCATCTTGTTCAGTTTTTCAAAGGAAGCTTATTAAGACATGGAAAGAATGAAGAAATGGACTCAGGGGCATATGTGGCTCATCACCATTTTGATATTTGAAGCAGTAATGATGGCAAACTGGCTTTTAATAGTTTCAAAATTAAGAGCACCTGGGTGGCTCAGTCAGTTAAGCATCAGACTCTTGATTTTGGCTCAGGTCATGATCTCAGGGTGGTGAGATCGAGCCCTGCATCAGGCTCCAGACTCAGAAGGGAGTCTGCTTGAGATTTTCTCTCTCTCTGTCTCCCTCTGCCCCTTCCCCCGCACGTGCTCTCTCTCTCTCCTCTAAAATAAATAAATAAATCTTAAAAAAAAAGTTTCAAAATGAACATTTATTCATCAAATTTACATCTCTTGCGCACATAGATAACTATTTTCCTATCGTACTGCTTGAAGGGCAAATCTAGGTATTTAAACTCTGAGAGGGTTATTATACAAAGCTTACTTGTATATGAATGACTTAGAATTAAATACTATTAAAAGCTAAATTATCTCATTTTAACTTATTGTCTTTTAAAAAAAGACAGTAATCTAATTCTGGCTCTTTATGACTGAAATTTATATTTTTGGACCTTATTTACCTCATTTGTCAAGTAAGATAGGTCAACTTGTTGAATGAAGGTCTTGTCCATGGATTTGGGCAGGGTAGGATGTGATATTTGCAGGGTTGAAGAGATTTAGAGAACATCCAGGTCACAGAGAGAGGGGCGAATCCAGAGAACATGCAGGCCATGTATTGGAGCTCTCAGGTGATACAGAGTGCTCATTTCCTCTCTATACTACCATTTCATGGTCTAGATCATATTTATTATAATTTTGTGGGCAACACAGAGTGTTTTATCAGTGTGCTACCTCAGGGGAAGAGCTCCATTTACAATAATTTTTAACAGTAGGTACTATCAGTAAGTTCCCTTAGTCCCATCCAACTATAAATCCTTCCATATCTCCACACCTCTTCCCCTCTAATGCATATACTACACTGGATGTCCTAGTTTTCACCCTCTCATAAGGAGACATACAAAAGAGGGACAGTCAGTATGACCCTTTATTAAGTTAGGGACCAAGATATTTTGGGACCTAGACTGTTATCACTCCTGCTAGATGGCCAGTGAGTGGTGTGCTGGCCATTATTAAAAGGAAGATCTTTTTTTAAAAATTAAAAAAAAAAATTTAAATTTTATTTATTTATTAACTGAAATATAGTTGACATACAACATGACATTAGTTTCAAGTTTACAAGATAGTGATTCAACAAGTCTATATGTTATGCTATGCCTCACCACAAGTGTAGTTACCATCTGTTACCATATACACTATTACAATACCATTGACTGTATTCCGTATGCTGTACCTTTCATTCCCATGACTTATTCATTCCATAACTGGAAAACTGTATCTCCCACTCCCCTTCCCCCATTTTGCCCATCTCCTCACCTACTTCCCCGCTGGCAACCATCAGTTTTTTCTCTGTAATTATGGGTCTGTTTTTCCTTTTTGTTTATTTGTTTGTTGTTTTTTAGATTCCGCATACAAATGAAATTATATAGTATTTGTCTTTCTCTGTTTGACTTATTTCCCATGGCATAATACCCTCTAGGTTCATCCATGTTGTTGCAAATAGCAACATTCATTCTTTTTTATGATTGAGTAATATTCCATTTGTGTGTGTGTGTGTGTGTGTGTGTGTGTATGTTTGTGTGTATATGTATACATATCACATCTTATTTATCCATTCATTTATCAGTAGACACTTGGGTTGCTGTCGTATCTTGGCTGTTGTAAATAATGCTGCCATAAACATAAGGGTGCATGTACCTTTTCAAATTAGTGTTTTTGTTTTCTTTGGGTAAATGTCCAGCAGTTGAATTACTGAATCATATGATACTTCTATTTTTAATTTTTTGAGGATTCTCCCTACTGTTTTCATCAGTGGCTGTACCAATTTACCTGCCCACCAGCAGTGCATGAGGGCTTCTTTTTTTCCACATCCTTGTTAACACTGGTTATTTCTTGTCTTTTTGATTCTAGCCATTCTGATAGCATAAGGTGATCTGTCATTGTAGTTTTGATTTGCATTTCCCTAATGATTAGTGGCATTGAGTGTCTTTTCATATGTTTATTGGCCATCAGAGAAGAAATTCTTATTGGTTAAGTGAGAAGGAACGCATGTAGCTATCAGCTATAAGTCATTATATTCTGTTGCTTGATTAAAGACATGGATTCTGAAGTATGACCCGGGCATCAGGCACAGGTAAAATCAAGGACTGAAGCATCTCAGGACTTTTTGCCTTTTCTCTTAACTTCGTTCTCACTGAGGACATGGTTGCTAATAGAATCCAAGCTTATATTTTACAACTTCCAGCATTGGGGAAGGGCCAACTGTTCATCAGTATTTGTTTGAAAGCTGCTTAGGGAAAATAAAAATCTGTGATTGGTTCACTTCAAGCCTGGACCAAGTAACTGTGGCCTGGGGATAGGATTAGGTAGGAAAATGGCTCATTCTGAGGTGGTCCTGTCCTTGGGTGAGGTGGGGAAATTCCTATGATAAGGGGTGAAGGAGCATTGCATAGATAGTTCCACAAGTGTTCACTACACAAATATATCAAACAATAGTGGATGTAGTTACAGATGTCATATTTTAACTGATTCAATCAAATTTTTAAATTTGAAAAATCTGACTCTCTAACCATTAGCTCTGATATTTGCCTCTTCCATTTTCTTATTCCTGTTACATTTATTTTTCAGTCTCATCAAAGCCTACAATGTGGTTCTAGAGATCTTTTCTCTCCCAACATGCAGCCTGAAATATATAAAAATCAAAGTTGAATCTTGCCCCATACCATTGTCTACTGTTTATAACTTGCTTCCCTCCTTAATATTTAGGTTCCATCTTCCTGTGGTTGGTCTGGGTCCGGTGGATACACATGGCCCTGGGGACCTAAACCTCCATATGCAGCTCATTTGTGAGGGTTGCACCCTGAGCATTGAGGCAGTGCATGGCTGCCTCCAGTCTTCTGTTCATTCCTCAGTTTCATCTGTTCCTGATTTACTTTCTTCTCTATCCTTGGGAAATCATCTTTCATGCCAATATCCAAAATTCCCTGGGACTCATTTTCTTCACTCATTTCACTTTTGTGATTTGTCTGAATCTGTTTTCTCTTCTCTAGTTCCCTAGATAGGCATATTCTGTTGGGCAAAAAAACAAAAACAAAAAACAAAAATAAAAAAAACAAAACGGCCCAGTATACAGAGTTATAAAACTGAGAATCTGTGGTATCAGATCTCTCTGAGCCTTTCCATGGCTTGCCAATCAAGCTGCTTCTGCTTGGCTCTCTTTCATACTGCCCACAGCAGCTGATTGAAATGTTTACTGTTGGAATGCATATTGGGATGATTTGGTACCTATATCTTTATGGTAAATACTCCTTTCTGCATAAATTTTAAAAATAATCTAAAATATATGGAGTTCACTTAACCTCTGACTATGTCCATGAAGAGTAAATTATGGCATCTCATCCTAACATTTTCTTAGGTAGAGTCTCCAATATTAAGTTGGTCTTACTGAAAAAACAATATTAATCATTGAAGTTACCAATGTCCATTTCACAAAATGGGATTGGGAAAAAAAATCACAATATAATTTGATTGAATTAAAATGAAAACGAGGCTTGGAACATGTTATTCATGCCAGCTAAAAAATACATGAGATAGAGGGTATCTAAATACAATTATCTGCCAGAAATCTTATCAACTGTAACTTACCAAATGGTTTGGCAAGTTTGAAGTACTTGTAACCATTTAGATTAAGATGACTATTGAATAAAAAAACGAACAGGTTATACATTTGACTTGGGGGGAATTGAAATAGGATAAGTTTGCACTATAATTTGGGATAAGAATTTTTTTAGAGGTGGTACTTTGTGAAAATAGTAACAGAACTTTGGAGTTAGTGGCTGGCATTATATTAACGGAATTCAAAACAATGTTAAAGGAAGATAATAGGAGACATATGTAGCCACATTTATTATCAAATAAATTCCTATACTTGGGAATGTGAATGTAATAGGCTGCTTTGTGGAGATTCTGTCCAGCCCACCAATGCCTCTCTGAATGCCCACTCCCAAGCCTATAGCTTCCATCAACTATTTCATACATCACCCCCATCTTTTGACCACTGTTTATTTATTTATTTTTTCCCCAAATACTTTTATTTTATTTTTTCAGTGTTACAAGATTCATTGTTTATGTACCACACCCAGTGCTCCATGCAATACGTGCCCTCCTCAATACCCACCACCAGGCTCGCCCATCCCCCCACCCACTCCCCTCCAAAACTCTCAGTCCCTTGTTCTGAGTTCACAGTCTCTCATGGTTCTTCACCCCTCCGATTTCCTCCAAATTCATCCCTCCCCTCCCTCTCACAATGTCCTCCATGTTTTTCCTTACGCTCCACACGTGAGACCATATGATAATTGACTTTCTCTGCTTGACTTATTTCATTATTGAGTCAGATGGTCACATCAGTCTACTCTGTATGGACTCCCTATCCAGTGAGGCCTCTAGGGAGAAAAATGAGGCAACTGCCTAAGGGGAGCAGAAATGCTTTAGTACTTTCTTTAGGGTACGTGCATCCCTGTTCTTGCATGTAGTACCTGGATTACAATAAATTTTCCTTTTTGTTTAAATCTAGTAAATATTCCATGCTGCTGGGACTGTGGTGAGATATGTTCATACATAGTTGGTAGTATTATAAATTGTTACAAGTTTTCTGGAAAATATTTGGCGATATGTATTAAGAGTATTAAAAATATTTACATCTGTATACTCAGTTGTACCATTTCTAGAACTGCATTGAGAAATTTATTAGATTCAGTACTTGAACGTTTATCACAGTGCAAATTATGGTACCAAAAAATCAGAAAAAGCTAAATGTTTAAATTTCAGGATTAGCTAACTGTATCAGAATGTGTCTGTATTTTGTAATTTATTTAATTATTAAAATGTTTTAGAAATATATTTAATGGTGTAGCAAGCTACCATGCTATTACATTAAGTGAAAAATCTGTATACAATGTAATATACACATTCTGACCCAAATATCATGATTTATATATGTATGTGTGTATAATGAATACAAAAAAAGTAGAAGAAAATGCACCCAAATGTTAAAAATGCTAATTTTTAAGCAGGAGAACTAAATAAAACTTACTTTTATGCTTTCCTATATCTTCATGTCCTACAATGATCATGTATGTAATTAGAAAAGTCCTATTATTAAAAAATTATGTATAAAATAATGTTTTATTTTAGTGTTACAAGAAGTGAGTTTTTTCTTTGTTGCATGAAAAACTTTGAAAAACTCAAAAGGATGTATTTATTACATGCTGGGAAGTGGAATAAAATGTATTATTTATCTTTTCAATGGCAGAATATGAAATCTATAAGCAATAGTATTAAACTGTTGATTTAAAATTTAAACGGAAATGTGTTAGTTATATAGTTATATTTATATAACTATATTTATGTAATATAATATATAATAATGTACTTATAAATATATTTGTATTTATATATAAATATATATTTATAAATATATTTGTATTTATAGATTTATAAATATAAATAATGTATTTATATTTATAAATATATAAATATATATTTATATATAACATTTTCTATATTTTTATGATTATATTATATAAAATTATAAATATTTATATATTATATATAAATATATAAAAATATATTTATATATAACGATAGTTATATTTGTCATTTTAAAAATAAATCAGCATCCATTTAAGTAATGAAGATTACTTAGGATAGTTAGGATAAAATTATTTTAATGTAAATATGTTTGCCAGATTTTAATCAAGTAACAACAGTTTAGAGATATAGTTATACAGATAGAACATATATTTTTTATAATTATAAGGCATACTTTATGATATATAATCTTTTTACCACAAAATATATATACTTCTCAGATATGAAACAAAACTGATATGACTAGGAAGACTCTACTACCTGGGACCAGAGTAACACCTTTACAAGTAGTTTAGCTTTTATATATGACTTTGTAGTATCTGTATACAAATAAACATATTAGCTGGCATATTTTGGCAGTGTGAATCTATAAGACATTAGTTGAATTTCACAAAAGTTTCTGAAACTTGACGATTACTGCTTAGCAGGTCTATGTACAAAATGTGCAGTAGCAGGTAAAAGTGGGCCAGAGTTGCTAATAGGTAAATAAGAACAAAAGCTTTACTGCTCTTTGGAAATTGGGCAGAGTAGTATTGAGTTCTGATCCCCTGTTGCCCCTCTCAAGGTTTAACATATTCCAAATACCTTTATGTGGAAATCAAAAATAGCAGAAAAAGAGCAGACTGGGGAGATGGCATTTCTGCCAGTAAAATTTTCCCAGTCAACACATTCATCCAGTTTCTGACATCATTCTTTGGCCATCATCTGTCTAATGCAAAATGTGGCAAAATGTGGCTTTGCTTTGTTTTGTTGCACAGGGAAAGAAAAGCTTTTGTTCAGAGCTTTGGAAAGGTTCATTGAGACCATATAACCTTTTTCTTCTTAAATTCCAAAAAGTAGCTAATGCTCATTTGGTAGTGAAGTGCTGTAGAGGAATGTTTTTCTTGCTCCTTCTTTCACAAGATTACTTCACTGACAGGTTTCAAGTGTGTCACTCAACTTCAACACATGAGGCAGACTTCTTGGTGGATGAGTTTCCATGGTCTGAGGGGCGGTAGGAAAGTGTGCTCATTTTTGTTGATAGGCTTGAGTGGGATTTGGCCTTTGGGGGGATGTATTTCAGAAGCTGGAGAAAATATTTTTTAAATTTCTTCCCCAGAAAGCCGTAAAAGAGAGGATTCAGGCAATTGTTAAAATAAGCTATGCAAATAGTGATGGGCATGGCGGTGTCAACAATATCTGCAATTTTACAGTCATGTATGATGCCCAGCTGGATCAATACATCCAGAAAAGTGAATATTTGGTGGGGAACCCAGGAAAAGAAAAAGAAAAGCACAATTGCCATAATTATCTTGAAAATATCATCGTTTCTTGGCTTGTTTTTCTGAATCTCATAAGCCCTCTTTAGGGTCTTCCAAATAAGAGTGTAACTTGTAAGAATGATCAGAAAAGGAAACAAGAAACCCAGTATATTCTTGGTTAGGCCCAGTCCAATGGGGAGGGTTGAATTTTGGGATTCATAATGGAAAGCACAAACCGTGATATTGGTATTCTCTATGAAAAATACGTTTCGGTGGATTATAGTTGGCAAACTGGCCAAGCCAGCCAGCAGCCAAATAATGATGCAGGTGACTTTGGCCATAAGCATTGTGCGCCGAAGGCGGGACTTCATTGGATGAACAATAGCCAGGTAACGATCAATGCTTAGACATGTAAGTAGAAACACACTGGCATAGAGGTTGAAACTGACACTGGCTGAAGCAATCTTACATAGGTAATTGCCAAAGGGCCAGCGGTATTCCATAGCAGTGTAGACAGCCCACAGTGGCAAGGTCAGTAAAAAGCATAAATCAGCCAGTGCTAAATTCAAAAGAAAAACACTGGCCACAGTCTTCAGTTTCATGTAAAAATAAATGACAATCACTACCAAGCTGTTTCCAAATATTCCCACCACAAAGATGATACTGTATAAAGTAGGGATCATGACAAATATGTAATTGTGCCTTCCAGCTTTGGGACAGTCATCTTGTATTCTTTTAATACCATCTTCAGTGGAAGAGTTGAGGATCATTTTCATCTCCTGGGTTATTAATTAGTCTCAGACACTAGGCCAGATGCACCTAGAGAAAATAAAAATGAAAAGGTAAAAAAATTTAACTTTCAGTTATAAACATATAGTTTTATTTTTCAATCATAAATATAGTAACTCAACTTTAGTCTTAGGAAAAAATAGATCATATTTTTTGGAGAAAAACTGAACTGACAAAGTCTAAGCTTACACATTGAATCAGTTTTTAGAACATATTGCTTTTCTAGGAAGTGATAAATATTTTCCAGACAAATGAAAGTGGGGATCCCATGTGAATAAACTTATTTAGGTCCTTTGCATTTTTTCTAGAAGTAAATCCTAGCTTCCAAATTAGTTAAAAAACGCCTAATCTAAATCTCAGAAAATAATACTGAATTAAATTAGTTATTGAGGAAGACTTGAGTTTTTCCAGAGGTAGGCAAGGCTAATTAATTTGTCTTTAATCTTAGAAAGATGACACATCTGTATCTTATTCGTCAAACCATTTTTTCATTTCACAATCTTTACCTAAATGTAAACATTATTAGCATCCTCCCTGAAGTCGTCAGAATAGCTGCCTCTAAGTTATTGAGGAAATTGGTCATTGTGGGAACTGATTTAGGAAGGGATAAGGGGCAGGGCTCAAAACTTTGTGGAGCAGTATTCTTGCCATGGTTTCCCAGGCCACTTCAGGCAATACCCACTTTATTCTTTAACTTCAAACTCAGTCTAGCACAAGAGACTGAATCTCCTAACTTGTGTGCTTGCCAGCCATTTCTGGAGTGAACTCTGAGGTTAACCATCTGTATAACAAGAATGTCAAATGAGCAGAATAGGTCAGGATTATCAATAAAACATGTCTTTCATGGGGGCTTGAGATAGCAGCAGTTCTTTAGGATTTTCAGAAGAATCAGATGCTCAGGAATGAGCTCCATAAAGACTTCTTCAAATATTTGCTTCAATATTTTACATAATAAGTAATCAAGCTATTCATTTATGTGATTTAGAAGATCAACATATTCTGCCCTAGCAGAGTCCATCAGAAAACCCATGGGAGGGAGGCTGAGGATGCCGTGAGGGTATTTGGCACCATTGGCATGGGCACACTCTGAGGTAAAAGCTCAGCATCCAGCACAGGTGAGGCTGGCTGGGCGGGGAAAGGGTGCTGGGTAAAGATCCTTTTGTTACACCAGGAGCAGGTCCCTAGAAGAGCATGGCTGTGCATTCCTGCTGTAGCAAAGTATCCTGGACAAAATAAGACACTACTAGTCTGCCCAGGATAGCTGTGCTTGGCATCCAGGAGAGCTGGATGAACATATACACCTAAGGTAGTGTTCGTCTTGGTGTAAAGTGGTGCTGTGAGAGGGATGAGACTCACGTAGCCAGATTTTAAGAGAGAACACTAGGAAGAAAGAGCTTCTCAAGTGGCCTCTTTGCCTCTCCCAAGAGGTAGTTATTCTCCTTACCCAAGGTTTTGGCTTCATGTCCCCATTATTTCCTCCTTTTATACTCAGCCTTATATAATTGAAATTTTTTTCTTTCCTTTTCATTCATGGGAGCATTAGTATCCACAAACAAGCAAATATCACATCATCTGTGGAGCTTTTCTGACTTGTCTGGGCAATTGGCTATTCCATTTGCTAAGCCACTTTGGCACTTTGGATGCAGGGATTGACACTATATTATAATGGTCTGTTGACTTGTCTTCTCCACTGGTATGTTAGCTTTTTGAGGGTAGAGCCCATTTCGAACAATCTTGTTTACTGATGGAGGCCCCAGCCTATCCCAGGGGACAGATGATAAATGTTCGATGAATAATGTAGCCAGAGGACACAAGAATGAGTATATAGCATATAGCTTAAAAGCTATGAGTATAGCATATTGAGACTAGTATCTATGGGGCTAATGAAGTAATTTACATTTTGTTCCTGAAAGGATCTTATAGAAGATACTTACTGTTAACCTGAGTCTCACCTTGGATAAAAAATCAAAACCAAAAGCAAAACCAAACCAAACAAACAGACAAAAAAAATCCTTGGTACTTTTAGAAATATGTGGTTTCTAAAACAGAAGATGATGAAAAGAAGGAATAAATGTAATGGAAACTAGGGCTAGGCTCTCAGGGAGATATGACCTATTTCTTCTTCACCCAGAAGGATTTCCCTACATTTTGCTGATTTTTCAGTTTATTTTATTAAAGTTACTGAAATTATGCCAGTTTAAAAGTATGAATTCCTTTAGGTAAACAACTATTCTCTATTAAAAATTAAATGCTTCATAAAAGGTTTATGGGCTAGCAGTCATTTACGCCTTAATGTGTATTAATTTATGTATTTGTTCTTTTAACATCTGGTTGAGATCAGTTGGATTTTGCCTAGGAAAAAAGTGGAAATGTCAAGGTTAAACAATCTCAAAGATTAAAAAGCAGCCTGAGTGAACTCCATAACTGAAAACTAGGGCAGGAGTAAATATTTGTTTCAGCTTGAGCACAAGGGCACTAACGGGAAGGAATAAACTTAATTCTTTAGAATCCCTTGGGTGCCATGAGCTTGGATGCTTGAAGTAGGGAGGAAATTTTCCTCTTTCTCTTCTTTCTCTCTTGACCCTAACTCTAAGAGTACATGTTTCAGGCTAGTTCCATTAATACTGTGTCTGGAGTGAGTAGAATTTTATTGAATAGTCTGGAACTGTAACCACCATTTACTAAAGAAGTTCTATGGGAAAAAGTTTGCATTTTCAAGGACCGATTTATAAACAGTTTTGGACTCCCAATTCCTTCACAATCTGAGGTTGGTTTCTTCTTCAGTTCCCACTGATCCATATTGATTAATGTTTAGTATATAGAAGGTTGCTCTGAACAATTAGAGGAACATATCTGGAAATTTTAGTAAGAAATTTATTATTAATTAATTAATTAATTAATTTTAAAAGATTTTATTTATTTGTCAGAGATTTTATTTATTTGTCAGAGTACACAAGCAGGGGGAGTGACAGGCAGAGAGAGAAGCGGGCTCCCCACTGAGCAAGGAGCCCAATGCAGGACTCCATCCCAGAGCCCTGGGATCATGACCTCAGCCAAAGGCAGATGCTTAATTGACTGAGTCTCCCAGGTGTTCCAGGCATTTATTATTCAAATGAGTATATCACTTGAGAAACTCTGGACATGACATTGAATATACTAATTAGAAGAACATTTTACATAAATATTTATATAAGTAATGACCAAGACTTCCTGCCAGGTAAGGAAACAAATTTTCTCATATTTGAGGGGAGCAGAAAGAGGAAAGGAATTTTAGATGATAGAAACAGTGGGAGTAAGCACAGGGAAGCGTAAGTGCAAATAGTGCATTCAGTGGGCAGTTATCCACTTATCATGTATTCACTGAACACCTACTTTGTGTTGGGGTTAGGGATGCAAAGTGAAAAAGTTCATATTCTTCTCTTTTCAGGCATTTGAGTCTACCAGTGGTGGGGGGTGTGGGGGAAAGCCAAGAGCTTTAAAGACAGAATTATCTCCAGTGTTGAATACTATACCATAACAGGGTCACATGGAATGGTCTGTATTTATCATTGACCCAACTTGGTGGTGGGAGACTGGGGGAGTGATCAGGGGCACTTCCCAGAGAAGATGGCATTTGGATTTTGGAGGATGTATGGGAAACAAAGGGGTTAGAACTTAAAGGCAACAGCGGGCCAGCCGAGGTAGAGTAGAGACTGTCATCACTTGAACTTTTCCTCCTTACAAATGTCTGCAGCATCATCCATAGGAAACTGCTCTTGTAAATTTACGGATATCACACAACCCCCTGGACAGTGGTGTTGGGTCTGAATGTGCACTGGATGTGAGGGTGACACAGGCTGTAGTGGTGTGCAAGGAATATCATTCTCAGTCAGCATTGTTGCCACTGATAGGCTTTCCTAGAGAAACCAGGTTCTCAGGAAAGAGGAAAAATGGAACTCTTGTGATTAGTAGGCACCTGTGATTGATGATAAATGAGTGGGAAAGAGTAGGGTTTTTTTCTCTTTGAAGCTGAAAGGATGCTGTTTTGATGAAGAGCCAAAGGAAAGAGATGTGATCTATTAGGAAGAGCAAACTTATGAGTCCCAGAAAGCAGCTATATTTCATCCTATTTCTTCTCCCAGTAGGGTTTTAGGCAGGTAGGATATACTGATAAAAAAAGTAGGAGGATCCACTTCTCCCTATTTCTTGGTCTCACCACAGCTTTTACACAGGCTCTGTGCCTTATATGAATTCCATAGCACCATTTCTTCTTGTGGGAAAAAGAGATGGGATTTGGAGTCAAAACACATAATGGAATCTTCCTTTGCCACTTAGAAATCTATATGGCTCTGGGTAAGTCACCCTATTTCTCTGACATAAGCCTCAGTTCTCTGTAAGGAATGGGAACAATGATTCTTATTGTACATGATTGTTACGGAAATTAAATGAGATAACCCAAAAGCATTGGGCGTATCTTTCAAACAGTATGCATTTAATAAATGTGGTTTTTTTGAATTTTTACTGTTTTTTGAATGCAAGGCAAACGTTGATTTAGCCATGGCTCAAAAAAATATGAAAGGTCTTTTTTTTTTTTTTAAAGTTTATCATTGGTAAGTTCTTTCTGTTGCCATAAAAGGCTAAAAATACCAGGATGTTGTTCTTTCAAAGTATGAGTAAAAAAATCATCTTAAACAGCTGAATATACTGGCCATGAGTCAGGTGGGAACTTTGAGTCTGGTGTAAACACAGGGTTGGCTCATGGTGGCCACCCTACATTTATCCACTGCTTGCTTTCATAGTAGATACCTTGTGTTCCTTGAAAGCTTCCTTCATTCTTAAAAACAAGCCTAAGAAGGAAGGTTTTCTTCTTTCTTTCCTTCCCTCCCTCCTTTCCTACCTACTACCTACCTTCTCTCCCTCCCTCCCTCCCTCTCTTCCTCCCTTCCTTCCTTCCTCTTTCTGTCTTTTCCTCTCTTTCTTTCTAATTCTAAGAATATTTCCCCAAGGCTTTTGATTAGAATATTAATACTTTCTTAAGCTTTTAGGCAAGCGAAAACCAATCTAATTAAATTGTTCATTACGAGCTGCTTTTTTAATGAGTTTGCAATCTAAGGAAAAAAAATACCACATAGTTTCCTATGATAATAAAGAGAGAACTAAAAGACAAAGTAATTATATTTTAGAATAATCTTCTATCAAAGTATCTTTCTTAAATATCTAGAAGAGTAGAGTAGTGTTTGTAAGTCATTAGCTTGGAGTGCTGGGCAGCTCAATAAACCATCCTGTTCAAAAGTCATTCTCTTTATTGCTCTTATTTTATACTTCAGACTTTAGAAAACAACTGTTTCTACTCCTGTGTGTTTTTTTTCTCTCAGTGATGAATGAGGCATTCTACCGGGAACAACTGTTAGTCAGTATCCACTTGTGAATTCATTGAATCATAGAAGTTGGCAGTAAAATTTTTAGGGTTTCTATTTGTTTCTTTTTCAAATCCACTTGTTCTTATTTCTTAACCTTCTGTTCTTATTTTATGGGGTCTATTTGTACCCTTATCTCTTTAAACATTTCGAGCATCTGTATGTTAAGAGCCCCTATCCAATTGCTTTACTATTTGTAGTTCGTAGTTCTTCTCATATAAATTCTATTTGATTCATCTATGGACCCTCTTCTTGGCATTTGCCTTCATCTTAAATTTTGTAATCTTTGTGAGTTAATCTGTAGTGGGATTAACTTCTTTAGGAGGCTTGGTGTCTGGATGATGATTGTGAAATTTCTGCTTGGGCATACAATATTCACTTGATCTGGATAAGTTTTTAATGCTAGTTCTCAACCTAGTTTCCAATGCCATAGTTTTTCTTCAGATAATGCAGATTAGGCCTCCTGCCCATTCTCCAGTTTTTGCCGGTCTGCAGAAGTTATCTAGTCTTTGGTCACAATAGGCAGTAATTTTGCGGTTTCTGGCTTTAACTTGGAAAGCCAGTTTCACTTGCCTTTAGTGCACATGTCTAATGGTCTTGACTTCCATCCTGGTAAACTCATTAAAACTTTATCTTGGTTGTGTAACTGGTATTGGTTCTTCTCTGGCCCATGTGGTCTCAATTCTTTTTTTCTTTTTTCTTTTTAAAGATTTTATTTATTTATTTAAAAGCAAGAGCGAGAGTGAGTGAGTGAGAGAGAGAACAGGAGCCAAGGGGGTGGGGCAGAGAGAGGGAGAAGCAGGCTCCCCGCTGAGCAGGAAGCCCTACTATTTGGGGCTTGATCCCAGGACCAAGCTGTAGGCAGAGGCTTAACCGAATGAGCCACCCAGGTGCCCCATGTGGTCTCAATTCTTACTCAGAGCTGTGATCTGATATCTTATGTGTTTCGAGAAAGAAGGGTAATGTCCATGATTGCTTAGTTCATTGTCTTTATCTTGACTGGAAGTTGCCCTACACATTATTTGGAGATCATGGTTAAGTTGCTTGGATCCAATAAACTTTGGATTATAGTCTTGCCCCTATTCATGCTCACCCCTGCCCCCCTCATGCCTTTTAATGAAGCATCCAAGCCCTTCTGGTGGTACTCTCCTCCATCATGGTAATCCTGGCAGCCACAAAGAAGGAAGCATGGCAGAGAGCTTGGCACCACGGGGCAAGTGACCAGAATTGCTTTTAAATCAGATGCATGAGAGAATGGCTGGCAATCCTAGACTAACCTCTCTATGTTAAATACTTTTCTGGGAGTTGATTTTGTTTACCTCTTCAATTCCTAGGTGAATATTTCTCTTAGAACATACAATGTATTTTGTTATAATTATTGATGCATACTAAATAAGTACTCAAGATCCAGTGTTCTTAAACTTAATGAATGGCTGTATGATATGTCTAAGTGGTAAACGGTGGTTTCTGGCCCTCTTCCCAAGTCAACATCATTCACTGTGGCCTGCCCTCACAAGAAATGAAAATAGAATTGCCTTCTTATTTCTGCACATACCAATTGTAACCAACTGTAGTGATAGTGGTTAAATGTCCTGCTATCCTCAACTAGCCCTCCCCTCTGCTTTCCAAAATAGCCCAAGAATAGAAAGAACTCAGCTTTATGAAAGAAAATTCAGAAGTTCCTTCCAAGTTAGGTATACACTTCAAGGAAAGTATGTGAATCCTAAATCCTAAATTTTTGCTTGTTAGAATTATTCAGTACTTTAATATCTAATAATGTAACACTAAATTACAATTCAGTTTCTCTCCATTTCAGATGCTTCTATTTATCATAAATTACAGTTCAAATATCTCACTTGTGATGAATATCTCAAGCCCCCAAACAACTCCCTTTATTCCTATGATATTTCTTCCTACTCTTTTTCTATACTAAACTTTTGGCTGTCTTTTGTTGTATTTTTAATTTTTTTAATTTCAAAAAGAACAGGGAAATAGGTAGGGATGAGATATACATCATTAAGTCTAATCATATTCTAGAAATCATCCTTTGACCTGCTGGTTTTAGTAGAAAATATTCTTATGTTAAAAATAGAGGGTCATGGAAGGCTTTAGTGAGCCTTGAAAGAGTTGTGCTGCACAGACTAAGAGAAAAGGAAAATAAATCCAGCTTGTATATAAATAAACTCCAGTTCTCTTATACTCTCAAATTCCTCAAACTTAGGGACTCATAGAATTTCCCCAAGGGAATCATAACCAGATTTCAAAGGATCAGCATCCTGGCCATTTATAAAAAGGGAGGAAACATCATTTTTAATAATATGGCTCTTGGACTGTTCACAAGCTTTTCTTTTTCAATAGATGAAAAAGGCAGCTCCTATGTGGGCATCTCCATCAATAGCTGTTTTATCCATCTTGTGAGCAAAATACCAAATTTTTTTTTAAAGATTTTATTTATTTATTTGTCAGAGAGAGAGAGAGAGAGAGAGCACAAACAGAGTGGCAGGCAGAGGCAGAAGCAGGCTCCCCAACGAGCAAGGAGCCCGATGTGGGACTCGATCCCAGGACCCTGGGATCATGACCTGAGCCGAAGGCAGCTGCTTAACCAACTGAGCCACCCAGGCATCCCAAAATACCAAATTTTATATGTTAAACCACTTCATATTTGCTTCTCTGAGACTTTAAATCAGCAGCAGAAACTGCCTATCTCATTTCACATTCCACTTTAAGGGGCATGAAGAAAGTTACTGGGAAAGAAAGGAAGCATTAATTAATTTTTATTCTTAAGAAATTATGATATTATTATAGAGTTTATATGTATTATGAGTTTTATGTTAGAATTTACTGGCCACATGGCAATTCATTTTAGATTAAAAATTTTAACATTATAGAAATCACATAATCATACATTTTAAATGAAGCTAGAAGGATCAAATATTACCCGTATTATACATATTTCCTCAAATTGCCCAATGTTCTGATTGCAGTAGGAATACTACACAATGTATAAGGAGACTAGGATTCTAATTTTGGCTTTCTCATTCACTAAGTGACCTTGAACCAGTCACTTAGCTTCTCTAGACCTCTGCATTCTCGCGGAACTGGTAAATGGTTGAAGAAATTTCCTGAAACACTGAATGATGGCAATGATGGCTGACAGTAGAAATGACCTACTGATAAATCATTAAATCTGCCAACATCTATCGATATGGATGTTATCAATGCCACAATGATCTCATAACATTCTATAGTTAAATACAAGAAGTCTTTTTCTTAAAAACAAAATGAATTTTACCTTTTACTGAAGATAAATAAATAAACTCTATGTAAGAGTATTATATTACAGTGACATTGGTTTTTCTCCCCATTTTTTAGATTATCTACTCAAAGAAATGTTTTCCTAGCACAACATTTGGATAGCTGGTTATGACCCTCGGTTATTGAGGTGAAGGGTATAGATTTCAGCCTTAATCTAGACTAGCTAGATTGGTTTCTAGACCATGAGCCTCTCAAGCATCACCTGTGTTATTCATTGGCAATTCCAGGTGAAAGGACTGTTTCATGGCTGCAAATCAAAATTACAAGCATACCCTGCAGTTAGGGAGTCAGGATTACATCATCCTATGTAAAAGGTGGCACAATGTGTTATTTTTAAAATAACTCATACAAAACAAACCTACTTTCAGATTTCTTTGTGGGGAAAATACAACTTTTTAAAGCTTAGCATATAGTTAATGGGATTCAGTTGCCCAGATAAAAAAACAGAGGCAAAGGCAGAGTATTATAATAGAACCTCACAGTAATATATTATTTAGAATAATATCTTGAAGTATTATATTAGTCAGTGTTTTGAAGGGCTAAATGGACTTTTGTCCTATGAAAATGAATTCTGTAAGGTAATGTTTGATTTTATCATAGAGTTATATATATATTTTTTTGAAACAGTTTTGTATGCTTTTTTTTTTTAACATTAAAATGCTGTAAAAACTGAGAGACAGCAGAATAGTCTCTTAGAGAAAGCACTGGATGAGAGTTCTGTCAAAGAGTCTGCTCTGTCACTAACCACTGACACAATCATACACAGGTAATTTAACCTCTTTGTTATCCTTTAAATATTACAAAATATTAAGAATGGAAATACTAACCCTTGTTCTTACTTCTGTTTCATAGATTGTTAAAGGTAAACAGTGAGGTCTTAGGAAGACATAAAAGCACTTTGAAAATATAAATTTTATAATATGATTTCTGTAATGGAAGGATAAGTGAAATTTAATGAAGGAAAGCTCAGAACTTCAAAAACTAATGGAATTTTTTTCATTCAGAAATTCAGCAGAAATACTTTTCATTATTTTAATCTAATGCATTTATTTCAAGAATTATAATGAGGCATTTGATTAATGCTGAAAGAAAGGTCAAATGGTAGATACTGTATGGCTTCTACATTTAATACTTGTGGCAGCAAATGTCTTGTGTATAAAGTGGGGCCCTCAGACTAAATCTGACCAACAAGTTTATTTTCTTTGGTCCCTGAAGCACTTACAGCTTTTGGGATTTGTATTTTCTGTGGTTTACTAATCTCACTGCTATTTTCCAATTCTTTCGGTCAGTGCTATTCAAAAGAAATTTTATGTGAACCACATATGTAATTAAAAATTTCCTAGTAGCCACACTAAACAAGTAAAAAGAAACAGGTGAAATTAATTTTGATAATACATTATTTAATCAAATATATCCAAAATATTATCATTTAAACATGTAATCAATATAAAAATGAAAATATTTTACCTTTTTTTGGTACCAATTCTTAAAAATTAGGAGTATAGTTTTATGTTTCCAGCACATCTCAGCTGAAAGTAGCTGAACACTCCCAAGAGTTCAGTCATCACTTGGGGCCAACTCCCAAATTGGACAATACAGCATTAGATGCTTCTCTCACCTACAGAGCCCTTCTAGCAATGGTTCTGAAAATGTGGTCCCAGGAACAGCAGCATCAGTCTCACCTGGGAATTCCTTAGGAGTGCAAATCTCAAGCCCCACTCCAGACCTACTGAATCAGAAACTCTGTGGGTGGGGTCCAGCAGGCTATGTTTTAATGAGCCCTCCAGGTATTTCTGATGCACACTAATGTTTTAAAATCATTGCCCTACTGTCATCTTAATTTGCAACTCTGGCTTGTATGCTGCTAATCATGATTAATAGGCAAAACCAAATCCAACAAATGACAAAAATGCCCTCAGTTGAAATGCTTTCATTTGACTTTTCTGAGGCATCAAAACCTGAACTAAATATGACAGACTCATAAAATACAGCTTGAGAATTACTCATTAGACTGCGTATTTTTTTCAGACCTTCAGGACAAAGGGGTTAAGGGGTACACCCAACAGGATGTTATCTAATAAAATACTCCTTGTACTCATTCATAAATGCCTGGGATTTTTTTTAAGTGGGATTGAGTTGAGAATACCCACTTCCATACCTCCAAGATCTGAGGGAGGAGATACACTGACTCAGGTGAAAGCCAGACTAACACAATAGAAGAGCAAGGTGATGGGAACCCAAAGATCCGAATCAGTACATGAATTTACGTCTTATGAGCTATGGAGTCTTTAGCTTTTCTCTTAATCTGTGAGTCATTTTCTTCATGTGAAAAATGATAATGATAATGAAGAAGTAAAAAATACTTTTCCTATCAGGCGCACAACATTGCTGGGAACCTCATGAGATTATGTATGTGGAGATGTCATAAGATCTTGTAGACTTGAGACTTTTGTTAGTGTTATTAAATTTATGCTATGGTATAAATGACTAATTTCCCCCTATAAGCAAATCTGGATAAGGAGAACTGGGAAAGTGCACTGGGCACTGCAAGTGGAAGAAGCTAATGTACCAGAAAGAGGTAGGGAGGCTCAGAGAGGGAGGCTGACAGCACTGCTGACAAATTACTTGGACTGGATGGTTCTGCCAGCTCCAGTCATTCTCTTGAATACTTATATAATTTTTAAATATAAGTTACAATGATATTACACCACTGATTGTAATAAAAAGTTTATACCATTCTATCTGCTGTTAATTATCATTCCATTCATTTCTATGTGGGACTACTTATGTTTTCTAACTAAACAGCCTGTGATAAGTGGCACAAATGCTAGGCCAATGAAAGGTAACAATACTTTGCCAACTGAAAAATACAATGAGATACTGTGACTGCTGCTTCCTGTGAAAACTTCATTAGCAATAAATGGGTTACCAGATGTCACACGTCAGATTTGAAATTAAAATATATTCCCAGTATTTGTGTGCAGTCTGAGTGGCAGGGAAAAAAATGAACTCTTTCCCAGAGAGCTGCATAAGACACTATACCATTTTTGCCTTCGTTTGTCTGTTTCTCCTCTAAATGTAAACTAAAATGTATCCCTTGGTTTGTAAAGTGGAAATATAGCATTTCTGCATAGAAGGGCTATGTAGTGAAGTGGCACATTACTCATGCAGCAGCAACTCTTTAAGGACAAGGAGAATATTTTTGAACATGCTCTGCCACACCAAGACCACCATCTCCTCTTGTTTTGAACTTTGCCATAGCAATTCCCTCCTTTTCTTGCCTTCACTTTCAGCAAGCAATTACTGCTTTTATGACTGACACCAAAACTGTTCAAGTCAGCAACTGTCAATGTCAACTCCACTCTTCCTGAACCTGCTATAACAACAGCGCTTCCCTCTCTTCACAACAGTAAAACTCTTCTTGTTCTTCTTGTCCTCAGAGTTATAAGCCTCCAATCTGAAATCAGTTGTGGTTAGGGAGGGAACCCCACAGTCGGAAATAGGACAGCAAAATTGCACTTGAGCCAGCAGAAATTTCAAATGCTAAGCCAGTGTGATAGAAATATCTAACATCCTCGAGTTTTTATAAACAAATATTTTTGGCTAAAGAAGGTCCATGTTCCTTTGTAATTTCAAAATTTCCACAGTTACTTGGTTCCAGCTAAAGACCATGGATGTTTGAAACTATTTTTTCTCCTCAATTTATTTTGGGTCTATCTTCTGTAAATAGATGAAGCTTATAAAACAAATTAGAGGGTGAAAATGAATTATCATTTTTAAGCCTCGTCTTGGAGAAATATTTACAGTACTCCTCCCTTATTTGTTGGGATATATTCCAACACCCCTAGTAGATGCCTAAAACCATGAATAGTACTGTATATAGTGTGTTTTTTTTCTCTGCATAAGTGGCTATGATAACATTTAACATATAAATTAGGCATAGAGATTAAGAACAATAACTAATAATAAAACAGAACAATTATAACAATATACTGTAATAAAAGTTATGTGAATGTGGTCTCTCTCTCAAAATAACTTGCATTATACTGACTCTTCTTATAATAATGTGAGACGATCAAGTATCTATGTGACCAGATGAAGTGAGGTGAATGACATAGGTTGCGACCTAGCATTAGGCTACTATTGACCTTCTGATTGTATGTCAGGAGGAAAATCATCTGCTTCCAGACTGCAGGTAAGTGAAACTGTGGAAAGCGAAACCACACATAAAGGTGGAGTGGAGGGGACTACTGTATTTTCTTTACACAGAGAAATTCCCCAAAGTACTTACAAGTTTATTTCTGGAACATTACTCATCAGATGCTGGGAAAGCAAGACCTACTGCCCTTTGAACTTCACATAAAGGAAGATAGAGCATCACTGAAGTGGGGAAAATGTCAATTTAAACTTTTCAGTTAATAACTTCAGCACAAAGTAACACACAGGTGTTCAAATAAACTTATTTAATATACAGTTGTTTTATGCTCCTCTATGATTTTACTGGTATCTGATTCACTAAGAGGACTTATAAATGTGGCTTAGTATTAACATTAGTAATATTTATGAGTTATGATTAATTGGATGTTTATTATGTGCGAAGCATCATGATAATTGCTTTCCTATTTATAAGAGCCCTGTTTTGGACTGAATTGTGTCCTTTCAACATCCATAGGTTGAAACATTAATACCCAATGTGACTGTATTCGAGGTAGGGCCTTTAAGAGGTAATTATTGGTAAATGAGGTCATGAGGTTGGGGCCCTAATCCGATGTGACGGTATCTTCCTAAGAGGAAGACCACATCAGGAATGTGCTTACATGAAGGAAAAGCAATGTGAGAAGTCTATGAGAAAGTGTCCATCTGCAAGTGAAGGACAGAGGTCTCACCAGAAACCAACCCTGCTGGCACCTTGATCTTGAACTTATAGCCTGGAGATCCATGAGAAAGTAAATTTCTGTAGTTGAAGCCACCCAGGCTGTGGTGTTTTGTTAAGGTAGTCCTAACAAACTACAAGGCCTCTGAGGGTAAGCAGCATTATTCCCATTCTTCAGATGAGGAAACTGAGGCTGAGAGAGCAGGTCCTTACATTTTTGAGATTCTAAAATTTAAAGGTGTTTTGGGGGCTAAGGTCATCATTTCATACTCTAGTTCAGTGCTTCTCAATGAGGGGTAATTTTGCCCTCCAGGGACATTTGGCAATGTCTGGAGACATTTTTGATTCTTAGAACGGAGGGGGGGGGGGAAGAGGCAAGGTTATTTGCATCTAGTGGGTAGGGACCAGGGATACTACTAATCATCTTACAAGGCACAGGGCAGAACCCCACAATAAAGAGTTGTCTAGCCTAAGATGTCAACTGTGCAGCTCTTGAGAAACTTTATTCTAGTCCTCCCCCCCTTTTTTTTTCAATTCTTGGTATCTGTAGTTCCTGTTTTTTTATGGAATAAGTTACCTGTATACTATAGTTTATTAGTAGCTTTTATTTCAAGTATAATATTCATATCATCCCAGGGAAACTATAGATCAAAAGGTAAAATCCTGCTGAGTGACTTTCAAATGTCCAAGGCCATGTTGAGTACTTAGTAGGAGCTCTGAAATTATGAGTTGACTAAATATTTGTTGTGCCAGATCATTCTAGAAATTACCCTCTCTAAGGATTTTCCAGAACTCCAGGATCCTGCATAAGTACACCAGAAAAGAGATTTGAGCTTAGAATCATTATAAGGGCTTTAAGGGATTTGATGGCTATTGTAGTGGCCCCAAAGTTACCTCTGGAAGGAGGAAGCCACCATGTCCAGAAGTCAAACCCTGCCCTCTGGTGGCATCATTGCCATAGACACCGCTGGGAATCTGACAGGGCCAGCGTCAGTCTGCAGTGTTAGGGTCTGAACTGACTTTGCAGTATTTAAATGTAAATTCAACTTTATATTCACATGAGGGCTTTTTTCTCCCCTGCGGAATAACACATTAAATGTAGTCTGTCATCGAGGTTCTCATTAGAAAAAAACCAAGTACACAAAAATGAGAAGGAGGTTGAACGTATCATTAATTACAGACCATACTCTGCAAGCTTGGCAACCCAAGAGTTTCAGTTACTTAGTTTGAGTCTCTCATACCTGCCCCTTCTACCCAACTGCTTTTCTGATCCATAAAGGCACTGAGTAATTGTTTTTGTAGCCAAGGAAGAACATTTCTAGAAAAAGGATTTCCAAAGTAGCAATACTAGTAGAGTCCCATGATCAGAATATTAATTATTGGTTCATGTGGTACTGTCCCTACAAATTCCTTATGGACTAGTTCTAGTACCATTGTGTTTGAAATAGCAGCTAAATCTGAGGAAATTATATTGCCCCTTTTTCCGTTAAGAAGTCTATTCTCTCACTAGGAAAACACCACTGTACTTCTTATCACAGAGTGCAGCCTTTTCTGTATACTGATGCCAAACGGGTAACATTTTAGTGAGGCATTTGAAGTTGTGATATGCAACTCCATGGGAGACAAACAAGGTCATTTAGAAGGTCTTTTCATTGAGAACATCAGAGCTTTCAAAAGATGCAGGCAGCCTTTCCTGAATAATTGGGGTAAAACAGATATTTAAAAAAAAAACCCATAAAGTACAAAAATAAGCAATCAGATGGAAACACTCAGAATTAAGAGTGAAAAGATGTAGTGAATGTTGATGTAAATCTTAATACTATATAAAACCAAAAGCAGTGAGTAAGAAAGCAACATAATTTAAGAAGTTGAAGAGTAGAAATCAGTTGATTGAAGTTAGCAGGGGTAAAAAAAAAAAAAAAAGAGTACAAACCTTAGTCTAGAACTGGGGGTGTGGGTTTTGGGGTCTTTTTCTTTGTCTCTCTAGAAATTGAAACCTTAGGCAAAGCATTAAACTTTCATTGGACTTTGACCTGACAAATGGGACTGAGACTGCAAAGCCTCTACCTTGCTGGTGGAAGAATGTTGTAAGATTATATGTTTAACAGAATTTCCTTAAAAGACAGTATATTATACCCATTCAGTGTGAATAGATAAAATAAAAACAAGTTTGACCCATGACTGAAGTGGAAAGCTAATGTATATATTAAGAGGTATATGTTCAGCACTTAGAATTTTAAAAGGAAACATTAACTTTAGTAGAGTCTTTTGGCTGTCAGGCATCATAGGAAATAACCCATAAGCTTTGCGGTCACAGAGGTCAGTTAAGATAAAGGCTCCACCTTTGACTTAATCATGCAATCGGTTAAATTATTCACCTTCTTTGACACTTAGCCTCCACATCTTTAAAATGGGATAAAAACTTACTATATACTGTTAACGTGAGGGTTAAATAAGACATGGAGGAAAAGATTTCCATATATTAAACAATAAATGTTATCTATTGTTATTATCTTTATTTATATTCTCAATATATATTCATATGTTCCCACACAATACTAATAAATTGCGCCATAAAATTTTACTTTACATATGTATAGCTCGTCATGTTATTACACATAGCCAAGAACTGACTGGAACGACGTTAGGAGCCCTATCCATAAAATACGATATAGTGATATAATTTGTTATTAAGACCATAAAGCAATGTAAAAGATCCAGGAAGGATCCATTTTTCTTAAAAGAAGTGAAAATATGAACATATAAAGGGCAGATGGTTTTAAAATTACTTTAAGTTGAAGGGGGGAAAATATCAAACTATAGACCTCTGGTTGGTGAATCATACCTCAACTAATTAAATGGCAAAAATTTCCTTCAAAATGCGGAATTCAGAGAAAAGAATTTCTTTGCCAAAAACTCCCCTAGTATTCATATAAGTCTCTTCCTTGAACGATCAGACTTAACATGTGATAATTGTTGTTCTTTAATATGATTTCATGAGATTCACTTTCTAATAATTATACAACACTATTGTTTCTGGTAATAACATTTTTGGTATTACTTTATTACTACATAAAGTAATGGGAAAACAAAATAGGCTAAGTATTTTTGTACTCAGAATAGAGTAGGCAGATTTATGAAATTCATTAGAATTTTGTGAGAATAACAATGTACTAATAATTTTGGATATCTTGATATGAAGAGGTTCTAATTCAAAGAAAGTGTTTAGAAATCAGTATTTTAGGGATGCCTGGGTGGCTCAGTTGGTTAAGCGGCTGCCTTCGGCTCAGGTCATGATCCCAGGGTCCTGGGATGGAGTCCTACATCGGGCTCCTTGCTCGGCGGGGAGCCTACTTCTCCCTCTGCCTCTGCCTGCCTCTCTGCCTACTTGTGATCTCTCTCTCACTCTCTCTCTGACAAATAAATAAAAATAAAATCTTTAAAAAAAAAAGAAATCAGTATTTTAGTAGGCATAGTTTTATACATGTCAATGATCAGTTTAAAGCCATTCTCTAGATGAATTACGTGGTTTATGTTATGCCAACAAATTAAGATGTTCTCTTTCCATAAAAAGTGGAATGACTTTTGAATGGTCTTTTAGGTTTGGAGAGCAGTTTTATCTCAATGCGGATCAGGAAGTCACAGAAATTTCTGCTATAGAAGGAAATTTATAGGTCATATTTATTCCTTTTCTTCAGAGGAATACAGGAATATATATATGTATGCCTTTTGTCCCTGTGAAAATACACAATTACTATATTCTATATGGTGTTTTTGTTGTCAAGTTATCCAAGCAAAGTTTATTTTCACCTATAAGGTAGTTGAACTGTTATTATCTACAGTCTTTTGATTTTATTGAAACAAGTCAGAGATTCGTAACATTTTATTGCTAGAATTGTCTCTAGAAATTACATGCTCCAAGGTTCACATATTCAGATACTTACAGGGGCTGGGAATAACAGTTGAGGGAAGCAGTCCTGGTAGTGAATGGAGGGCCCTTCCTCTTTCTTAGAGGAGGTGGGGGGGTGGGGAGTCTCACTTCTTAGCTATAGCCAATTGTGCCAATTGTAATGTAGGGAGGCACAGGCTGATTTTTTTTTTTTTTTAAAGATAAGCTGGGGGGCGCCTGGGTGGCTCAGTGGGTTAAAACCTCTGCCTTCAGCTCAGGTCATGAACTCAGGGTCCTGGTATCGAGCCCCGCATCGGGCTCTCTGCTCAGTGGGGAGCCTGCTTCTCCTTTTCTCTCTGCCTGCCTCTCTGCCTACTTGTGATCTCTCTCCTGTCAAATAAATAAATAAAAAATCTTAAAGGGGCACCTGGGTGGCTCAGTGGGTTAAAGCCTCTGCCTTCAGCTCAGGTCATGATCTCAGGGTCCTGGGATCGAGCCCCGCATCGGGCTCTCTGCTCAGCGGGGAGCCTGCTTCCCCCTCTCCCTCTGCCAGCCTCTCTGCCTACTTGTGATCTCTCTCTCTGTCAAATAAATAAATAAAATCTTTAAGAAAAAAAAAATTCTTAAAAAAAAAGATGAGCTGGAAATGTAAAATTTTATTTGAAATGTCCTATTTGAAATGTATTCAATTAATGCAAATAATAATAATGGTAATAATAATAGCAACACTGTGTAGAACAGAACTCTTGTGCAGATCAAGTTTGGTCTGAGGCCTGCCAATTTATAACCTAGGATCCAGGCCAACTGCCTAATTTTACAACCGAGAAAGCAGACCGTAAGCCCCAGTAAAATGCTGCAGACCCCGTATTTCAGTGTTTTTATAATACACTAAATACTTGAAGTACACCTCTTTTAGAAATTCCCCTTCCATCTCCACATTCAACAACAATCTATGACGGAGGAGTTGGAGGTAGTGGATGTGATGGGCTGAGGTTATTGTTCATCCCTGCTCTCATGCAGCCCGTCTGCCCCATCTGGGTGTGCAGGAGGAGAGCCTAGCTCAGATGATGAGGGCTCTCCCAGAATGGCAGCCTAGATGTCACTTCTTCCTTCACTGTTCCTAATAGCAACTTATTTTTCCCTTTTCATTGTTCTGTATTGTTAAAGATACTATTAGTCTTTTAGAGCTCTTGCTGCATTTCACCATAGTCTCCAAACGGGTGAATACAGTATAGAATCTGTGACATCTGGGTATTCTTTCATGTTATTTTAACATTTATTCAAAAAATATCATCTAGTACCAAAAGGAAGATCAATAATGAAAGGGACTGATGTTATTTCATAGAGCCACACAGCCCTAAAGGCCCTGGTTATGTAACTGGTACTGAGGTTAAACTTTAAAATATTTTTAATAAGTGCCGAAAAATATTTATTTTTGAAATAAATTATTTATTATTATATTATTTATTCACTGTCAAGTAAAGTGTTTCTAAAGTGGACGATGCTCCAAGCAAGAAATTATTTACTCATTTGTGTTTTTGATACCAATATATTTTCTAAATTAATTCACTGCAGGTTTGAGAACAAACACAGTAGTACATAAGGAGAATATATCTGGTATTGATTAGATGGATATATTGAGGGAATTATACAGGATTAATAGTGAATATGGAGTATTTCTGATAAATGGTAACACTTGGCTAGCAGATGCATTTCTTTGGCCTCTAGCCCTAATAAAATTTCCTGGACAAGTTGATTCTTCAGTTTTGTGGGAAAAAATAGTTTAGTTCTTGTGAGCATATTTTGCATTCTGCAAAGGACAACATGTACATTTTGGTTAATTGCCTGGTTAGCTGGAAGAACACAGTTCATGATTTTACACATAGTACCTTAGATGGGAAGAATGGGGAGCTGTAAAAGTACTAACTTCTATTTTAATTCTATTTCATGTGAAAAGATCAAATTTCATGCTTTTTCAAGCTCTAGAGTTTTCGAGGTAAGACAGAAAAGAAAGATAGAAAATGTTGGTCTGATAATGTAAACTTCCTTATAACTCAGGAGATGCCATGTTGAGGACCACTAGCAGGTACTCTACTGAGAAGTCTTTATGCTAGAATGAAGGAGTGGCAGTCCATAGAGGGTAGTAGTATCTGCTTATTGGGCAGAGACGGGGTGGGGGGGTCAAAGTGAGATAGGAAAGGGATAAGGGCTCCATGGCTTCAGGAACGCTGTTATCTTTAGCTGGTAACCACCTACTAAAGGCAACATTTGCTGGGGAGTTGTAGTAATAAGCAAGTATTAAGTATTAGGCTGCTGGGATCAAACTCAGGATCCAGGAAAGAATATTGTGGGCACAGTAGAAGGAACATCTTAGTATCTGAAGTTTTGATGTGCATTTTCATCTGAGATACTGTAGTTTTCATCTCCAGAAATTCAGTTTCAGTCTTTTTATTTTACGTATCTCGAATGTTCAAACTTTCTTCTAGCTTCTTGAACATATGGAACACACTTGTAATAACCACTTAATATCCTTGTGTATTAATCCTCTCATCTGTATCATTATTGAATCTGTTTCCATTGATCGATCTTTTTTCTCTTTATAGACTGTACTTTCCTGCCTCTTTGCATGTCTGATAATTTTTGAATGGATGGTAAATGCTGCGAATTTTGCCTTGTTGTTTATTGGATGTTTTTGTATTCTTGCGAATTATTCTGCAACTTTGTTCTGGAAAGCAATTAAGTTACTTGCAAACAGTTTGATCCCTTCAGATCTGGCTTTTACGCTTTGTTAGGTGGAACCAGAGGAGCGTTTAGTCTAGGACTGATTTTTTTTTCTTATTTCGGAGGCAAGAAAATCATTCTGAGTATACACCCAATGCCCCATGAATTACAAGGGTTTTTACTCTGGTGGGAACAGGAACTATTTTTTGGCTTTGGATATTCTCTGGGGATTGACCACTCTGATCCTTTTGGATGAATACTCATACACAAGCACTGAATCACAAGGGTTATACTTTGAAGATTACTGGGCCCTTCCTTTGTAAAACTCTATGGTACTCTGCCCTGTGAATTCTAGCTCCTTGCCTCTCTGGATTCCTAGCTTCATCTCTTCAACTTAGGGACACCTGGGATCTCCTTCTGGATTCTTCATTGTGTCATGGCAGGAAACTATCCCCAGGCAGTGAGCTGGGACAACCACAGGGTTCACTTCACTTGTTTCCCATCCCTTAGAGATCACTGCCCTTCATTGCCTGATGTATACTGTCTTGAAAGCTATTGTTCCTCATATATTTCATATATATAAAAATCATTGTTTCACGTGCGTGTGTGTGTGTGTGTGTGTGTGTGTTATATAGTTGTTGTTTAGGTGAAAAGGTAAATAAATCCCTGTTACTCCATCTTGGCTGGATACAGAAGTCTCTGGGTTTGAGTTTTGACCCTGTTATTTGATTTTGGAAGAATTACTCAGCCTTTTCCTCTTCTTCTCTATTTATGAATGGGGAAAATAATACAATGATTAATCAATGGAATCATATAGGGGAGAACATATCATAGTCTATGAGATTAGGCAAAGGAGAGTGAACTTTAAAAAAACAAAACAAAACACAATACCTGAGTGATCTTACTCCCTAGCACAAATCACCTGAACCTTTTTCTCTTGCCCAAATAGGGACACTTGCCTTATTTGTTGCCTTCACTCCAAATAATGACCCTGCCCTTTACCTGTGGATCTGCTGGTAAAGGGTCTATAGGCCAAAAGGCAACTTGTCTCCTCCAAGAACCCTTGGGGCCAAAAACAGGTTGAACATTCTGCCAAAGCTATACCACCACACAATTATAGTACCATTAACAGAGTCTGTGTAATTTGTGGTTATAAATCCTTATTTCACCTTAATTTCATCACTTTTACCAAACTCCTATGAAGTAAACTGCATTATAAATTGACATCTGCCCACAGTTATAAATATTGGAACTCATTCAGCTTATAATCAGTACATTGACATTTGAAAAGAAAGTGATGTTTTTAAAAGAAAAGATACCTTTTTCTGACATATTAAAATTCCAACTTAGTAATGTGAGAAAATAATAAAATTGTATGGCTTTTTTATTGCATGTTTATTTAGGCCAAACCAGTATGAGGCAGCTAGATTAATTACTTTTTTACTGTTAAGTACTGTACATAGTTAATTATTTCATCTAAGTCGTGTCTGAGCCAAACCTGTGAATTACTGTTCATGCAGGGCAATGATGATAATTTATGTACTCCCTCCATGCTACAGCCTGTTAATATATTATTTTTTATTTGAAACTAGATGTTAAAAGTTTGCAAGAGGCTTTTAAAGACTACTCCGTGACATAAGTTCTAAAATTATGGATTTCAAAATTAAGGTTGACAATATGCTATAACAGGAAATTATTTAGATGATGGAATTATAATACATTTTGTCTGAAAAATATATTTTTCCATTTTCTACTCTGATCTGTTGACTCTTATAGTTTCAGCTTGTGCTTTTTATTCTGCCTGATTTTATGGTGTGGATGTTACTTTGGGAACTTAGGTAGTGTTTCAACATGCACAAAACCTGATCTCACCCACTGTCCCAGTATGGCTAATCAGATATTTAACTGTGGCTACACGTACCCGATGGCCGCAAGTGTAACTTAGAGAGGTGTTCACAACCACCATGAACTCACCAGGCTAAACAGATGACACTGAATCTATTTTTAAAGTGTAAGATCATCTTTACAAAACTTGAGTAACAGGTTCCCAGTGATACTTGTACATAGTCAAGTGAAAGAGAACTTAAAATGTTTTATAAATTCAAAAATTAAACTTTAAGAGATGCCATTAAAAAAAGATGAAGAAATCAGTAAAAGTAAAAAGTGTAATTAAAAAAATAGAGAATTTACCAAGTTTTCTTGCTACTCCCAGCCGGTCCTGGATGAGCCACATTAGCAACACTGGGAAGCTTACTAGTAAACAATCTCAGGCCCCATTCACACCTACTGAGCCAGAATCTGCATTTCAACAAGATTCTTCACGTGATTTGTGCATTCATTTAAGTTTAGAAACCTAGTCTGGAGGGACATTTAGTAGTCACTTAAGCTCGTGCATGGATCCAACAGTTTGCCCTTCCTGTAGACTGGAGAGGGCCCCAGTCACTGAGCCCACTCAGGTGGTGTGAGGCTGTCCTTGGGGAGACTGGGGAACAGGACAGGTAAGCTTCGGCTGTGTGAGGGTCTCTGGCATTTTCCTGGGGAGCGCTTTCATGGGGACTTTAGAAGAGTCCCAGGGAGGCAAAACTGTGTACCAAGGAGAAGAAACCTGTTTCACGTAACACAAATATCTATCAGATCCATTCATATAATAGATGAACTGGATGTTAATCTTTTGGATGAAAATCAGATCCAGATTTCTTGCTGGAACTTTGGTGGGAAGGTCCTGGCTTATTTTAGGAGAATCAAGGAGCATGGTAAAGATGGCAGGTGCTTCACATTCTCTTGAAACACATGCTTACCTTTTTTTGTGTGAAATATGTGAATTTTGCAATGTGAGTAATTTTAACTAGTAACTTTTTTTTTTATCTTTTTCTTCTTTTTTTTTTTATTCTCCTCCTAAAAATGCCTGCATTTGCCTCACAATTTCTTTTCCTTGCCGAGGCTTTCAAACTGTTCAGCCACTAGAGGTCTGTATTACCTATTTTAAAAAATCATACCCAACTAGCTGAGCCTTTCAGCTCTCAATTTCAAAATCTATTTCTGTGTTTTAAGATTTAAAATCTTTTTAAGACATAACACCTGGAAATAAAAATCACCACACTTTAGGAAATGAAGCAGAAAAACCTGTTTCCCCTGCTATTTCCACTAGACAGCTGAGCACAGCTTCATACTCAAGCTCAAAACTCAATGGCCAATCACAAATCAGAGGAACAAAATTTATTTTCTGCAAAATAGTTATTTCCTTGATTTACTTTAAGATGTCTGTGTTTTTTTAACTTTAGATTTTAAGGCATTTATTTTTCTCTCTCGACAAAAGTTATTCTCAGTTTTAAGACACCGATTTTACAACTTTTATGAGGGTTTTAAAATAAGATTTTCTTTTATTGGTCATCCAAGATTAGATTAAAAATTAATGTTCTCTCATGCTTACTTTATAAGGCTCTGCTGTAATTTTATAAACCAACGAATGAGCCTAGGTTTACATGGTTAAAGCTGTAGTTGAGGTGATGATTGTTAGTGGTGCTACACCTTGGGTCCCTCAAGTTTTCACCGTGTTCCATGTTTGCACAGGGATTTTTTTTTTACTGGAGTAGCGCATTTGGGCCTGCCCTCTGCCAGTAGCATTGCAGGCTCTGAGCCTTCCAGAAATCTAAAAATCAGGTGTCCTGTTTACAGGATACCTGGTTAATAATGGTAAAGCCTTTCCATAGCCTTATAGAGCAAGGCTCCCTGAAACACAGTGCGCTCATATATTCACATATTTAAAAGGAATGGTTGAAAATATTACAGACATAAAAGCCGTAATTTACTGTGTATTGCACCAGGGGTTTGGGATTCTGATGGTGGATTTTCATAGATTCTAATTATGCCTGCATTTGGAGTAAGTGGCTACATTTGTTGCCAGGCAAGGTGTAACGCTAAGAGGCTCCCTTCTTTTAAAAGGCATTATTGCATAATGTTCCTGGCCTGTACCGCTTCCAGAAGCATAAGCAGGTCTAGTGTGACTTCTCTCTCAGTCTGTCACTTTATTAAAACATAACAATTTGCAAGTGTTATTTAGCAGATCAGCTGGGTTCATTTCAAAGGCTAATATTTAACAGAGAGGGAAATAACCCATCCCTATCCTTTTAAAAAGTGTTTTCTCAGGCAAATTGCCTAGTGTCTTCCATAGATGTCAAAGCTAGGATTCAAGGATAATTTTAGTAATGTCTTACACTGCTTGCCTACATAATCCAAATGATCAATTCTATAGCAGAAGGAAACTAATTCACAGTGCACTAATTTGTACTACAGACCGCATTATTTAAAGTAGTTACTTTTTTTCTTCATTTCCTATTGCATTTTTGTGTCTGGCTGGTGGCATATGAATTAACAATTTTCTCACTGAAATGTGGTAGAAAAATATTTGCTTTACCCTATCTTCAATATTCCTTTCAGAGCTCTGGACTCTCCTACTATACAAAATGATTCTAGCTTAAACTTGCACCCTATATCAGTATAAGCAAATATTAACAAGGTGTTCACTTTTATACGTATATGCAAAAAAATGCTGATGGTGTAGCAGTTAATTAAAAGTAACAGCAGGAAGATGTCAGGCTCTAGAGAACTTGATGGGTTACATCTGGAAAAGAAATGATCAGAACCAGGGTGTTAGAGTCAGTCCCAAATTCCAGTTCTGGTCCTGACATTGGTTAGCAAAGTGGACCCCTTACGCTCAGTGTCTGTGAAAAAAAATGAAGCCAATAAGAGAACTTTGCCTATATGGTTTGTTTGTTTGCTTGCTTTTGGTGGATTAAGTAAGAAAATGCAGATGAAGCGACTGACTCAGTGCCTGATCCAGTAAGTGTCCAGTTAATGGATGTTATTTTCTCTGCTGCTGTGTGTCTACATTTATAAAATAACAATATAATACAATTGCAACATCATAGTACCTCCTAAGTATTGTGGGAAGTTAAGATTATGTGTATGAAACAGTACCTGGCATGGTTGCTTCCAAAACTGGTCTCCCAAAGTTTTCACCCATAAAACTAAACTCCAAGTTGAGAGAATTTCAAGGATGATTCAGCCCTGGATTTGAGATTTTTTTATTTTTAGCTTTTTGAATGAGAAGATTTGCCATTTAGATGCTTTATATCTTACTTATTTTTTTCTGATTTGGATGATGACTTAAATTTGTGAGTCTACTAGATTAAGAAGATAAAATATTGCATTGAAATAGGTAAGTAAAGACAAATTATTTTCAGGGAAGTTAAAAAAACTGAAATTAAGAATCTGTTGAACCTCCAGGAATGGAAAGAAAAAATGTGATCATGCTTAAAATACTATTTTCAAACCTTTCATTACTCCAGCTCTAGCAATTGAGGAAAGTTTGTTTTCCCTAAAATGCTGTATAGTAAGTATCTCCTTTCAAGAGAGAAATCTGTGGGAGAGGGATTGGAAGGAAGCTGTGACTAACTAGCTTTTTATTAGGGACCGAATACTGATTAAATTACAGGCATTATTTTAACTCAACTTGTCTTCCCAATACTATTGGGATTTAGAATTAGAATTGCTGTATTTTGCAATGAGCACTGAAGAGAACAAAGACCAGCTACTGACATACAACTAAAAAGGTTTTTCTCAGAGAAGGACTAGACTTGGCAGTTTGGCCTTTATGCAGCAATTTCCAAGGACACGCTGGAGTTACAAAAGAGGTACATGCTTTCTGAAATCAGAGGCACTCACCTGGACAGAAGTCCACATCAGTTCAAACCCGCTTTCATGTTTTTGTGTGAGAAAAGGAAAACCTCTCATTTAAAGTTATGTGTTGTATACTCTCAAAATGTTCTAGTTCCTTGCCGCGATGATTTTATGGTATGTCATTGATATGCAGGGTAGTGGTAAATAAATTCCTATACAGTTATCAATAAATAACTGTTTGTACTATTAACTAGCCCTAGGACCTGGAAGTATACCAGAAGAAGTTCTTTTGGGGTCGTATTTCAGTTTAGAGAGCCAGCCACACATTGAGTTAAGGAATGAAGTCCTACGTCTTTCTGTCAACTCAGCACAACCCATTTCCAGGAATCTCCTTATATCACCACCACTTTGGAAATCAAATCATAATTTCCACTTCTGAGTACATACCCTAAAACTCTCCACATGTGCAAAAGAAATGTACAAAAACAGTTACTGTAGCATTGTTAACCAGCCATTGAGTATTGCTTTTCTAGAATAAAGGAAGTTGCATTTTTTTTTCTCATTCTGTTCATGATCACTTCTCATTTATTACTCTTGGGGAAGTCTTTAATGGAGGCCTGTAAGGCAGCTGGCCCTTTTGGGGGAAGCATGACATCACAGATGCTTGTCTTTCCCTTGGCCCATCTGCTAGAAATAGTAACTAAGTCTTTTGCCTATGTTGGTAGGAGAGGAGCTGTTAGCAGGAGAGAAACTATTAGTCTTCATTTCCTTGTTTCCAACCTGCAAATACAGATTGTTAAATACACTTGTTCCCTAATCCTCATTAGGAAATCTTGAAGAATAGCAGGACAGGAAAAAAGCATGGGGATTATAAGAAAACAACACCACTAAAATATAATGCAAGGTCAGGACTGTTCCTTCTCATTCAGACTATCCTACATTTGTAGAGTTGGTTAAATCTGAAATTTTTCAATAATTTTCCTCCTTATTTTATGTGAATGAATGCCACATTTACAATCCCAAATGTATCTTTTTTTTTATTTTTTATTTTTCAATTAAAGCATAATGTATTATTTGCCCCAGGGTACATGTCTGTGGATCCTCAGGCTTACACATTTCACAGCACTTACTGTAGCACATACCCTCCCCAATGTCCATAACCCAACCACCCTATCCCTACCCGCCCCTACCCCAAATGTATCTTTTTATTTAGAATTTTATTTTTATTGGAGTTGGAAATAAAATAATTGAAATAGGATAACTAATATATAAAATCATTTTACATTTGGTAGTATCCCTGGGATTTGTTAAGTTCACTAGTGTTAAGTTCACTGGTTTATTTGTCTAAGAAGCCAAAGCTTTCACTAAAAATAATCTAATGGCAATGTTGTATACCCCCAAGTCTTTATTACTTGAGTTTTACTTTCAGGCCCAGAGACCAGGGATTACAGATCAGATATAGGCAAAGAGTTCTTGGAGTATACCAAAGGCCCCAAACAAATCAGTTGGGGGTCCAGGAGGAACTGACATCAAATGTACATTTCTGATATTTAGAGTTCAAGTTATAGCCACAGAAGCAGCCATTGGGGATTGAATCACAGACCTGTCTTCTTTTAAAAATCTAACGTTTTGGAAACATTTCAGTACATTTCAAAGTATTTTAAGCCTTTAAATCATTTAGGTTTAAAATTCCATTTGTTTCTTCTCTTTTAGCATCCATTCTTAAAGTCTCCAGTTTCTACCTATTAGTCCTGATATCCTTCAATAATTTGACTTCTCTTTTGTTATACATTCTTCTTTTGTGGTTTCTAAGGATATTGGCCTATTTGCTGTGTCTTGAATTTGCTGGCATAGTACTGCCTAGGGCCTTTGCTTTTGCTTTATGCTTTGCTTTTGCCTAGAGGAATCCTTCCCCAGATGTCCACAGAGTTCCTTCCTTTTTACAAAAGAGGCTTTCCCTCCTTCCCCTCTCATTTCTATCTCCATTCTCCATGTCATGCAACATATTGCATATTTTACTTGATTGTTTTTCTGTCTACATGCACTAGAATATAAGTTCTCTGAGGCCAAGGGTTTTTGTCTGCTGCTCACACTTTGTCCTCAGGACTGAGAATAGTACCTGACACGTAGGTATCTGACAGAAATACTCAGTGAATCACAGCAAAATTTGTTGCAAACCACAACCCTAAATAGGAATAGCTTGTTTTTAAAATCATTCTCATTCAGAAGGATTCTTACTGTCATGACATTTTATGTGATATTTTTATTTTAGAATCTGAGGAAGAAATTTTAGGATTAACCAATACCCATTCAGTAACCAACTTCTAGATCACAATAGTTTTAAACTGAAATGTCATCAGGATTTGAGCAGTTAAATAAAAGTGTGAAGCACCCTGTGTAAGGTATTAGGTAACAATGGGGCCTGTGATAAACAGGAGAGTTTATATAATGCCCGACTTACAGGCATTCGGATTTGAAAAATAAATTTAAAAATACCACTGTCTGAAGAAAATGTGTCTACTTTGTGGTTTCAAAGGCCCACTTCAGCTGTCAGTACGTGGCTGAGAAGACCATGAAGACATTTTCCAAGTCACATTGTTTTTTCTACTTCTTTTTAACTATATACTCAGGTCTGGGTATGTGCCCAAGTCCACATCAGGACAGGAATACTCAACTGATCAAATCTAATTACATTTGCTTCCCAACTAAATTGTATATCACCTTCCCCTCTTGTGAGAGATATGGCCCCTCTTGGGTCTTCAGCATCTGATTATTGCAAACCTAATTGATTTGCGACATTTCATTAATAAAGGTAACTAAAACTAATTATACATATTGAATAAAAGTTTCCTGTGAAATGAATTATTCTATTTAGCTTAAGGGTTCTTAATTGTTAAAATGAATTGCTGAGGAGGATTGCAGAATTACTTTCTCTTGGGATACACACACACACACACACACACACACACACACACATACTCAACCAATATGAGTTGATGGATGGCGACACCATAGAAACTAAAAACAGAAAAAAAAATGATTAAGTATGAAAATTAAAGATGTCAAAGATCTTTCAAAGAAGATAAAAATCATAAAATAGGTTACTTAGATCTCTTCGTTTTAAGATGTTAAATTAGGTCTGTTAAATTTGTCATATATCTTAAGGAAGCTAAATAAAAATTTTAATTAATTGACATTCATTGTTTTAGTCATAGTGTGAATTTTCTTTCACTTAATTGGTACATATTCTATTTCTCACTCTTTAATTCAGGTGGTAAGTTCTATATAACTCATCCATCTAATTAAGTCTAAATTCTAGCAGAAATACAAGAGGAACTTACTACTACTTCAGTTGTCCCACCAAGCTGATGTGTTGTGGGCAACAGTTCTCTCAAATAGCACCATTCCCTATTTGTTCAACTGTGTATAGATAAATATGTTCTGTGTAAAATGGAGATGAGCATTCATTAATGGTTTGGAATTGAACAAAATATGGCTGACCTATTACTATTATATATATCACATGAGAAGCTGTTGTCCTCAGTGAGTCGAATTTGCATTGCTTTCACACTGCCAAAGCAGTTTGGACTTTCTGCTTTACACTGTTAAGACAATTGTTTTATCCTCCTGCTCTGTACACTGACCATACTAGAGGGACCAGAAGCAGCGAAACGCCCATTTTGTTCTTCCGCTTTGAATTGGGAGCATCACTGAGAAGCCAAGGTTCAGGGTCTAGCCTTTACCCACTGCCTAGTTTTATCTACAGCAACTCTGTTTGCTTTGTACGGTGACCCATGCTGTGTATAGAAGTATTTTGGCCTTGCCTGGGTGAGAGGAGGAGGAGGAAGGCTGTTCCTGACTGGATTTTGGACTTGCAGTATGATATTATTCCTGTTGTCCCAGGGCCCCCTAGCATTTGTTTAAGTTCTGGAAAGGTGCCCAAGACCTAGTTCCAGATAACCACCTTTCACCAGATCTGTGCTGTGTTATCACATTTCTAAAATATCTTACGCCTTTCTGGAATTTAAAAAATGATTCCTATATGTCTAAATCTTCTTAAAAGTCTTAAAAGGAATGACTAGTTGAAAGGGAAGTATGACAATATTTTGGTACTAGTCAAAAGTTCTCTCTGCCAGCAAAACAGAGCCTCCACACTTTGGTGCTAATTCTCTGAGCTAATTAAAAGTAATTATTAAAAATCTTAACAGTAACCTAAATTTGAGTCTCCTATATGTCAGTTATGTGCTAAGCATATCTAGCTCTATTTTTCAAGCCTAGGAACAGTGTTTCTATAGATACACTGTGGATAATAGGTTCTTTGGAGTAAACCTGTTACTCTATAAAGCTATATTTTTGTTTATTGTGAAACCACCCCTCAAATGACTAACCTTTACTTTGCCTTTTTCTTTCCCATTGGTAAGACTCAAGGATTCATACTTGATAATTCCAAACTGGGTGCAAACTTCTATTATATATGCTTTTATTGAAAAATAATACTATTAAATGTGTAAAGGGAATACAGGCTGGATATTTATATGCTTTCCTTTTAGTTAGTTATATAGCTATTTCAAATCCTTGATGCTTCGATGACTCAAAGACAAATTTGTTTTTAATTTTTTGCCTTGTGTAACACACAACCATTAGTCCAGGAACCAAATGTAATTGAATTACTAGGTATAAGAGACTAGAAAGTAATTGAGACTGACATTTTAATAATGGGATCATATTAGTGGAAAAATGGTGACTAAGAACTTTAAGAATATAACAGGTGGTGATTACATTAATTAAAAATTGAAAACAAACTACTGTTCTCTGATATGTATAATTTGGAAACAAAAATAGAGACTTCTAATATCTTGTACATTTCTATAAAAAGAGAAGAGAATAAGTCATCTAATACTTATTTTGCTTGGCTCTCCAATTTCTGAAAAAACATTAAGTCATCTGTAGTTACCTCAGTACAACTGAGACATATCTATCATTGCAGAAAGAAAAAATCTCACAGAATACAAAGAACAAAAAAATATTTGGGTCTTTAGAAGTGATCCTACTTCTTTTCTAGTTTTGTTTACTTGGAGATGTCAACGATGCAGGTAAAAAAAACAACAGCTATATATTCAATATAATTGCATGTACCTCTTCTCATGATTTATAAGAAAACAAGAACCTCTAACCTTAGAAGAATAAATAAGATACTTAATACCATGTATTTTAATATGTAAATAAATAGGAAAAAGAGAAAAGTACTGTGAGAATTATATACTAGATAACCTACAGCTGAAAAAATTAGAATTAAAAAATACTTTAAAATTTCCAAATAAGTTTAAAAGAGCATAAAAATTTCTTACCAAGTAACAATCGAAGTCCACTGCAATTATTAGTAAGTTGTTTACAGCAATAGTATCCTAGAACTTTCTATGATACAAATGTTGTAAATCTGTGCTGTCCAACAGTGTAGCCACTAATCATATGTGTCTTTTGGAGTACTTGAAATGTGGCTAGCACAACTGAGGAACTGAATTTTTAATTTCATTTAATGATAATTAATTTATATTTATATTTGAATAGCCACACATGGCACATGACTACCATACTGGACAGTGCAGGTCTACAGATTTTAAGCCACTGAATATGGTCTTTATTTATTCTTTTAAATGTCCTGGTTTTTCTTATTTGTCGTAAGTAGATTTCAACTTAAATTCTTTTGGTCCTATAAAACAAGCTCTGAAATGCTGTTTACACATTACTGGTTTAAATCAATAAGAGGTCAGAGTTCTTTAGTTGTAAGTTGGTAAAACAGGCACTGCAATGTTCAGAAACTCTGAACACATTTTGTATTTCAGTAGAGTGCTCATGGATTGGGATGGGACTTTGGAGATTATTTTACAAGAAAGCAAAGGCAAAGTTGCTAGTCAGTGGCAGAATTAGTATAGCATCAGTTCTTTAACAAACAAAAAATAACTTCTTTGAAGTAAGCATGTTTTGCCTATTCATCTGTAACTTAATGGTTTGAAAAAGTTAAAGATTTTATAGTAGTTTTTTTTTCACAGTTTTGTTATTTGTAAGCAAAACATCATATTATTTTGGAAGTTTTGCTACAAATATGTGACTTAGAAACTGAGGGCTTCCAAAACAAGAGAAGGGAGGCTGTTCATAGAATCATTTCCATCAGGAACCCCCCTGGATTACTGTCTTGCTTCTTCTGTTATAAGGCTAATGGAGTATTATGGACAGAGTTCTTCTGTTCAGGACTCTTAGGATATAAAATAAAGCTTCCTATTTAGGACATATATTTCAACGTACTTTTTCTAGAGCTGGATTTTTGCTGAAAACATGTATAGCCCAGCTTTGTAAGCTTAACTATACCTCAAAAACAAAACCAAAAACCAAAAACCAAAAACAAAACAAAAAAACAACCAAACACAAAAAACCCCAAAACCTACAAAGATTTCCAGAAACCTAAAGATTTCCAGTGACAGAACTCAGGAGAATGTTTCTATTTTTGTCTCCAAGATTAAAGTAATCTTAAATAGTTTCCTAATACCACTGTGGAGTGCCTTCCAGCAACTGTTTCCCATTTGCCAATGAAGCAAAGAAAAAAAAAAAAAATCACCTCTAACATTTGTCTGCCCACCCAGTATCTATCCTATCTGTTTTCTGTTTTGATAAAATGTAATCACAATATATTGAGAAGAGGACAAGCTACTCTCTTTATTCTCCCTGGGGGGACCATGGAGTGTCTCCCCTGTTAATTTAGGAGGTTGAGGGTTTGTTCTTTGAGCTGAGTTTTTGTGAGGAGAAAAAAATCTTTAGATCTGGAAAATCCAGGAGTCTTTTTATGAAAAATATCAGGTAGGGCAGTGTGACAGGAAATGGATGGATGGAGCAGTCTCTGATTACCCACGCAGCCCTCTCAGGTTCTGAGTGTAATGCCCAGCTGCATGACTCCATGGGATTCATGCCTACTAGGGGGCTAGACTATATGGGTATTAAAGGGTACCTTGTCTCCAATTCCACATTGATCTTTTTGCCTATATCTTACTGGAGTAAGGGAAACTTTTGTAAGAATGAGACTCAGAGACATCTGGGTTTTCTGAAGGTAAACAGGTCAAGTTTTAAGGTTTATGGTCATTAGATGTATGGTCTTTGGACATGTGCTTCTGGAAGTGCTTCATAGAGCCCAAATCCCCCATTGGATGGCTGAGGAGAGAACACAGTCATTTCCTTCCTGGTTTTCTGAAAGCCCTACATAGTATGAAGAACAATCTACCGATGGCCACAAGGAGATCCTTGCCAAGGGGTTGCAAATCTCTCACATGGTTTACATTAATAGATGAATATCATGGTAATTTTAACATTGTTTACATTTAAAATTATATAAATACATATGTTCTTAAGCTGCATATAAGGGATGAGATAAGACTGGAATTTCATTCTTTTCTGCTTCCTCTGTTTCTGTCATTAGACAGTGGTGTGTGTGGCTTCTTGTGCTACCTCCACTGTTGACATATTAGAGAAAAACCACTGACAGATACAGTGCTATAGGTGTAAGACATTTTACCTGGATGCAGAACTTCTGAGATGGCTTCTGTGTCTTAGTCAGATGAAAACTCAGCCATTTTAGACGAATTTATCATGTATTCAATCTGAAAAGAAAAAAAGAGTAATGAGTTTCACTGAATATGGTCAGATTTTCATTTTTTAGTTGACAGAGTAAATAACACTACATCTTAAATGTGTTTTCGAAGGGAATGAAACTCTCTGGTCCATATCAAGGATATGTTTGTCCTTATGTAGAGTTAGGCTGCACCAAGTGGCAGTCTGTCATGGGATTTCATCCTCTTTCTGGTTATAGTCAACATCTTCCCCCATACCCTTGTAGATACATACTAGAGGAGAAAAACAATGTTTTTGGGTAAAATAGTGAAATATTATTCTAAGACACTTCTGTAGACATAACTACTAATATAAGAAATATCACAATAGATTAGATACTTACTTGTGAATCTACAGTTAAACTTTGATAAGTGAATCTTTTTAATATAAACCTATATAAGTGTTACTGCACCAGAATTGAAAATAAATCTTTTTAAGAGATCATTTTTTTCTGTATGTCTGTTTTTATTTTTCATTGTAGTGATACATGCTTGCGGTATAAATGTCAAGTTATAAAAGAGTATAAAAATAAAAGTTCATGTCTCCTAGCTTTCTGTAATGGTCTCTCAGATCCACTTCCTAGAGGTACTTACTACTAATGGTTTCATATGTATCTTTTTAGGGCTTTTAAAAAATCATACATATGTGTACAAATTTTTTCATTTTACACATCATACTATTCTTCTCTTTGCCTTTTTGTTAAACTTAATATGGCTAGAACTATCTATACTGTATATATACATCTGCCTCCTTTATTTTGATGACTATACAATATTTCGTTCATTGCACTGATACATGATGATTTATTCAACCAGCCCCCTGTTACTGGGCCTTACGGTTTTCTTTTTTTCAGTTTCCCTTTTTGCCTGCTTAAGAACATGCCTGAATGATCCTATTTATACATATGCATTTTTAAAACTACATATCATTAGAAAAGTTTCAAAATGATTGTTGAAGCAAACTGTATAGTCCATGTTTTTGAGAGATACTTAAAAAACGTCCTCCGTAAAGGTTATATGATGCTAAAATTCTGACTTTTATCAAATCTCAAATTTTTTTCTCAGTCTGATAAATGGAAAGTATATATCTGTCTTGGTTTGCATTTCTTTAGATATGAATGAGGTTGAGCTTTTTTTGTTTTGTTTTATTTTCTTATTTTTTGTAGTTATTCTTCTACTAGTTTGCCCAGTAATGGCCTTTGCTCATTTTTCAATTGGGTCCTTCACTGTTTCTCATTTTAAAGAGCTTATGCTGTGTTAGGGAAATTAGCGTTTAACATGTAATGTCTGGCAAATAGCTTTCCCAAGTTCCTGTTTATCTTTTGACTTTGTTTATGGCCCTTTTTACTATATGATCATTTTAATTTTTTTATGTAGCCAAATTAACCAATCTTTTTCATTCCGGATTTGGGGGACATTTTTAAGTAAGAAATTTTTTAAAGCCGAAGAGTTATTCAAGAAGACAACAGGTATAGTATAGGTTACTTTTTAAACCACAATGTATACCAACTTTACTATAACATTTTTTTTTTTAAGATTTTATTTATTCGACAGAGAGAGAGAGTTCACAAGTAGGCAGAGAGGCAGGCAGAGGGAAAGGGGGAAGCAGGCTCCCTGCTGAGCAGAAAGCCCGATGTGGGGCTCTGCAGGGCTCAATCCCAGGACCCCGAGATCATGGAGATCATGACCTGAGCCGAAGGCAGAGGCTTTAACCCACTGAGCCACCCAGGCACCCTTACTATAACATTCTTATTTAGAATGATTTTGGCATTACAAGCATCTCTTTTTATCCCTGCATTTCAGTGGTTTTGTTGTTATAGCAAGAAGACATTTCCCATAAGATTATTTCTCTTATAAAAAGTACCGTCATGGTATGAACCTTGTGAACTACTCTAAGGCACTAGTGTATCTTAGGGGAAAAAATCAGAGAAAGGGTCAGATTTACCAGTATCATTCTCTATAGAGTTAGTAGCAGTTGTCTGAAGATCTGAAATCTAGAGTTAGTTGAAAGGAAAGTAATAGAAATTCTGAGACAAACAGGAAGTAAGAAGTATAAAAGTAATAGAGATTTTGAAATCACATACCAAAAAAAAAGAAAAAGGGAAAGAAAAAAGTCACTTTTGATCTTAGCCTTGATCTTAATAACTCTCCAAAGCTTTTAAGATTTGTTATATATTTTTCCTAGTCTTATCTGGTCTACAAAGATGGAGACATTTAAAAAATATATCAGTGATTTTAACTACACATCAGTGCTAATATAACTATTTTCATTAGAACACCAATGACCCAAGTAAGGCCATAATGGCAACTTGACAAGAATCTACCACACACATACACACACACACACACACACACACACACATGCTGAATCACACTCATGATTTATGTTTTCTATATTGCTCTATTCACTTATGATTATCTTTCCTTGCCATTAAATATTATTAAATATGTAAAAATGACTATATAATGTCCCATCATATGGCTTAACCTAATAGGAACTTAAAAGAATAGATTTGTGTTTCTCTTAAAAATTTATTCTATTAACCTAGTTGATCAAATGTCAGAGCACATTCAAGAAATCATTATATAGGAATCACATCAGATTCTTTTCCATTCCTGATAAAGTGGCAGCAATTAACTGTGTGAAAGTTAAGGGCTGGGATCCATCAGGGTGCAATGTATTTTATGTGAAGTGACATCATTTGAATAGAAAGATTACTAAAGCTGGGTTCATGGAACATTCTTATTCTAGTGGCATATTACACAGATTTAGAAGCATGTAAAATGCATTTGAATTGGATAACGAGAAAAGTTTGGTTCAAAAAGTGAAGGAAAATGTATGTGATGATAAAAGTATAAATGTATGAAGTTTACTAGAAGAAATCCTGTGTTTTTCAATTTATTTAGAAGAAAACCTGGTGTAGATTCCGTGCAGCGGCAGTCAAATATTTGGGCGTGGTGAGACCGGCAGGACTGTAAAGGGTCATGAGAGAATCACTGGTACTTTATCATTTATTAGCTCTGAGAAATTCTGCTGCTATGTACGGTGTGTCTCTTGGGCGCTACCACCCTGCTAGGCCCTTACAACTTGGCATTATGGCAGCCCTGGGTTGATTGCGTCCTAAGCCATACGTTACAAACTAGATACTGTACTGTTAGCGCTGCCTAAACTTCCAGATATAAGCCGCTGGTGAAGTTCCATCTCCCAATGATGTCCCTTTATCTCTGGGAAAATTGTAGCTGCTCAGTCCTGTTGACACACCTCTCCTCTCAAATATGATCACAGTGAACCCAGACTCACCTATGTCTTTTGACCAATGTCAGTGAGCCCCTGTCAGAACAGGCTTTTTGCCAGATCCAACTGACAGCTCTCAGAGAACCTATATGTACTAGGAGAAATTGTTCAGAGACTCAATCAACCGGGGTGTCACTGGCTTAAAAGAGGTCACCATTTGCTTGTAGACTGACTGGTTAGTAACTATATTCAACTAGTTTTGTGAACCATGCTTGTAGATAATTGTTTATATTAGAGCTGAAAGAGTGATATAAAATTTCAGTTGGAGAATAGTTTGTGTAGGTAGGGAATCACTTGTTCAAGAGAAGAGTTTTTTGTAGCATCAGAACACCAAAAGGTAAAAAGAGTAAATTTTAGGTAAGTTATGAAAAAACATAGAGATCAAACCTTAACTTTTAAATAATGAGCTGTCATAGTTTTAGTATTTATTTTCCAACTAAAGAAGGAATTTCTAGAATTCTTTATTATTGCACTTAAAGATGACAGGCAAATGTTACAAATAAAATCTTGTTTTTTCTATGAAACAGAACTTGATTTCAAATTATAATATTAAATAAATTCTCAAATAATTAGTTGGCCTGAAAAAGCAGACAGCCAAATGTAGAGTAGACAGTGTGGGGTGGCAGCTAAAAGCACAGGAATCAAAATTCCCGTGTTTAAGTCTACCAGTTACCACATTTGGGTAAGTTACTTATCTCGTTATTACTCAGTATCCCAATCTACAAAATGAGGATAAAGCAGTGCCTATTTCATAGGGATGCTGTGAGGATTAAATAAAAACAATATTAAAGGTTGAACGTATTTGGCATATTATCTGTGCTCGATAAATGTTAGCTTTATGTAAAAATGTTTATTAAAAAAACCAATAAAATAACCTCTAAGTAATCATTCTATTTTTTTTTTTTTTAAGATTTTATTTATTTATGAGGGAGAGAAAGAGCGAGAACGCGCACAAGCATGAGCAGGGGGAGGAGCAGAGGGAGAAGGAGACTCCTCCTTGAGCAGGGAGCCTGATGGCGCTGGATCCTAGGACCCTGGGAAATGACCTGAGCCCAAGGCAGACGCTTTACTGACTGAATCACCCAGATGCCCTCGGTGATCATTCTAAACAAGGCCTAGGTGCTGTGTACTTGCACTCCTCTAACTTCATTGTGCATTGAATCACCTGAGGATTTTGTTAAAATGCAGATTCTTATTCAGTAGGTCTAGGTGGAGTCAGAAAGTCTGCATTTCTAACAAGTTCCCACATGATACTCATGATACGCATGATGCCCATGATACTGAGCTTTGCCTTGCCACTTGAGGTAATTGTGGATGATTGCTCCTAATTTATAGTACAGTGGTTCTCAGTAGGGGCAATGGGAATAAGGAAAGTTTAGACAATATATACAGATTTAAAATGCCTCCCAGGTGATTGTAATATGCTTGCCTTACCTTTTCCCTAAAGCCTGAAGAACCACTGATTTGCCATTTCAACTTTTATTCTGTTTCTCCTTTTCTTACTCTTTCCTCTACTTTCCCCTTGCCTTTACAGCTTTAGACTAAAAAATAGTATTAATAGTTAGTTCCCCAATTAGTAAGAGTAAAGCATCAATTTCAAGTCATTTTATTGTGTGTAATAGGATACTATACTCAAATGAGGTTAGAAAAGTGGTTTCTACCATATCTCTTCTAAAATATAGGGGTCTGAAAAATGTATTTAACATTTTCCATGGCTTTAGCTAAAAACAAATAACAAGCAAGCAAGAAAGTGATTTATGGAGCATTTATTAATAGAATACAAAGATGCATTGGATGTGCTACATATATTATCAAAGGAGGTATACTCCCCTAAGGAAGAGAAAGTTGTGGAAGTGGCTGGAATCAAACAATATGACATTAGACATTCCATTCTGAAAAGTAGGACAGAAGGAGGCTTATTTTAAAATGGCTTCCCACCCCAGTGTTAACTGAGATGCCTGGAGAGCCTCATATCCAAATATGTACTTAGCTTGACCAACATCTCTCTAGGGCAAAGATCATTTTTATACTTCAGTGTTCTTAAGGAGCTAATATTATCAGATCTATAGTATTTCCTCTGTAAGTATCTTCTACTATTGTTGATACATTTCATATAATTCTTTATTTTCTAAGGTGGATAGAGGAACTTTAATATTAATTGGTAAATACCTAAAGACATCATAGAGAGCAAATTAGCAATCATAAACTCTTTTTAATAGTACAAAATCATATGTGTGTTCTCCAGTATTCTCACTCTGAAGTTAACCATTCAAAGTTAATCTAAATAAGTTTTAACATCATTTGAAGAATAAAATAGCTTATATGTGTATAAAGTGAACAAGAAATTGTATAAAACTTGACCCAAACTGAATGATTATTAATTCTATGATTTTAAATTTTAAGGGCATTTAGACTTAGGACTTGGAATATGAAGGCATAATGCGGTTAAGAAAAACAAAGCATACCCATTTCTTCACCCATTTTCTAAACTATTAAATGTTAGAAAAGTAATTAACTGTGAGACCAGCAACACAATTTAAAATATTCTTAGATATAGGAAGGAAACTAGTAATCACTGGCAAATTCTAGACATTTATTTCTACTTAGGACATTTGGATGATCACCTATTTAGGAACCAAACAAATAGAACAAAAACTTCTAAATTGAGCTATTAGAATAATGTAAAATACAGCACTCATACAATATTTACAGCATATAGTGAATCTTATGTTAGTAAAATATTTGAAAGATGGTTTTAACACTCAAGGGAATTGTTTTCCCTTGTGACATCTGCTACAGAGAATCAAAAATCAGCAGAACTTTCAATGTTAATATGACGACTAATAACAAGATAAACTTGTCATTTCTATAATCTAAATATATACTTTATGTTCTATTTCCAGTTGTCCAGTTTGTCATTAAAATAACCACTCACTAATAAAATATTTGGCAAATGTATATATAGCTTATGTATAGCTCCTTAGTTGTTGTTGGTTTTTTTTTTTTTCTTTTTTTGGCTGTGATTTATTTTGGATATGTTTTAGAGCTTTAATAGGGTAGTGGTAGTCATTTGTCAAATCAGTTGAAAGTTATCTTAAATCCCTATAGACACTCCTTGATTTAAGATAGCTTATATATTAAGTCATCAAAAAATTGAATTTTGGTAGCTAAAATTCATATAATGAATAAAATAGAAAAATGTAAAATGACAGCTAAATTTGGGCTGGAAATGGAACAAAACTTCTTTTGCTTATGTGAACTTCGATATACTATTTTAATAAGTAACTACATGGCAGGGAATACAAACCATGTATTCCAGTGACTTTAGGCAGTTTTTGAAAGGGAAGGCTTAGAACTATTTTGAAGAAAAATAAAAGCACTTTTCAGTGGCAATGAGTTTAAAAGGTGATTTGTCCAGTTTACTAGATAAAATGGGAGAAGAGCATTCCTAACCTGGCCTTCACTGCTTTGTCATAGTTTGCTAGTCTGGCTCTATATTTGTTATTTGCCACAGTGTGTCTTTAAAACAGCTTTCTTAATCTTTACAACACTTGGATTTACTTCAAACATCTAAATAAAATTCTTACTTTGCTAGCTTACTTGGGAGACTCTCTGGCATAGGCCAGTCATGACTGAGCAGACAAAGCACTAGGTAAACTAATGAGTGTGGGGCTAAAGGCTGGGAGCCTGCATCAAGGAGCCAACACATGTAAGTATTATGGGACTGGTCCTAGGTCCCTATAACAAATCTGAAAACAAAATACAGCATATCTGTTATTTGCTTGAAAAGGATGTGGTGGCATAGATAAAACTATAGAAAACATGCATCATACATTTAAACTGTTAGTTTTAGACTTCTCTCAGCTAAATATTTTACCAGGGCTTTGGTTAAGTAGCAGATTAAATTTTCTTTCACTATTTTCCCTCCCGCATAGGGCAAATAATTAGTGATAGTAACAACAACGGTAATAAGCAGCAGCAACAAATAAAAAAATGTACACCCACACATACACACACACAATTCTTACCTCAAACTAGGGGAAAAAAAAAAGGAACACAATGTAAGAAACCTGAACATTCCACAAATTGTTTGTTTTTTGAACACTGACCCAGGATCAGAGAGTGACAGGAAAGATTTAGGCTTAGAACTCTTGGGATGGGGAGCATTGCCGAAGCAACAGTGACTGAAAGACATTTTATACATCTTAAGGAAGATAAGTCTTCCTTTGGCATCAGTGGAACCAGTGGAAGAAAACCAGCTTCCTTCTGACTTGGATGATGGAGCATTTGATTCAGTTTTAGGTCAAAGAAGAGAGCCTTACCAGAAATGGAGGCTTCATCATGGGCACAAAGAACAATGAAGTCAGAGAGAGACAGAGGAAATGACAGACTTGACACTAATAACAGTGAAACTTTAACAAATGCTGAGACCTGGCAACTGGGGTACACGGTCTGAGCCATAAACCAGGTTATGGGAACCAGCAGCCATAATCTGGGGGGAGTGGGGATAGACTTTTGGAGCCAGCACTGGAAACTTAATGATTTTCCAGAATAGATAATTTACCAGGACAGTTATTTAGAGAGTTTTGAGGGTCCCAAACATGGGCTAAATGGGAAATGACTTTAGACTATTATTTTTTAAGCAAATAACTAGGAAACAAAAGGAATCAAGGAATTTTGTCACTGGAAGGAGCCTTAAGGGCAGGGGCCTGAGGTTCAGAGTTATGAAATAACTCTCCTGATAGTACAGAACCATTTAAGTGGGTCTCCCCATTCCCTGCTCCTGGCACTTCCCTGCTCCTGCACTGTCTGCCTGTGAGGGTGGCAGAATCCACCACAGCCTAAATAGAGATTATCTATGTGGGGCCTTTAGAGCTAGGGAAGCACTAAAAGAGAAGGGAAGCAGGCAGTTTCTTAGAGAGGACTTAGAAAAAGGTTATAGCTTATGCTAAAGGAAATAAATGCTTGGGGATCCAGGATACTCAGATGGTATCTACCAAGAGAATCATGTTGGGACTAGATACCTTTAGGAGAAACAAGTCGCTCAACAAAGTTTTAAAAGAACAGTAGTGTCCCAGATTTCTTGCATCCCTCACTGTTACTTTCTCTTCTCTGAATGACACTAGAAATAAATGTAGCTAAGTCCCAAATTTGATCCCAGGAGAAAATGAGCACCCAAACTTTTACTGAGAAGAGAGGACTTTGAAGGCCAGTAGTGGAATTCTGATACACCACCAGAAAACAAATAAAAGGTAAAGAAGCCCCAGTTGGGTTCAATAGCCAGGTCTCTACTAGCTGCCCAAAGACAATGGGGCAGGAGACGCTTTGGGAAAGACTTGCTGAGGTCTTGGGGAGAAGTAGCAGGCTGGCAGTATAGAAAGACTGGGCTGGACAGTTAAGAGAATTGAAGAATGGGGTGCTAGGTAGGTGGTGTGGAGGAAGGGAGCCAAAAAGAGTTTCTCTTAAAATCCCGCCTCAGTTACAAACGTGTACTGGCCAGGGCTGTGAGGATTGGGGTGTAGAGATGCCCCTGCTTCTCCCTCTTGCCAATCTAATGAGGGGTGAGGGGGAAATGAACTGTGCTGGGGTGTTGCCTGGGAAGCAGAGGGGGTGGTTGGGGACACTCTAAACTTCACGGTAGAAATAGCACAACTTTTAAATGGAAGCCCTGCGGAGTCATACCGGCTTCTACAAGAGTTGGAAGCCTGGGAAGAAAGTTTACTTGGTTGCATCCTAGTTCTGCAGATTTCTTGCTTGGACTCAAAAGTCTGGTCAAATCAGAATGAAATGTTGGGGGCACGCAGCGAACAATCTCAAATTGTTCCCTGCAACCCGGGCGCCCGTCTCCTAATTTGGGGAAGGGCTGCCTGTTCCTGGTGGGCGCCAGGAACTAAGCTCGCTCTCTCCTTCGTCTCCGGGAGCCTAACAACACAGCACCCCCAGTTAGGGCACCTTGACGTGAAACTGACCAGCCCCGCCCCGCAGCCCTCAAACCCGGCATGGGAGTGGGTGTCGACTCACCCGCGCCCAGGGCACTGAGCCCACGTCGTACCGCAAGCGAGCAGCGCTGGTGCGGTGCTTCCGACCGCCGCTTCCGCGTCCCGGCGATGCGCCCTCACTCCTGGGGTTCGCTTGGGCTGCTCCCCATCAATCACCGCCCTAGCACGGCAGAGCTGCTGGCAGTGCCTGTCGCCACCGCCTGGGGCCCTGGCTGACAGGCGCTGGAATCATCCTCGATGAGGCAGCTCTGAATTTATACCGAGGGGCGTTGCTGCTCCGTAGGTTCCAGGGACGAGGCACTGTTTTGCATTCTCTCCTCCTCCGCCCCGCCTCTGGAGACCCTCTTGGCCCAACCTCCTCCCCCTACAGATGCTGACGGAAGCGGGAGGATGCCACGATCTTACCCCAGGGTCACCTATCAAATCTGTGCGCACTTGGCTCGGAACTGCATTGGGGAGGGTCGCGAAATGGGAGAGAGCTGGGGGTACAGGAGAAACAGTTCACGCCCGAGATAAATGTTTCCTAACTTTCTTTTTTTTTTTTTTTAACTTGGAAAACTTTTTAAGGAGGAATTAGCGAACTTCTCTTTCCTGTAACTCAAACTTTGACAATACTCTGGTGGATCATAGATACCATATATTAATTTCAGGTTTACAGAGTGAAAGGGTGGACATTTATGTCCTCCTACTGGGCATATTATCAGAGTGCAAGTTTAAAAGTATAAAAATAGAAAAAGTTAAAGAATAAAATATGACCAAATATTTAAGTAGAATTAATATAATTTCTTCACAAGCTTTAACAAAAAACAAAAGAGGATCGCTTCCCAACTTATGCAGTGAGGCCAGTATTGCCCTGATACTAAAACCAGATAAGACATCACAAGAAAGACAACTCAGATAAATATCTCTTATGAATGTAGGTAAAATATTAACAAATTGAATCCAGTAACATATAAAAACAATTATACACCATGATCAAGGAAGATTTATCCCAGGAAAGCAAGATCAGTTTACTGAAAATCAATTGATGTAATACATCATATCAATAGAATAAAGGACAAAAACTACAGGATCATCTTAATAAATCAGAAAAAGCTTTGACAAAATTCAACAGCCTTTCATGATAAAAATACTCAACAAACTAGGACTAGAAAGGAACTTACTCAATCTGTAAAGTCCATCTGTGAAAAACTAACATCATACTTAATGGCGAAAGACTGAATGTTTTTGTATCTAAGATCAAGAATAAGACAAGAATGTTGGCCCTCCTCACCTCTGTTCAACATTGTGCTACAAGTTCTATCTGGTGCAATTGGGCAAGAAAAAGATAAAAGTCATCTAGGTTAGAAAGGAAGTAAAAGTATTATTTATTTATTTGACAGAGAGAGAGAGAGATCACAAGTAGGCAGAGAGGCAGGCAGAGAGAGAGGAGGAAGCAGGCTCCCTGCTGAGCAGAGAGCAGGATCTGGGCTCTATCCCAGGACCCTGAGATCATGACCCGAGCCAAAGGCAGAGGCTTTAACCCACTGAGCCACCCAGGCGCCCCGGAAGTAAAAGTATTTTTATGTGCAAATGACATGATCTTGTATTTAGAAAATTCTAAGGAATCAATTTAAAAAAAAACTATTAGAGCTAATAAACAAGTTCAGCAAGGAACAGTCCAAAAATGAAATGAGAAAAAAATTGCATTTACTGTAGATCAAAAAAATGAAATACTTAGGAATAAATTTAACTAAAAAGGAGTAAAACTTGTATTCTGAAAACCATAAAACATTGAAAGAAATTAAATTAGACCTAAACAAATGACATCCTATGTTCATGGATTGGAAGACTTTGTATTGTTAAAATGGCAATAATCTCCATATAACATACAGATTAAGCACAATCTTAATCAAAATCCCAACAAGTTGTTTTTAAAGAAATTACCAAGATAATCCTAGAATTCATATGGAAGTGCGAGAGACCCATAATATCCAGAACAATCCTGAAGAAGAGCCAAGTTGGAGGACTCACATTCCTGATTTCAAAATTTACTATGAAGCTGTCATAACTTAAACAGAGTTTTACTGGCATAAAGATTGATATACAGATCAATGGAATGGAATTGAGTTCAGAAATTCTAGTATATTATGGTCAATTGATTTTTGATAAAGATATCAAGACAATTCAGTGGGGAATGAATAGTCTTTTCAATTAATGTGGCAACCAAATGCCAGAGTCTGAGTGAAATTTGGAAATGTTCCTGTAATTATTATATGAGGTTCAGGAGAGCCTTATATTTTTAAATTGATTTAGTGCTATAGGTCATTAACCATAATTCTGCCTGTACTAAATTCTACCTTGGTTTTAGAAATAGTGATAGTTTTGAGGATCTGTTCCTTAGAGGGTCAGCTGTTTTTGATGAAACTTCTTGAAAGGGTGGGCTTTGCTCTTAGGGATATTTTATCACCAGAAACAAGCAGATGAGAAGGACTAATTCCCAAGAAATTAATGGCATCATTATTATTGTGATGAATCAGCTGAGTAATAGTATGGTTTAAACTCTTGGCTTTTCTGGATATAATAGCACATTGATCCTATAAATAAAGATGAGCCTTAGAGTTATGACTAGAGACATGGATTGGAAGCCCAGTTTCAAATATACATACACATGCAAATGCGTAGAAAAAAATGGATTACTTTGACTGAAATGCATACAGTGATTGTTTGAAGGTCGTACTTATGGATACTTTTAGATGATATTTGCTTTTTATGCTTGTGTATGTTACCCAAATTTTATTATAACAATTATATCAGTATAGCAGGGCGAACTAGAGGGTAGAGAGCTTAGCACAGGAACTGTTTGGAGAGCAAGAAACATCCGTGTGGACACAAATTGCTGCCACTAAACTTGAAGGCCTAATGTTGCAACCACATGACTGTGCCTATACCTATACTCTAGGGCATTCCTATGATTTAGAATATGCAATTAGTTCTCATATTTATGACAATTCAGTACTTGGCCTTTATATGAAGAAAAAGTGTTACAAACATACATAAATATTCACAATGTAAATGGAGGTCCGTTCTAGTGACTGCAGAAGTGCTAAGAAAATAGAGCCATGCTTTTCAGATGGATACTCTGGCAGACATTAACCTAATCTGCTACTGCATGTAGTTTGGTTTATTGTTTCAGAGAGTATATTGGATAAAACATCACATCATATACTCTTATCCTATGTATAGTACTTCCAAATGAATTCATTGTATAGCTACTGGCAATTGTAAATTGGAGCTCATGCAAATGGCCACTTACATTACTCAGAATGGAAAAAAACCCAACATTTTCTGTATTTCTCTTATTCTAAAATTTTTCCCAAAGATTATATCATTAAGCTTCATCAAATTTAGAGTTACAGAAAGAACTTCATTTTGATTTCAATTTCTCTTTCTCCAGCTTTTAAAATTTTTTTCTCTATTCCTAGATTTTCTCAGATGTGAAAATCTGAGATGTGAAGATGTGAAAATCTTTCACATCTCTTCAGGTTTTTTTATTTCTTTTTGCCCATACTGATCTATTTCTAGATTACTTTCCAATGTTTACCATTTGAAAACTTGGTTATCTTCAAAGACTCAGATCACGTGCCGATTTTTAATTTTCTCACTCACATCTGCCAGAAGTTACCACTTTTTCATTTGAACTTTAAGTGACTGTTTTTGAGTATATAAAGTAGCATGAGTTTATTGAAACAGCTGTTTAGTGACCTGGAGTCCATTTTACATTTTCTTAAGAGCCATAAGTGAAGGTTGGCCAAACAAGTGGACATCTGGATCCTTTCTTAAAATAAGGTTTTCCAATATTCTGTTTACAAGTTATGTGAACTTGAGCAAGTTATTTAGCCTTTTTATGGTTGAGTTTAATCATTACTAAAATGTGAGTACTAATAGTACCTAATTCATTGTGAATGAGGATTAAATGAGTAATACATATAAAGCAAATAGAACAGTGCCTGTTCTACAGTTAGTACTTAAACAAATGTTAGCTTTTAAAAAAAGTTAATCCCATTAATTCTAAGTATGTATGTTGTCCAATTATTCAGATATAGTCACTATTCTAAGAAATCCTTTTGATAAGGTAGGAGTCTGTCTTACTCAATGTACTTTACCAAAATTGATATCCCTGCTTTAAATAGTTTTACAGGAGTATAGAGAAAGAGATGACTATGACAACAAAAGAGCATTGGCGAATATTCTTGACTGGAGCATGTAGATTGATAGCCTCATTAAGTATAAGTGAGTTTTAAAATGCTATGTATTATAATGAGGATCAGTGTCTCAGGAAAATTTATTTAAATTGTCCATGTAGTATACTCTCAGAAACTGATATGTAGAGTGAGTAAACAACTGTTTTACCCCTTTTATTTTCTACCTTTTACAAATGTAACTTCTTAAAAAACAGACTTATAAACTTGATATATCATTAACTAGACAGTCTTTCTACTATTTCTTATTACCTTCATTTTAAAGATAGAGAATGAACATTTGCAATGTTCTGTAACTCACCAGAGCATAGAGATAGTCCAATAAATGTTATCCAATAAGATGGCAAATGTGAAATATAGTTTGTAGAGGCTTAGACAAATCTAAAAGAGTAAAACATGTTATTCTAAGTTATATTTGGCTTTATGATTAAACATTTAAAAATTATTTAAATGTTCATGAGGAATGAGTGAAAAACTAATAGGAATAAAGCTATTCTTAACTTTAGAGATGAAGTCAGATAAAATAAATGAGATGGCTCAATTTAGTATTAAATTAATTTTACTTTCTAAAAAAAAGTAAGGTTAGTATGCTCACTAATAAAAAATGTTGGTAGATGATAACAATGAAAAAATACTACACAAATAAAATTCCCAGTAAGAGAGTTGTAATATGTGTTTTAAATTTATGAACATCATTATTATTTTTTTTAAGATTTTATTTATTTATTAGAGAGAGAGAGAGATCACAAGTAGGCAGAAAGTCAGGCGGGCGGGGGGGAGGGGGAACCAGGCTCCCCACTGAGCAGAGAGCCCAATGCGGGACTTGATTCCAGGACCCTGCGATCATGACCTGAGCCAAAGGCAGAGGCTTAACCCACTGAACCACCCAGGTGCCCCGAACATCATTATTTTTTTAAAGATTTATTTATTTGAGAAAGGGTAAGAGAGAGAGAGAGAGAGAATGAGCTGGGGAAGGGGCAGAGGGAGAGAGAGAATCTCAAGCAGATTCCTTGATGAGGGCGGAGCCCTCATCAAGGAATCCAGGGTTCTGGATCTCAGAACCCTGAGAGCATGATCTGGGCCGAAACCAAGAGTCAGACGCTTAACTGACTGAGCTACTTTGGTGCCCCGTAAACATTTTTATTAATAATCATTGAATAGGTACATCATACTCTGGATAGAGGAAGTGACATACATAAGAGTTGTTTAAATTTATTAAATATTTAATTTAAAAGAAGGAAGTTTTATATCATTGCTAAAAAGATGGAGATGCTGAAAAATGAAATATTTAGAAAGAACGGGGTAGATATTTAGGGTGGCAAGCAGGCTATATTGTGACCCGTATAAAGAATTCAGCAGACTTTCAGATTAAAAAGTCTTGCAAAATGAGTTACATTTGTAAAGTTGCATTTGAATTTAACTGGGTGCAGAACGATAAGGAGATTAGGCTATCCCAATTTTAGTTAAATTCCCATTGTCTTTTGGAATAGTACAATCTAGATATTTTCCACCACATTTCTTGTTTTGGTTCAGTTTTGGTGGTGGACCCTTATTGACTGTCAGATTGTTCATTCACACAATCATGCTGGCTGTCCTTTTCTCACTACAGAGGTCATGATACCAAGCTACCCACTTGGCTGATGCTTCTTTGGCATCCAGCCATCTTGAGAACACCCATGCTGGCCCAGGATACCCTCCTGCCCTGCTGATTGAGCTGCAGGATTCCTGATCCAAGCAGAAGGCTCCTCCCTAATCAGTGAAAAGCATGTCTTTGACAGGGGAGATGTTTATAGCTGATCTGAGCTCCACTGGGTTAGAGACAATTCCTAATGAATGAAGCTTCCTCTGGCCCATTTAGAATCTTTAACTTCACCACGCAGCCCCAAAATACTTCCCTACATGTAAGCAAATTATCTTTAAAAAAGAAAAACTTGATGCACTCACCTGCTGCCCCTGTGTTGTTAACAGCTGTCATCTAGTCAGGATTTCATCTACACTAGTTTCATGCTGAAGGCATTCACAAAGACAGCCTATATAAACAGTCCACATTTAGATGTGTTGAAAACCACTTATTAGCAAAGTTTGAGCAATCGTTTGTTGGGAGATGGAGTAAGAGTATTGAAGTAATACCATCAGCACTCATATGCGCCACTTTGAATCCAGTGGTGGAAGTGTGATTGGGTTGAAGGTTTCTTTTGACTAGGAAGTTTTTTAAATGAAGTCCTGTCTTTTCTAGTATATCAGCCAAACATTAATTTTATATTTATCCTTATAGGATTATTTTAAGATACTTTTTCAGTGGCTGTTGTATAATTTTAAATAGACGTTCAGGTTCCTTTGGCTGACTCTGCTTGTACTCACACTTTCTGTCTGGTTAATATTCCACGATCTTTCTACATGAACTCATGCTGCTAGTTGTTCATTAAATTGTTCTTGCCCAAGTACTTCTTGATCAATTCTATTATTATTTGTTCTTATTCTTTCCTAGTATTGATGTTAACTGCTTGGTAATTTCCTGGATCTCCCCTTTGGCACATCTTAAAGATTAGAATAGTTATTATTATAATTATTTTCTTGAATCTTTCTGCAGCCCATCCATCATTCTCTATTTTCTGCATTGTTTATGACTTGAAGATCTACAGGATGTAAATATATTATTCGTATAAAACAAATATCTTACTGTGAGGATAATACTCTCAAATATTTCTTAGCAAAGAGATTTATATTTTACTAAAATATACTTTGAACATACTAACATAAGAAATAAAATTACTGGATAAAAATTAAGCATTAACAGCTAAAATATACTTTTATTGGCAAATCATTTGGCCTTTCCTGAATGGACAAAATGTAAAAGTAAACATTTTTAAATTAATTACTTAAAAATGCAAATAAAATGCTATTTTATTTGTATCATTCATCCATGAACAACATATGTTGCCTCTTTAAATATTTTCTTACTATGTGATTTTTTTCAAATAATGCTTATTCTTATAGTATGGACATAAGCCAATTTTGGGCCATTAGTCATAGAAGAGATACTATTAATTAATCAAAGCACCTGTAATAACTACCGGATTAGGCATGAGGGCATCAATAAGACACAGCCTCTGAATAAAGATGCTCACAATTCAGGGAGTAAAATGAGCAGGGCTGTATAAAACTATGTTTAAACATTAGAGATATGTTCAGAAAATGCAAAGAAGGCCAGAATTAACTCTGATAGCCAAGCTGGAGACGGTTACCATAGGGTAATCTAGACAGAAGTCACTACATGTGCAGATGACACTATGACAGTGTATCTTTTCCAATATGGGTAGAAGGGAAATGGTTCTTTGTTTAATCTTTTTTTTTTTTAAGATTTTATTTATTTATTTGTCAGAGAGAGAGATCACAAGTAGGCAGAGAGGCAGGCAGAGAGAGGGGGAAGCAGGCTCCCCGCTGAGCAGAGAGCCCGATGCAGGGCTCTATCCCAGGACCCTGAGATCATGACCTGAGCCGAAAGCAGAGGCTTTAACCCACTGAGCCACCCAGGTGCCCCTCTTTGTTTAATCTTGATCTCTTCTGCTGGATTGGAATCCCCCAGCAAGCAAAGATCATGATAACCTTATTCACTCTGTACCCATAGTCTGTCATAGCAGTTGTTGCATAGTACATGTCAATAAGTATTTGTTGAAGGGATGAATGGATGAGGTGAGGGTAAGATTTTGAAAGGCCAGGTTCAAGTATTTGACTTAGCCTATGGGTAATGAGAGTCATGGGGATCATTGAGCAGGGAGTCCTATGATCTTATTTGTTATGTAAGAAGGTAAAAAGTAATTCTGGTGGAAATGTAAAGGATATATCTAAATGGGACCAGATTGTGGGCCCATTGAGTGAGAAATTCCAGGAGATGAATTAAAAATATCAGAAGAAAAATGAAGAGGACTTAAACTAAAGTGCTGGCTCTATGGATGGTGGGACAAGCTTCTGAAATGCAGTGGAAAGGATTCATTGACTGACTAGTTGGATATGAAGGGTGAGAGAGAGGCACAAAGGAAAAGATGAGATTTCTGGGTTGGGAGGCTGGGTGGATAGCAGTGCTATTAACTGAATTCAGGAATACCAAAAGGGAACATATTTTAGAGAAAGGATAAATTTAATTTTGGATGTGCTCAGGTTGATTTCTTGAAGGGCATCCAAGTAAAGAAGAGCCTGGACTGGGATATGTAGTTTTGGGACTCATGAGTATAGAAATGATGCTTGAGGTTATGGGAGAAAATGAGGTTTACAAAAGAGAGTGAAAAGAAAAGAGAGGAAAAAAATGAAGATGAAATCTTGGGAAACACATCTAAGTGATAGACAGAGGGGGAAGAGTCAGCAGACAAGAGAGCTAACATTGTTTTGAACACAAACTGTGAGACAGATGCTGTCTTAGTTAGTTTGCATATGTGGTCTAGTTTAATCTTCACAACAGCTCTGGGAGATCTTATCAAAGAAGTAGGAGCTTTTCCAAGCATCCTGAAAACTTGGCTGGAGCGAATTTTAAGTAGACATTGGCAAACTTTCTCTGCAAAGGGCCAGATAGTAAATATTTCAGGCTTTTGAGACAGCCTTACAACTCTGTCTATGAGGTGAGAAAGCAGCCATAGATAAGCATGTAGTTGTGTCTGTGTTCCAATAAAACTTTATTTATGGACACTGACATTCAAATTTCATATATTTTTCATACGTCGAAATATTATTCTTTTGTTTTTTTTAAAACCATTTTAAAATGTGAAAACTATTCTAGGCTCGTTGGCTCTATAAAAGCAGGGAGCAGGTTGCGGTTTGCTAAACCTTGGTTTAAAGTAAAAGAGGGTGTTAAGTGTCAGATGCAAACATATGAGCCCAAAAAAATCACTGAATCTTGCAAACACAATGTAGTTGATGACCCAGCAAAAGTGGTTTCAGTAGAATGGAGGGGCAAAACCCCATTGTAACAGATTGGGAATAACTAGGTTGACAGAATAAATATAGGCCTTCTTAACAAGTTTGTCAGGGAAGGAAAAGACAGAATTAAGGGAAAGCTGATGTCTGGAGAGTATTTTTATGGTGCTTTTCATTTTAGGATTTGGTTTCCAGAGAAAGTCATTTAAAAGAAAAAAGAAAAAGAAAAGAAAAAAATGAGCAAATGTAAAAACATAATTAATGCAGAAACATTTCAGGTCATGAGAAAAATATGTTGGGAAAAGGAGTTTTGTATTAGTAAAAATACAATAGAAGTTGGGACTACATCAAAATAAAAAGCTTCCGCACAGCAAAAGAAAGAATCAACAAAACTAAAAGGCAACCTACTGAATGGGAGAAGATATTTGCAAATGACATATTCAATGAAGGGTTAGTATCCAAAATATATAAAAAAGGGATAAAACTCAACACCCAAAAAGCAAATCTAATTAAAAATGGGCAGAAGACGTGAACAGACATTTCTCCAAAGAAGACATCCAGATGGCCAACAGACACATGAAAAGATACTCATCATCACTTATTGTCAGGGAAATACAAATAAAAACTACAGTGCCATATTACCTCACACCTGGCAGAATGGCTAAAATAAAAAACACAAGAAACAAGTGTTGATGAGGATGTGGAGAAAAAAGAACCCTCTTGCCCTGTCAGTAGAAATGCAAACTGGTGCAGTCACCATGGAAAATAGTTTGGAATTTCTTCAAAAAGTTAAAAATAGAACGACCCTATGATCTAGTAATCACACTACTGGGTATTTACCCCTAAAATACAAAAAAAATAATTCAGAGGGATACATGCACCATGTTTATTGCAACATTATTTACAGTTGCCAAATTATGGAAGCAGCTCAATAGTCCATTGATAGATGAATGGATAAGGAAGATGTGGTGTATACATACAATGGAATATTATCTAGCCATAAAAAGGAGTGAAATCTTGCCATTTGTAATGGCAAGGATGGAGCTAGAGACCATAATGTTAAGCCACATAAGTCTGAGAAAGACATATGTCATTTGATTTTGCTCATATGTGTAATTTAAGAAATAAAATGAGCAAAGGAAAAAAGAGAGAGAGGGAGGGAGAGAGAAACCAAGAAACAGATTCTTAACTATAGAGAACAAACTGGTGGTTACCAGAGGGGGAGGTGAGGGGAAATGGGGGAAACAAGTGATGGGGATTAAGGAGGTGTTGTATGAAGTGCTGAGTAACTATACTGTATACCTGAAGCTAATAGTACACTGTTAACTATACTGGAATTAAGATAAGAAACTTAATAAAAAATATAAAAAAGTTAAAGAAAATTGGCAGAAAAGGTTGATACTCAAGCCCCCTAATTTATTCAGTATTTCTTATTACCTCTGATAAATGCTTGCATATGAAAGGAAAATAATGTCAAGGTGAAATGGAACTTGGAATTTCAAGGAATAGAAATCAAATATGTCATATTAAGGCCAAATTATTTCACAGCTCAAATTAGGACTCTATTTTCAGTTGCATTTAATTTCAGAAGGCCTTTTTCCTCCTGCCCTAGAGTTGCTTTCGCTCTATTTCTCTGTCCCTGAGGACATCATTCTCTCATCAGTAAGCTTGACCCTTACTGTGATAAATCTCAGTCCAAAGTCATCAGAATAAAATTTTATATATATTTTGGCACACTAGCATTATTTTAATTACTATTTACGATGTCTCCATACTATAATTTTTCCTTTCTGAGGTCAAACAATGCAGTTATATTTTCTATGCTATATCTCCTTCTAAAAACAGATGCTTAGCACATGTGTTCTGGGACAAATAGTCTTCATCAATAGAGATACACCTATGATGTGTTTCCCAAAGACATTGCAGAAACAAAATGTTTTGGATTTTTCCTTCTAATTTATTATATCTGGTGAGTGCTATAATTAAGGATTAGGAACCAAAGGAAATTGTTTCAAAGCATAAAATTTCCTGGAAAGGAATTATCTGTCTAATTATCAAGAAACCTCTTCATTGTAAAAATCAAAACATTCAAGTAAAAGGAACTCAGGTAATAATTTAGAAAACATTTTTTGTTGTGAAATGTTACACACATATAGAAGAATACATAAAATAAACATATGCTGTAGTGAGTAATTATAAAGCAAAAATTCATGTAAGGACCATCTGTTATGACATTGAATTTTATCCTCTCAAAATTCATATGTTGAACCCCTAGTCCCAGTATGCAGTATTTGGAGAGCCAATAATAAAAGTTAAATGATGTCATAAGGGTGGGGCTTTGATCCTGTAGGACTGTTGTCCTTACAAGAAGGCAGGAAGACAAGAGAGCTCTCTCCCCCTTCATTAGTACACAGAGGAAAGGCCATGTGAGGACACAGTGAGAAGGCAGCCCTGTAAAGGACAGGGAGAGAGGACTTAATCAATCCTGACAGCATCTTGATCTTGGACTTCCAGCCTCCAAAATTATGAGAAAATAAATGCCTCTTATTTAAGCCACCCAATCTGTGATATTTTGTTAAGGTATCTCTAGCTAACTAATACACTGTGGAAGTAAAAAATAGAACGCTGCCAGAACGTCAGAAGCTTCCAGTGTGTCTCTTTTCTATTACATTTCCCTTAGAGGTCACCAGAATGCTGACCTGTATGGTAATCATTTCCTTATTTTTCTTTATACTTTTCCCACATATGAATGTATCTTTAAATAATATAGATTTTAAACTTCATATAGATAGAACTATATTGTTAATTTATTTGTCTCCATCTTGCTACTTTTGCTTTACATCTGGTTGGTCCCAATTTTCCATGTTGCTATGTATAGTTATAGTGTGTTCATTTTTATTATGATAGAGTATTTAAATGTATGAATATACCTACCACATGAATTCTTTTGTGGATAGCCATTTGGGTTGACATTTTGGCTAATATGAATATTGTTGGAATTAACATCCCTGTATATGGTTCCACTTATATACACATTTCTCAAGGGTACATACTTGAAATGGAGTACCTGGCTCACGGGGTCTGTTAAAATAATATTTTCAAGGATCAATTATTTTTTTTTAAAATATTCTATTTATTTATTTGACAGAGAGAGAGAGATCACAAGTAGGCAGAGAGGCAGGCAGAGAGAGAGGGGGAAGCAGGCTCCCTGCTGAGCAGAGAGCCCGACGCAGGGCTCGATCCCAGGACCCTGAGATCATGACCTGAGCCGAAGGCAGAGGCTCAACCCACTGAGCCACCCAGGTGCCCCAAGGATCAATTATTTAAAAAATGTGACTTCATACTTTCGTTCTTCACTCCAGAAGACAGGATCATATCTTTTTGCAGAGAAACAGCCCAGGTGGTAGAATCATTGTTTTTAGATTTGCCATTTAGTGATAGCTTTGTAGTAACCACTCTCTTAGGGAATACATTTGAATGCTTTTTCTCCTCATCCTGTTGTTACTTGGTGAACTCCAAAAAGGACCATGTTAATGTTTCCAATTCTTATTTTATTTTATTTATTTTGTTAATTTTTTAATTTATTTTACAGATTTTATTTATTTATTTGTCAGAGAGAGAGCACAAGCAGGCAGAGTGTCAGACAGAGGCAGAGAGAGAAGCAGTCTCCCCACTGAGCAAGGAGCCCGATGTGGGACTTGATCACAGGATCCTGGGATCATGACCTGGGCTGAAGGCAGCCGTTTAACCAACTGAGCCACCCAGGCATCCCTCCAATTCTTATTTTAAATCTAAAGGGCACTTAGTTGGGTCTCCTGGGTGTCTCAGTAGGTTGAACTTCTGACTCTTGGTTTTGGCTCAGGTTATAATCTCTGGGTCATGAGATGGAGCCCCCAGTCCAGCTCTGCACTCAGCACGGAGCCTGCTTGTCCCTTTCCCTTCCCCTTTGCCCCCCATTCCCTACCCTCCTTGCACCATCTCTCTCTCTCAAATAAAATCTTAAAAAAAAAACAAAGGACACTTAGCTATTCTGGTGTGATGATTAATCTCCATTTATACCTCTATACTACACAAATCCATTCTGTTTCCTCTATCCTGCTCTATTCCTGGGGAGATTGACTACTACTGAAGACATCATCTGGTTTTCTTACTGGTTGACCTCTGGTTAAAATTGTTCAATGGGAGATTGGGTTTGGCTTCTGGTTCTGGCCTCTTGTTGGATTTGGCTAAGAGGAGGCACAGGCAAGAGATCTGGGGGCGAGAGGTTGGAATATTTCTTCGCGGATCCCTCTCTGCTTTGGTATGGAGTTTCTGGCAGTAGTGTCACTCCTCCAAGTGTCCAGTTCATTCTGGAAAGCTCATTCTTTATGGCTATAGTTTTCACTCGGTTCCAGGAGCACCACTTCCTCTCTTCATTCCTTTAGTCCTAGGGGTCGTAATGGTTTCCCACTATTGCTTGTCTCTAAGTACCTTATTGTACCTTATTTATTTCCTTATCCCTATCCACACTTCTATAAGGATTTTGGAAGTCTTCAGTGATCCTTCTAGGGTAAATTCTGTTTCTTACTGGGACTCTGTCTGATAGCTGGATTTTAAATTTCTGTTAAATAGAAATTGTGCTTCTTTAAACACAATGCCTATTCAAATTTCCTGAATAGTTGTCACATTTTATTTTAGGTTTAAGTAGAAAGTGTTCCTAGAAATGAAAACATGCATCCCAATATAAAAAGGGATATCAATGACTGATTAGTGTAATTAAGTACTAGGTGATATGCATAAAAGTGAATTGAAATATGCCATATATGAATTAATCTAGAATCATAAATCAGAGCCCATATGCCTTGTCTGCAAGGTAGTGACTAGTCAAATTATTCATGGTTTTCTAAATCTCTTAATACTCCAGGGTTTATTATTTGCCCCACTTTTATAAGTGTGCATAAGAGACTCTTCTTTAAGATCAACTAAATTATTCCCCTGTATTTTGTCTAACTTCCTTTTTTTCTGGTCTTTGCAGAGAGTATATCAATCATACTCATAAGTGTAGTAACAGATCTGAATTGCTGAAAGAACCAGAATTTTCAGCATTTTACTGGTCATAGAGTCTACCTCTTTTTTCCAGTATTTAAATTTGGAAGAGAAAAATATGCACAGCCTTTCCAGAATTCCTGCTGTATTGAGCTCAGAATATCATATAATCCTAGCTTAGCTTTCACGGGCATTGTTGGTGTTGATAACTCTAAGCTTGGTATTAATTTGGAAGTCTACATTGAGGAAACACATATGTTTGCTAATCTATTTTTATTTTAGGTATTTTGATTTTATCAAATTTTAGGTCAAATGATTAAGGGAGTTAATTTTTAAAAACCAGTTATAGTTTAATTTGAACATAATATGAAAAATTATCTTTTCCTAGTACTATTTGTGTTACATAGAATGTACAAACATAAAATATTTAAGCACAAACGCCCAAAGGCTTTAGTCCTATAGAGGAAGAAAAACCAAAAATAAGGGTCAACATATTCAGTTGACCCAGACATACTGTTTTATTCTTGGGTAGATATAGGTGGTGAAAGTTTTATTTGTTGAAATATTTTAGCTGACTCCTTTTGAATATTCTAGCTGAAATAATGGAAGAAATCTTCGTCTTGATATGTTATTGCCAAGGAAACAGATGGTATTATATTGCCCATGTATTCCTGTTGCTCAGAGTAGTGACTGGCACATATTAGATGCTCAGTAAAGACAGCATGTCACTGTTTAGAAAGCCAAATGTCATCCATTCATCGAAAAGATCCATTCTGGTCCTTCCTACCTGCCAAATATTTATTAACATACAAGCCTCATTTGCTATTCTAACAGTTCTGTTCTTTATAGCTTTAGTGTTTTGCATGCAGTATGAAACAGATTGTAAAGATGAACTCCTATGGAATATGCTGTGATTGAGGCTAATTCCCAACCACAAAGATGTTGTTTGTATTGTTAATAGCCTCTGAAATCAGTATGAGACTAATGTACAGTTAATAATTTTACAACTGTCCTCTCCTAACACAAACATAAGGCTTTTAAATAAAGAGAACAAGTTTAAATAGAATTTGCATCAACACATTATAGTAACATTTGTACCTAGGGAAATGAAACAAAAATATAATGGGTTTTAACGCATACTACAGTACAAGTAGATGCTCAGCATTACTTCAACATTGCAGTGTTTTTACAGTTTTCAAAATTAATTATTTTTCCTTTTCTATTAACTTTTAATTGCTTAAAGTTCATAAATGAGTGAAATTTCTGAGGATTTAGAATGAATCTATTGTTTTATATATGTTTATATATGTGTGTGTATATACACACACACACATATAATTTTTTAATGCTACGTTAATTACTGACTCTGGCTTCTGATCCTTGACTATATTTTAATTGAATGTGTTCAGTACTCTGAAAAATACAAGATGAAGCCGGTTATCGTCATAGGAACAATCAGTACTAAGGTAAGATGCCAAATTGAAAGTAAAGCATAATTAACATTGGCAATAGAAGGAACAGGTTTAGCAGTACCCAATCAACATTTTCAGCGGAATTAATTCAAGTTCTTGGGGTGATCTTGAGCTGTGTAACAAGAGAGTGTGCACATGAAAACACTTAGTATAGTAGCTGAAAAATAGAAAGAGCTCAGTGCATTCTTTAAAACTGCCCTGTTGAATACATTTGTACAGATTTTGCTGTTTACTTGCCACAGACTTAGTAGAGCACATGGAAAGTGTCGAGTAAAGACATACTGATTTTTCATAGTTCTTAGAGCTGTAGAGGTCTGTAAAGAACTTGGAAGGTCCTTTCATTGTATGGGTGAGGAAATTGAAGCCTAGAGCTGTTAAGTGACCATCCGGTTTCCCTTGTTACTGATGAAACCAGGACTGGAAGTCGAATCTTCTAACTCACCCTCTCCAGTGTTCTATTATTTAGCACATGTCAAATGATGACATAAATTGGTAAAGAATTATAATTGATCAGAAAAAAAACTGTTCTTATAGGTTTTAATTCCCAAACTGGTCCTTATATGCATTATTAGGGTATGAATGTTTTTCACACGTGCAAAAAATGTAACAAATAAATTCTGGATATTTAAAAGGAAACAGTGTGATTTGACAAGAAAACAAGAATTTTTACTATCGCCATGCATTTTACAGGTTGATAATTTTAAGCTCTTTTATAGGAAGCAGAGTATAGAAAAAGGAATACAGATTGGGAGAAAACTGGATTTCTTGTCCTGGATTTATCACATCTCAGCTGTTAGGCTTTGGAAAGATTACTTAACTTTTCTGAGTCTCAGCAACTTCAGTTTGAAAATGGATATATTTACCTCTTGGTTTTGGAAAGATTATGTGATAGCATTTTGTAAACTGCAAAGCATCACATAATGCAAGGTGTTACTACATGGTAGAACCTGGTAGTTGAGAATGACTCTTGAGCTACACCATCTGTTTTGTAGTAGTGTTTTTGCCACTTATTGGCCAGTAACTTCCCTAGTCCCCAGCTTCATCTGTAAAATGGATACAATAATAACACTTACCTCAGATTTTGTGAAGATTAAATTGGTTAATTTACACAAAACTCACATAGTAAGACAATATTTTATTTTTTAACATAATTTTACATTTCAGCTTTATGTGTAATAGCCAAAACAACTCGAAACAACCCAAATGTCTTTCACCAAGTACATAAATAGTGTTATATCTATATGGTAGAATAGTGCTCTGCTCTGCAAAAAAGGAAAAGAAACTATTGATGGTGATTTGATTGGTGACTGAAGATAATTGAGAATGGTAATGATCAATATTGATATTTATTTATTTATTTATTTATTTATTTATTATTTTTTTTTCCCCAAATGAATCTTGTAACACTGAAAAAATAAAATAAAAGTAAATATTGAGATTGAGATAAATCTTTTGGGGCACCTGGGTGGCGCTGGGCGTGGAGCCTGCTTAAGATTCTCTCTCTCTTTTTCTCCCCTTCTCTAAAAAACAAACAAAAAAGAAACAAAAAACCTCTTTTTTCCCAGTTTATTGAGAAATAATTGACATATGTTACTGCATAAGCTTAAGTTGTACAGCATGAAGTTTGATTTATACATATTGTAATAATGACTACGATAGGTTTAATTAACTTCTATCATCTCATATAGTAAAAACAAAAAAATTAATTCTCCTTGTGATGAGAGCTCTTCAGATCTACTCTTAACAATTTTCCTATTTACCATATAGCAGTGTTAATTATGGTCATCATGTATTTTATCTTATAACTGGAAGTTTGTATGTTTGACCACCTTCCTCCAATTCTCCCTTCTCCCACCCAATGCCACTATATTTTCAAGACTATTGGTGGGGGCACCTGGGTGGCTCAGTAGGTTAAGCCTCTGCCTCAGGTCATGATCTCAGGGTCCTGTAATTGAGTCCCACATCGGGCTCCTTGCTCAGTGGGGAGCCTGCTTCTCTCTCTGCCTCTGTCTGACACTCTGCCTGCTTGTGCTCTCTCTCTCTGACAAATAAATAAAATCTTGAAAAAGAAAAAAAAGACTTTGTAATGACCTCAAAATGTTTTTACATTATAAAATCAATATTTTTAATTGACTAATTAATAATATGATATCATATGGGTAGTTATTAATAAAGGAAAATATTAAATATTCTAAAATGGCTTATCTATTAAAATATATTGGTAGAAATTAAGCAAAGAGGAATTTTCTTGAATAAATTCATACAGAGTCACTTGAGGATGAACATGGATATTTAAAAATCAGACTAATAACTATCCTTACTTAGAATTCTTCTCATTTCTTGGCTTAAGTGACTGTTATAACCTTATTTGTCTTAATGATAATTCCTCATTTTATTCTTAGCTCTTCACTATGTCACAGAATTATAGAGCAAAAAAGATTTTGGCCTGAGTCCAGTTTGAGAGAGCAATTAAACATTTGAAGATTAGTAAAGTAGTTTGTACTTTGCATCTGAAAAAGAAGGAAATGAGAATCAATAAGTAACAAGTAAATAGGATTTAGACCAGTAAGATTTTTGTAGGGTAAATCCCTCCTAGAACCTTCAGAGAGAGAGAGAGTATAGCTCTGACACCTTGATTTTAACTTATAGTCTTCAGAAGAGTGAGAGAATACATTTCTATTCTTTTAAGCCACCTAATTGGTCTTAATTTGCTATGGCAGCCCTAGGAAATTAATATAGTTCCCATTCTACTCTCCTTCCCTCCAGTTTTACCCTTGGAGTGAGTGAGAATCTGCATTACTTAAAATGGAAGTTTCCAAAATACCATTCTTTTCATGGGACTCTTCTACTTCAACATTTGGTTGGAGACTTCAGAGTAAACTATAATTCCTTAGCATGCATGGAAGGACCTTCATAATTAAGTCTTACGCAAACCTCTTCAGTTGCAACACTTTCCACTCCCATGCAAACATCCTAAAGCCTAGCCATTCCTACTCAACTCCTATCAGTTTTAAGGAACTCAGCTCAGGAATCCCCTGTGGATTTTCTTTGATGATTTAAGCTTGGCCAAGATCTTTATACTATTCTTGTGGAACATTTCATATTGCACTCTAGTTTTTCGATTACTTCTTTGTTTCCTACACCAGAAACTAGGTTTTTGGGCATCTGATATTCTTGAATATGGTATGAGTTCTATAAGTAATTTTTGTTTGAAGGCACGTAAATAGATGGGTGGGATTACATGCGAAAAGGAGCACAGGTTGGTCTGGCTGAGGAATCAGAAAGTCTTCCTTGGGACATATCTTTCCAGATTGTTTCTTTATTCTCTTCTGTGAGATAAAATTAGTATATAAATCTCCCCCCTCCAAATTTTCTGTTTCTAAGGGACTTCAGCTTACTCCTGTTTCTTACAAAAATTCTTTTCCCTTTTAAAACTTTTTAAAATGTTGGAACAAATGTTCTTTTCTAACAGGTATGCAGTGATTTCTTCATAATGCTTAGGAGCTAGCTAAGTGGAGTGGTCATTCTATTCCAACTGGAATACAGGATCCATGGGATTTTACTTATTCACTGATGTATTCCTAGCACATAGAACTGCACCTGGCATACAGTGTATACTCAATAAGTATTTGTGGAATGATAACTTTGTTCATAAGACTGTTTTGACTTTATTGATAATATTGACTTGTTAAATTTTTTAAAAGAGAAATTTGATTTTTTTTGGGTAATATTTTAAGGTTCTTATAGTCTACTTTTTTTTTTTACCTTTAATAACTTTTGGATTTTTTTTTTTTTTTTAAGCCTTGTATAGGACTGTTTTTAATTAAATAGAGACACACACCAGCATGCCATTTTGTAGACTATTATTTGAAGTAGATTTACTCTTTTTTTTTTTTTAAGATTTTATTTATTTATTTGACAGAGAGAGAGAGAGATCACAAGTAGGCAGAGAGGCAGGCAGAGAGAGAGGGGGAAGCAGGCTCCCTGCTGAGCAGAAAGCCTGATGCGGGGCTTGATCCCAGGACCCTGAGATCATGACCTGAGCCGAAAGCAGAGGCTTTAACCCACTGAGCCACCCAGGCGCCCCAGATTTATTCTCTTTTTGTTGATAAAGTATTTTAAATTATAACAGACATATTGTTACTTTAGAAAGTGGAGTTTGTTTTTCAATCATTTTTTCTTTTGTTCCTCATGTATGGGTGTATGTCTCTGTATATACATATCTTTCTGTGTGTATTTCTATGCATGTGTGTATGTGTGAATGTATGTGTGTGTATGTGATAGGAAGGGAGGGACTAGTTAAAGAAGACACCAAGATGTAGCAATAATTATTTCATAGTTAACACACATTTTTACTAAGTCATGCTGTTATCTTGCCTTTGCTATGTTTAAATTCAGGAACAATCATATATACTTGGTCAGTGCCTAAAGTTCAATGAATAAATGATTGTAAAAGTTCTTCACAGAAACAAGTGTGAACCATGGATAATATCTCTCATTTTTTAATTACTTAATTAATTCACTTTTTATAAGTTCTGCTTGAAATTAATTCATATCACTTTACTCACCCCATGTGCTATGTATCTGTAAATTAGATAAGTAGCATTTTCTTAGCAATAAGATGTCACTGTAAACAAGTTATCAGTAAAACTGAGCACCTACAATGCTAGTAATTCACTCAATGTGTTCATAAAATACGTAAGGTCTTTAATTTTATGTGTGAAGTATCAGAGACTTGAGAGATGGACAATTACCCATGATATGTATCATTTCTTGTCCTATAGTAATAAAACTCTGCCTTGGTCAGATAAAAGAAATGGCAGAAATTGCAGGAATAAAGTCATTTATCAAACTTTTCCCTTGTTGCTTCCTTAGGATTCTCTCCTCCACCATCATTACTCCAGTCATGTAGATCATATGTCACTTCCTTAAAGGCAAAGTTACTGGAGATAGCCAAAGACTATATTTTGCTTTATCCATCCATCTATCCACCCATCCATCCATCCTGCTTGTTTATTAGTTAACTGCCAATATTTATTATATACATGCTATATGCAGGCACTGTACTAGGGGCTTCACTACCTTTATCTCACTTAATCTTTATAAAAAGTTAGTACCCATCCATTTTACAGATGAGGACAGCTGAGGCTCAGAGAGGTCAAGTAATTTGTCTAAGGTCCTAGTCTATAAGCACTTGAGCTGGGATTAAATTCAGGTATGTCAGACTGTAGACACCACACATAAAGATATCAGTAGTAGTTTGATTGGATCAACTTGTCTCAAATGTTTTTCAGCATTAGGGGGATAGGGAAAAGGTCATTTACATTATGCCTTTATATTAACTAGAAAAATGTACTTCTTCCTCCAAGCCAGAGCATACAGGTCAGAGAGTAGAGCATGTACATTCAATTCTAGTCCCTATTTACTTCCTTACCAGGTGCTCTTTTGCAGGGAGTAACCTGTGCAACTATTCGTGATGGCCCTGATTGAAAGCATTTACCAGGGAGGATTGACAGGGGTGCATATAGGGAGAAAGAGCAGAAGATTGCCCTTGAAACTGACTCCTACCCAATCCTGGTACTCTCACCTGCAACTCCTCTGCTTCATTTATAGACAGAGATAAAAGTATAATATTATAAATGTTTAGTTAAAAATTAGCTAATTTTCCCCATGAGGCAAACAAGGGACCTGCATTATTCAGAATTCTTGGCTACGCTTGGAGTCAGGCTGCAAACCATCTTACTTATCTATATTTTCAGCATGTATTCCTCTCTGCATGGCATTTCAAGTACATGGTACTTTACACCAAACAATTAAGAAAATTCTGAGAAATGGTAAATGGGAAAAATCACCTAAAAATTAAAATGTAATAAGACGTAGCAGATTAAAAAATAACATGGAAGATAAATATACTCTGTTGTATCCCAAGTTAAACAGTGGACTAAAACAGTAAAAATAAAGTTGATTTTTTTTGCTAGATGGGGGCTATGGGGAGATCATGTTCAAGGGAGTTGAGAATATTGGCACGTGATTGTTGAGGAACTGAAATATTGAGGCTCACCTTGAGAGGAAAATAATGAAGTGAGGAGGGGTTTGTTGCTTGGAATGAAGCGGAAGGGTGGTGGGACCAGAGGGCTGAGAAAGTTAAAGGAATAGGAGGGGTAACTATAGCAGGTAGCTGGCAGGAGTGAAGATTGTGGTGCCAAAGCAGGATGCTTTAATTTAGTCCTTGGAAGTACCTGTGTAGAGTCCAAGGAGGCTGTGAGTGAACTGGATATGCAGGCCCCTAGCAATGAGAAGGCCAAGGAGAGAGGTCAAGGTGTTAGGTAGTTCATGTGGACGTTAATATTCCCCAGAATGACATCAGATCTTGAGGTGGAAAAATTAACGGGATAGGTGCTAATGTCTTCCAAGAGTGACGGCGAGGTGGAGGGTATTGCCAGAGAGGGAAAGCATCAAAGAGGCAGATATTTGCTTCACACACTGGAAAGAGAAATAGAGGTCTGGGGGTGGCACTGAGAAGTAAAGTGACACTGTCCCTTATCATGAAGCCACGGGGAATGTGGTGTCTGATGAGAAAAGCCAGTTTCAGTATGGGGAGGTGGGAGATGAAATGTTCAGTCAAGAAACTCAGGATGTGGGATACTCTGTTTATGATTCTGTGGATGTTCCAGAGAACACAGTGGGAAGATCTGAGGGGAAGAATCTGTGCGTGTGGGATCCCAGAGCATGATACGGATTAGTGAGGAAAAGATGTGAGACATGAAGGTTTTTACAGCTCCTGTTTCCCACCAAGTGTGCCCAGCTGTCTCTAGTGTCTGATGAGAAGAGAGAAGGATCAGGTTTCTCCAAAGGGATTAGCTGCTGCTGAAGTGAACCACTTGTCTTGGGAACTCTTGATACCAATAATCAAGCCGGTCCTGGGACCTTTGCTGCTCTTATATCCAGTAATTAAAGTGTTTCGAGTTGTGCACTAAGGATTTGTTCTTCTTACTGGAAGGTGTTCTGGGAGATAAAGCAAAGTGCACACGAACAAAGTAGCTAATTCCAGGCTCCTTGACTTGTAAGACTGAATTTCAACTATGTGTAGTATTTCGAAAGGAGAGTTAACTTTTCAGGTTAATCTTGGACTAGAGATAAACCCCATGAATGGAAAATGACACATGGACATTCAGGAGCCAGTAATTCCCTTATGTGGGCACTTCTATCCTCAGGGGTGGAGGAACATGTGCAAGTGAAAGATGATGTGGAGAGCTGGATGAAATTTAGAGGAGGGGAGGGTGAGTACTTCTGTCTGTGAGGGGAATAAGTCTCAGTGAATAAATGGATAAGTGAAAGGGTTTGCCTTGGAGTTTCTTCCTGACTTGCCTGAATTGAGGATGACTTGGGGAGGGGTTGTGCAGCCAGTCCTTTTGATCAGATGTGGGCCAAGTGGGAATAAAAACTGTTCTGAAACACCAGTATCTTACTCACAAATAACTTTTGTAGCTCTGAGACCATAGGAAATGAGAGATGTGGGCATTCAGTCATGAATTCACCAAGTGAGCCCTGCTTCACCAGGTAGAGTAAGTGGGCACAGGCACTGCATCTGAAATTTCATGGGATGCCTGGGAATATTGAGAAAGAAAAACGTAAGTCACGCTGGGAATATAAATCAAGTAAAATAGTTGACTGCCAGATTGTGAGGCTAGTCTAGCGGTCTGAACTTCATGCCTATGCTTTATAAAGAAGACACCAGGTGACATAACAGTGTAGTTGCTTATATATGAATGGAGTTGGCAGGACTCTGGGGCTCTGGAAACAGAAGTGGGGTACAGAACACCTTCCCAATATCCTCAAGCAATGATTTAGTCACTTGTATCTCCAAAAAACCCAGAGAGCTTCTTATAGAAATTGCCTATTTTGATGAAATCCCTGCACATCCCTACAGTCTCAAGCCACTTCCGCTATCAAGAGAAAAAGCAGTGTTGTTTTGGACATTTGAGAATCTGTCAAGATTTTTATGGGTAGTTAGCATTCCAACAGGGAGGGATAAATAAAACATTACCATCTCAGGGCAAGGAAGAGATTATGGATACTATAAAACTTTTACAAAGCAGATTTGAAAAGAAAGATTTTATGAGAAAATAATTTTAACTCTTTATTAGGCAAAATATGGAGATAATTTCAAAAGAATGGAAATGATTCTTTCCATTCTTCCATTCTTTCCATTCCAAACTTTTAGAAGTTCAGAATGTGAACATTTCCCCTTGAAAATTTGAAGAAAGACCCAACATATTCAGATATTCTCCTTAACACTGATTATAAACTTTTTAAATAGGTGGACTGTGTCTTAATGATTTCTGCAGCAACCACGAGCAGTGATCATTAATCAGTATTTACTAGTTGAACCTAATTGAATTAGAAAAAAAGCATAGTGGCAAATTCAGATGGATAAAGCAGACCACATATTGTTGTGCCTAGTATGATGGAGATAACAAAACACATAAGACATAGTCTGAAGGAAAGCATTATTCAGTTCCTATGCTAAAATTGTATTTCTCTGTTCTCACATGTTTGTGGTGTTACTACATACTCATAGGGCTTGCCAAAAGAAAATAATTCAGACTGAAATGCTTTTGGTAGCTTTGATATTGATTGTAAGGTTTTCACATTATTCATGGTAAAGGGTGGGGGTGGGAAATGGCCAGGGGGAGCTGGGATCCAAGCAGACAGAAGAAAAGGTAGGGACCAGTTAAAGTAATAAATTCAGCATCATTTACAAATTTTCTATTTAGAATATGAGAAATAAGGATGGTCCAGACCCATAAAAACCAACTGGGATTTTACCTTTCTGAATCTTTTCAAGTTGACCTTTTGGTATGTAAAAGAATACTCAAATAACAAATATTAAGAAAAGGACAATTTGATCCCTAAATATATTTACATAGTATAAGACAAGAATTTGCAGGGTGCTGGGTGGCTCAGTTCGTTGAGCATCAGAGTCTTGGTTTCGGCTCAGGTCATGATCTCACAGTGGTGAGATGGAGCCCCACATGGGGCTCTGTACTTAGCGGGGAGTTTGGTTGGGATTCTCTTGTTCCCTCTCCCTCTGCTTTTTACCCTGCTCGTGTTCTCTCTCTCTCAAATAAATCTTAAAAAAAGAATTTGCTTAAAAGAATTATCTAACTACCTGTTGATTTTTGGATTTCAGGTGTACAGTGCATAGTTAATCACAGTCCTCAATTCCTGTCGTAGTATCTACATTGGTCTGTGTGAGCCCTCTCTTTTATTTTGTTTATTTATTTGTTCTCTTTTATGCTGATTCCCCACTGAGGCAGTGTTTCTAATGTGTTTGATGTACTTCCTTTTATTTATTTGTGTTCTTGCAAATTTGCATTGTTGTCGATGTGCGTATATGTTTAATTTATATAAATAGTGTCTTACATTGGACTCTCTGGAAGCAGAGCCTGAGACAGGAATTCTTGTTCAAGTGATTTACTGAGGGAACAATCTCAGAAGAAGGGGAGCAAGGGAAGTGGGATGGGTCAGGGGAAAAAGCTAAGCAAGGATGTGTGGCCTCATAGACTAGCTTAGGTCTCATTCCACAAGGAAGCTCTGGAGCACAAATTGCAGTACTGAGGTGATCCACCATGAAGCTAGGGGGGTGGCTTTTTGTATGCACTGCCAGTCAGTCACTGGCTGAGGTCATCCCATTCCTGGTTCTGAAGGAAGTACTAGTTTCCAGGACCAAGAGGCTCCCAGAAGGGGGCAGCTGTGAGCCATTAGTAGTCAACACTCAACGTCTAGGAGAGGGGTGTACCGGCCAGAAAAGCTAGGCTATGCCGCAATAGTGTTCATTACAGATTTACCCTTGCAAAATGCAGAAACACTTGCTTTTCACCTTAATTTTACTCTATCCAGACACAGCTTTTGCAGGATTCTTGCTTGGTTACAATTTCTGAAAACTAATAGAAGGAATGTTATTGGGACATCACCCCTGATGCTGTAGTGGATCCCAGGCTGTAAGTGGTCCTCTTCATTTTCCCCTCCATCACTAATTCTAGATCCCCTCCACTTTGGTTAGCACTTCTATTGGGCTAGCTTTAAGTTTAAGCTTCCCTGACTAGGAATCAAGATCTCCAACCCTGTAGTGCCAAAAACTGTAGGGACAGGAAGCACAAATTGCCCAAGTGTGTCACTGGAAGTGATGGTGGCCAGTGACACGCCTACTTCTACCAGGTGGTTTCCAGACCCATGTATTTAACCAGTTGAGGACACAGTACCATGTAATGGCTTTAGTTTAATGTGTATATTCTTACAGGATGTCATATCCAAGCTGGATAGCTGTGCTGTGCTTTAAGAGGCCATTTTCTTACTTGGTGATTCTGGCACCTTGAATTGTGTGCTGTGTGATAGGATTATTATATCACACACTCACCTCCTCATCACAGTACTTCCCTTGCTTTAAAGTAGATCTTTAAGATATTGTAATTTAAAGTAGATATTGTATTGTAACTTAAAGTAGATCTTTAAGATATTGCCTTAAGATATTGTTATGTGGGATTCCATGAAGGTAGAGCAGATACTTTATAATACCTTAGATAGTCATGCTTGTCGAGGCACTTCCGGCAGAAAAGTCAACCTAATACCTAAAATACACGTTCTCTTGCTCAACAGGAAAGGAAGGTGCAAGGGGCTCGATGTCATCAACTAGCCACCAAATGGCTGGATGTTGCTAGTGAGGGATGGTACTCAGATAGGCAGCTCAGCATTAGTCTCTGTTGCTGACAAGTCAAAAGTGGCAGTAGCTAAGTTAGCTTTGGTGAGAGTGAGCCTAAGCTGTGGGAAGCAGGCAGTGCCTCCAGCTCTGCCACTATGGCTACTCTTTTCATAATAATTGTGCAAATACCGGGATAGCCAGGGAGAGATGTTGGCTACATTTATGGACTGAGTCCACTTTGTTTGTTTAGTGCCTCTTTTGCAGTTTGCGAAATACAATCAGGGCCCAGTAGCAGGCTAGGACTGGTGATATATTTTTCAATGATATATTTTTCTCTGCTGCAGATGACCTGACCTTGTTCTAATACTCTAGAGGTCTTTTCTACAGCTCTTCTAGCATGCTAAAGACTTCTTGTGATGTTTCTTTTGCCACTGCCTGGTTCTGTTGCAAAGCTCTAACCTTCTTGGGGCACCATTCAAATCAACCAGTCTTCTGGATGACCCAATATAAGAGTCATTGTGCTTTTTTTCCCTTAGTGGTAGAATGTAATTTTTACTTAAAAAGGATATTCCAGTATGCCTCAGACCACTAGATGCCTGTATTGAAGGTCTTTGATCATTACAGGATTTTTCTTACACCCTCTAAACCTTATTTGTCTTATGAAGGCATCCAGAGTGCTTGCTATTTCTTGCCTATCAGGTCTATGAACATGATTCATCAACGTAATGGACCAAAGTTATATTCTGTATGATGATCAGATCGTACAGTTTCCTTTAGACTATATTATAATAGAGAACAGGAGAATTAACATAGATCTAGGGCAACATCGTGAATATACACTGCTGTACATTCCAAATGCACTCAAAGTGCTTCTGATCTTTTTTTCTAATAGGTATGGAAAAAATGCATTTGTCATATCAGCAGCTGAATATAATGTACCTGAGACTGTGTTAATCTCTTCCAATAAAGATGCCATTTTCGGCACAGCAGTTGTAACTGGAGCTGTGATTTGGTTAAGTTTTTGGTAGTCCGCTGTCATTGCCATGATAGATCTAGTTTCTGTGAAGACCAAATTGGTGAATTAAATAGTGATATTAGAGAGTCTTCAACCCCTACATCTTTTAGATCCTGGAAGGTAGCATTAATCTCCTATTCCCCTGGGTCGCAGCATTGTTTTTGATTTACTGTCTTGGTGGTGTGGAAGGGTAGTCCCAGGCACTTCTATTTGGTGCTTCTTACTATAATAACTCTGGATTCTATAGGTCAGAGGGTCAATCTGAGGATTCTACCAGTGCTTAGTATATCCACTCCAAATATTTGTTTGAGAAATGACCACAAGATGGAACCTTGGACTCTCTGTGAGATGCATCTGGGCCAGGACTCTAGTTATTACCTGATCGATACCCATATGTCTCTGCTTGAGCCATTATGGTGCTTTAGATGCCAAGTCAGCATAACGTGGACCCTGTGTCCAACAAGTATTCCCTTCCCTCAGTATATAGATACCTGAGTAAGTGGCTGTTGGTCCCTTTGGGAGAGAACTTGAGGAATCACTGCTATAATCATTTGCCTAGTGTTGCAGGGTCATTTATTACGAGTTGTCACCTCTCCTTTAGTTGATAGGTTTTGTGTTTGAGAATTAGTCATCTAGTTCATACTAATGCTCCAAAGGTTATTTTTTGAGTTAAAAAGGTAATTGGAAACTCTTTAGAAAACCAACAATCAGAATAGAAAATAGGCCAAAGACCTTAATACATGCCTCACCAAGAAGAAATATAGATAACAAATAGCATGAAAAAATGCTCCACAATATATGTCATCAGGGAAATGTAAATGAAAACAACATTGAGGTACTACTATATAGCTTTTAGAATGGCTGAAATCCATGAACTGACAACACCAAATGCTGGTGAGCATGTGGAGCAACAGGAACTCTCATTCATTGCTGGTGGAAATGCAAAACGGTAGTCATTTTAAAAGACACTTTGATGGTTTCTTGCATACTTTTACCATAAAATCTAGCAGTGATGTTCATTGATACTTACCCAAAGGTGCTGAAAACATATCTACACAAAAACCTGCACATGGCTATTTATTGCAGTTTTATTCCTAATTGCTCAAAAGTTGCAAGCAGCCGAAATGTCCCTCAATAGGTGAATGGATAAATAAACTGTGGTACATCCAGACAATGGGATATTATGCAGTGCTAAAAAAGAAATGTGCTATCAAGCCATGAAAAGACATGGAGGAACCTTAAATGTGTAGTGGAAAGTGAAAGAAGCCAATCTTCAAAGACCATAAACTATATGATTCCAACTATATAACATTCTGTAAAAGGCTTAAAACTATGGAGATAGTAAAAAGATCAGTGGTTGCCAGTGTTTGGGAATGGGGAATAGAGAGATGATGAAGAGGTGGAACACAGGATTCCTAGGGCAGTGAAAATACTCTGTGTGATACTGTGATGTGGATACATGTCACTGTACATTTGTCCAAACCTTTCGAATGTATTAGTACTAACAGTGAACCTTATTGTAAAGTATGAACTTTGGGTGATTATGATGTGTTAAGGTAGATTCATCAATTGTAATAAATGTACCATTTCTAGTGGGGGATGTCAGTAGTGAGGGAGGCTGTGCATGTGTGGGGACAGGGAATATATGGGAAACCTCTTTATCTTCTCAATTTTGCTGTGAACCTTAAACTGCTCTAAAAAGATAAAGTCTTAATAAAAAAGTTAGACAGTGACCAGCATTTGTTGATTAATATGAAAATTGGAAATATGGATTCTTCCAGAGGAAGAGTCAATTTTCAAGATGGTACACAGCACAGTAATTCCTACCTTTAAGAAGTTCACAATCCAATTATGGAATCAGTATCTATACATATGGAAAGGATACTGATGTCCATTAACTAGATTGTCTATTATAGTTTATCATAAAGGACTTTCTGAATATTTTCGAGCCCACCCAGCATTGCTGTGGTCAGAGAAATGAGATTTTCAGAATCTGCTTTTGCAAGATTAACGTTGGTCCTAGCACTGTGTTCCACCTATAAAACAAGAATCCTCTGTGGACTCAACTCCTCTGACAAAATGTAAATTATTTTCTCCTTCAATTTAGGAAGCTTTAATTAGAAAAGCCACATATAATCACTTGTTAAGAATTGGAATAAATTCAGATGCACATAACTCCTGAAATTGAGTAGATTAAAAATGAGGAACTAAGAAATGAACCTCTTCTTTTAACAAGTAAATATTATACTATCAGCATGGAAAACCCCATGGAAATACAAACCAAGAAAAATACATTTCCTTTGTAGTATACTTCCCCAATATTAGTCATATCTCTTTTGGTACCCAGGAGATGCTGTTTCCAGGGAAATATCTAAAGGAATCTATAGGAGGTAATACTCATTTGGCTCAAATGATGCACCAGGGATTTCTTAAATCTAAGCTTAAATAGATTAAATTTACTTTTATTTACAGTCTCTTCAAATAACTTTCTTTAAAGTCATCATTCTTTTAAATAAAGATTCTTCACCACCCCAAGCTCTCATTAATTACCAAAAGCTGTACAAAATGTAAAAAAAAAAAAAGTTTTCTTAGTTTCGATGATCATTTTTTTTTTAAAAAGGAAACCTTAGTATTTTCAAGGTGCTCCTTTTTCTTTCCACAGCTTTCACAATTGATCAGATGCCTCAGAGTCATATGTATGCACATGTAGTAAATATAAATATAACAGGTATTAGATTTCCTTTTTTTAATTGCTTTTTTAGAATTTATTTATCAGAGAGAAAGAGAGAGCACAAGCAGGGGGAGCAGCAGGTAGAGAAAGAAACAGGCTCCCCCATTGAACAAGGAGTCCAATGCAGGCCTTGATCCCAGGACTCTGGGATCATGACCTGAGCTGAAGGTAGACACTTAACCGACTGAGCCACCCAGATGCCCTTAGATTTCCTTTTGTACAACAGACATTAGAGAGAGTTTTCCATGTTTCCATCTTCAACATTATGTGTACTTAAAAACATGGTTTAACTACGTAAACCTCCATCAGAAGAACTAGTAGCGAAAAAGATAAAATTCCTAGAAGCAATGTCCTTAAATGCCATCGAGAAAAGAAAGTGAAAACGTAGAAATAGTTGTAATCTCCCTTGCGCATGTTGCTGTGTCACACCTTGCAAACTCAGTTCGTATTTTATTCTCTGACTGAATTCCTTTTCTCCACTTCCCTTTTTGCCCGCTGCTTCCTACGTATCCTCACATTCTTTAAATCCAGTTCCGTTGCCACATCATCCAAGAAAGGCCCCCTGAAACCCACACTGGACCGATTGCCCCCTTTTTGTATCCCGGGCACATTCATGTGGCCTTTTCCATCAGACCATGAGTTCTGGGCCCCCAAGGACTGTATGTCTAGTGAGGTGCGCTTCACAGAGTTCTGCCAAGAGGGGAATTTTTCTATTTGTTGCATGTTGTCTAATGAAATTGATTGTTCTAAGTAGTTGCTAAGGATTTTCTCAAAGGCAAGAAAATATTGCTTGTCATTTGGTAGAAGTCATTTGGAATATAAATATGATTTTAAAATATACAAGGCACCAACCATAAAGAATATGGAAGCTGAAGAAAACACCACTAGCTTCGCCATGATTTGTTTTTCCCCCTTGAGAATTATTCTCTGTGAAATGTAGCAAGCCGGGAAAACTATTTGTTTTTCCCTAAGCTGTGTTTATGAAATGCTGTGTTTAACACAGATATTTTTCTGAGTTAGATAAATTCCATACAAGTTCATCCATTTAAGCACAAAACACTTGACCCTCATTTCATTTCAGTCTCCTTCTAATCAATTTAAATGTACCACTGGCCTCACTCTCACATATTTCAAAATTCATTCCACTCTTTCAGCCACCCCTTCCCCTCAAATAACCCTCAGAGAAAGAGCAATTATTTGAGAAAATGAAATCAAGTAAATACGCTCTATTAAAAGGGAAACCAAGTAGCCAGCCATATTAAAATTATGCCGGGTTTGTGTGTCTGGGTGAAACAACAATAAATATTTATTGTGATGCTTTTTTTATGAGCATTTCAGGGCCCATCTGTGGTATTAATGGATTCTCAAGCAAACCTATGCATTAAGAGAAACTGTTTTCATTTAGATAAATGAAAGCAGAGGCAAAGGAAAATGATGCAAGGTTCACCTTGTAAAAGTCACAAATTAGATACGAAGCACTGCCACAGGCAAATTTGAATTCAATAGAATAAAGCTGGCAGCCATGAACATAAGGTAATAGGCTTATCAAATGAGGTTTTTTATTTTTTATAATGTACATTTTATTGGGACCAGTGTAAAACTAGTGACTAGAATAAAATATAATTTAAAAAGAAAAATTCAATGAGAGGTTTTCTTTCTAAATTGAAAAACAACCTGTCTCATATTTGCACCAAATGAAGGGCACAGAAAAGTTTCTAAATATGCTTTCTCACCTCCTAATGCCTTATGACTATCCACAGTGTGTCATATTCTCCTTCCTGTATCATCTTCTAACCCTGCTCAAGAAAGGATTAAGAGAATGAAAAATCTAGGTCAACCCTTAGGATGTAAAACCACATGGATTTGGCTTAAAAATGTTATTGTTTTGGTCATTGACATTTTTCTTTTCTTTTTTTAAAAGATATTATTTATTTGTCAGAGACAGAGCACAAGTAGTGGGAGGGGCAGGCAGAGGGATAGGGAGAACCAGGCTCCCTGCTGAGCAAGGAGCCTGATGCTGACTCTGGGATCATGACCTGAGCTAAAGGCAGACGCTGAACTGACTGAGCCTCCCAGGTGTCCCTCAGTGACATTATTCTAAAGTACATTTATCTAACATTTGTTGAATATTCATTTTGTTCCAGGCCCTATTCTAGGTGCTTTTACATGTAATATCTCATTTAATTCTCACAAAAAATGCCAGCAAAAATGGGATTGTGTCTTTTAAAATAAAATCCATTTATATGAAAATACAAACACTGCATGCCATAAACATCTTATGTTGAACCATTTAGCTTTAATCTAAAAAAATCAGGCCTCGCCCCATATCAGGATTTGTGTTTCCCTTGAACTTCTGCCAAATTTAGAAATCTGTAGAAATGCACGTGTTCTCTTGTTTTTTTACTTGCAAGTTTGTATTGCTATTACTCATTCAGTGACTAATTAGCAGCATACAACAGGATTCCTTTCCTTCATTGCTGTCCTCATATTCTAGTGGTTAATAGATTCTGTTTCTGATCCTTCACGGATCAGATTAATTTAATATACACAAAGTCCTAATTAGATAGGAAGACCTAATATAGTTGTAAATCTCTTATGTATCACCCCTCTGCTAGGAGCCTTAGAGTATGGAAACATGACAAAGGTGTATGTTGTATGGTTGACATATTTATAGACAGAATCCTAAAATATTGTGACATGTGCAAAAGTGGAATTATGTACAAACTAGGGAAGTACATGGTGGGAATGAGGCCCACTGGCAGAGTAAATCTTCACAGAACTTTAGGAGCTGGATTTTTAAGGATTAATATAAGTTGGTCAAAGACAAAGGACCGGACAGGAGAGAGAATAGGTAGAGAAAATTAGGGATTATAAGCAGAAGCATCAGCATGTATAAACACATGGAAGCAAGAAACTGCATGTTTGATCTGGGAAATTGTACATAGATTGTTATTGCTGAAGCATAAATTACAAAAGGTGGGGGAGTGTCTTTATTATTATAATTCCTGCCGCTTTAGTAAATGAATCTCCAAATTTCAGTGGCTTAACAGAACACAGATTTACTTCTTATTCATGTAAGGGACAGTCAGGGCATTCCTGATTGGAGGTGCTTTTCTTCTATGCCCATACAGTGATTCAAGGGTCTAGGCTCCTTCCATCTTGTGGTTTTGCCATGCCTCAAGACTTTGTCTCTATGTCCGACTAGCACAAGTGGAAAGAGGCAGTGAGGAGAAGGTCCATCTACTTCTTCAAATGCTTTAGCCCACAAGTGACACATCTCACTTCTGCAGACATCCCATTGGCAAGAACTAGTCACATTGGCCCCACCTAGATGCAAGGAGAACTGAGAAATGTAGTGGGCAGCCACTTTTCAACAGCAGCTTATATTACGGAAGGGAGGAGACCCACATATGGTGGACAGCTAGCCATCTCAGCCATGAGGAACTATTTGTCCCTTTAGCCATGTTGACTTCTCACCGATCAGTTTGATTAAGTCTAAATTAGAGCTGAAAAGGTATGGTAGCTTGTAGAGGGAGCATAGATGGTAGAAAGGTGGTTGTCTTTTATACCCTTCCATAAGCCCCTTGCTTTTTTCAGAGCAAGTGTAGATCCACTGAAGGGAAGATCAATTTAGTTATTGAGGGAAGATTATAACCTTTGATTACATTGAATCCTCACTGGAGATAGCAAAGAATTAATATACTCACTTTACTAATTCACTGATGGAGAGCTCAGATTGCTTTGTTTAGAAACTGTGTTTGCTGTAAAATCACCTGTCCCGCAATGATAATCAAGAATTTTAGACTGTAAATCCAAATGTTAAAATTTTCAGTTCATATGAAAAGCTTGCATTTTATCCATAAATTGAGTCACTCATTTATTTAACATTTTCTGTGCACTTACTATATACGAGACCTGGTGCTTGAAGAGGAGAGGTATACTTATAAGTGTATTTCTGAGTGGGTAGTATTTAGAAGAGTAGACCTCAGCTTTTTCTACACCAACACAGGTAAGGGATACCACATATGCACAATTGACAACAGTAGCTCATTGTGGCACTGGTTTTCAGACTGTAGAATGACTATCCTCTCCCATTCCCACCTGCCAGGGGAAGCAATGCCAAATCTCTAGTGACAGAGGTCTATAGTGTGCACCTTGATAAAGTACTATAGATGATTCTGATATGGCGCTCTTTGGCAGGTCATGACTCTTTCCTGTGTCCCACCAATAATAACTGACTCTGAAATTAAGTTACCACCTCAATAAAAATAAATGGATTCCGCATGAGTAAGCCAGAGATCTCCATAGTTAGAATCCCAGGGGCTCTAGAGAGGAGAAAAGGCAATAAGAAACACGGTGTTTAATAGAGACAACTATATCTCAAGAAAGAACTGTTTTAAAAGTATTACATACCGACTCTAGCTAAACCATCCAACTGTGCAATAGCTGCCTAATTACTAAAGACAGCTTTTTGACAGATACTATCTATGTGGGTATTTTTGCACCTGAAATAAAAAGAAAAAAAATCCTAATATGCGAATTTAAGACAAAAAATACAAGGAGAAAGTTTCAGAACTTGATGTTCTTATACAGTCTGACGATGCTAATGTGCTTGAGCACTGTTAAATAAAAAGGCCCAGTTACAATGGGTGTTGAAAATGTTCAATGAAATAAGTCCCTAGTGAGTCTTAGGTCCTTTGAAAAACATGCATTATGCAATCACTAAGAACTGTTTGCACAAAATCAAGCAACTGGTCTGCTTATACTTTGCTACATAAAACTTTCTCATATTATTTAGATGAACTAATCACCACTACAGTATCTAGCCTCATAAAAGGCAGAGACTCTATCTTGAATTTTTATAGGAGGAAACAATTTGCTACTATTGTGGATAGATATCAATTGTCAACTCAGGTTCTATAGGCCTGAAATAGTTTTTTACCTTCTGTCACTTTGGGGTCAGTTTCTTATTATGAATGAGAAGCTGCCTTTGCCCTTCAAGAAAATGAAATAAAACTAGAATAACCTTCCTGCTTCCACTGCCTGCCTTCCCAGCCTCGTATTTCAGCATTGGAAGAGTTTATTTTTGGATGTCATTAAATACAGCTAGTGATCCTTTAAATGAAATGGATTAAATGGCAAATGGCTTACTATCTTCTACCCTTCAGTTTAGTCACCTGAAAAAATTCACAATTCAAAATATGATTTATAAACTAACCCTAGCTCATCTCTATTTCTCTTATTTCTTGGGAAAAAAATTTCATTGGTGATAATGCTTCAGTGTATGCTGATGTGAGTATCTTTCATCAATATCTTATGGTAGAAAGGAGACTACCCTCAGTGGTCTCGCTTGAGGTTTGGAAATTGCCATGGCTTCTAAGACTTTACTGGAGAAGAAGACATGTAATTTTTCCCAAGATATATTTTGCCATTGGAAAGTTTCCTGTCTTTAGGAATTTTCATAAATATGTGATATTTTGAACTATTTTTTATTAATTTTGACAATTTCTTAATAGCTCTGTCTGCAAAATCTAATATGCTGTAGCTGTGACTATGATTTAAGTGTTAGTATATATGTATATGTACACCTATATACACACATACAATTATCTGTGTATATACATACATAGTTGTATGTGTGTGTAAGTGTATGTAAAAATGTATGTATATCTAAAGAGAGAGCTGGTGAAATTATGTGAATATACTGTGAACTGTAAAGCCCTTTTATTTGTAAATGCTTGGTGAATAAATTTGACATATAACATTGTGTAAATTTAAGGTGTACACGTTACTTTTATACATTTATGTATTGTAATATAATTCCTATTGTAGTAATACTCATTGCATAACATTGTTATAGTACAATATTGTCTGTGTTTATTATACTGTGCATTAGATCTTTATGGTTTATTTAATACTCATTGCAAGTTCATACTCTTTTTTTCTTTTTAATTTTTTAAGTTTGTTTATTTATTTAAGTAATCTCTATACCCAATGTAGGGCTCAAACTCACAACCCCTGGATTAAGAGTCACATGTTCTTCCTACTGAGCCAGTCAGGCGGCACCCCTGCAAGTTTGTACTCTTAAACAACTAAAGGCTTTTTAAAACTAAAGAACATTATCTCACAGTTTTTCTTTTGTTATTTCAAAACTTAAGTCTTTTCTTTAATAAGGAGACTTAGAATTGATTGGGTACATGAGCAAATATGGACCTAAAAGTCTTTAACTTGGGTAAAATACCAGGAAACATTTTTCTTTTAATAGAACTAATTAGTTTAATTGTGAAATTCATTGGATTTAATGAATATGTATAGAATATCATCTTTGAGTCTGGAAGGTGAGTATGGGAGGCGTGAGCATGGAGTGAAACACAAAAGAAATCTCCAAGTTCTCAGTCCCTCAAAAAGTGACGATCTAGGACGGGGCTTAACTGTGGGGCTTCCCATAATTTGTACAAAAATAAATCAGAATCTAATGGTTGCAGTCATTTTCCTTTATTGTTTTCTCTCCCATTGTCAGAACTATTTTAATGGCCTGGAATGTGAAAAAATCGACATGACTCATATAACTAGTAACTCTTCCCTCAAAAGGCAATAACGTAAACTGGATTTCTCACATAAAGTAAACCCACCATCTGGTTTAAATTAAAGGATTAAAAGGCACATATTCTTAGCTTATCCTTCTTAAGTTTCCTAAGGTTAATAGAATAGAAGTGAAGCCAGGGAATCTGTGGCAAAGTGTAATTTTGTTTTTGTTTTTTTTTTGTTATTAATAAAAGTGAATAGACTAAAAATTCCGAGTCTAACAATGTTTTAGAAACTATCATTTTTTTTTGTTTTTTGTTTTTGTTTCAAGTTTTTATTTAAATTCCATTTAGTTAACATATAGTGTAATATTAGTTTCAGGTGTAGAATTTAGTGATTCATCACTTACATACAACACCCAGGGCGCATCACAACAAGTGCTCTTCTTAATACCCATCATCCATTTAGTCCACCCCATGCCCACCTTCCCTATAGCAACACTCAATTTGTTCTCTATAGTTAAGAGTCTGTTTTATGGTTTGCTTCCCCCCTTAAGCTGATCTGTTTTGTTTCTTAAATTCTACATGTGAGTGAAATCATGTGGTGTTTGTCTTTCTCTGACTGACTTATTTCACTTGGCATTATCCTCTCTAGCTCTATCCATGTTGTTGCAAATGGCAAGATTTCATCCCTTTTTTAATGGCTGAGTAATATTCCATTTGTGTGTGTGTGTGAGTGTGTGTGTACACCACATCTTCTTTATCCATTCATTGGTCAATGGACATTTGGGCTCTTTCCATAATTTGGCTATTATTGATAATGCTGCTATAAACATCAGGGTGCATGTGTTCCTTTGAATCAGTATTTTTGTATCCTTTCAGTAAATACCCAGTAGTGTAATTGCTGGATTGTAAGTTAGTTCTATTTTTAGTGCTTTCAGGAACCTCCATACTGTTTTCCAGAGGAATTGCACCAGTTTGCATTCTCAACAACAGTGTAAGAGGGTTCCCCTTTCTTCACATTCTTGCTAACATCTGTTGTTTCCTGTGTTGTTAATTTTAACCATTCTGACAGGTGTGAGCTGATATCTCATTTTAGTTTTGATTGCATTTCCCTGATGATGAGTGATGTTAGGCATTTTTTCATGTGTCTGTTGGCCATCTGGATGTCTCCTTTGGAAAAATATCTATTCATGTCTTCTTCCCATTTCTTAATTGGATTATTAGTTTTTTGGGTGTTGAGTTTGATAACTTCTTTACAGATTTTCGATACTAACCCTTTATCAGATATGTCATTTGCAAATATCTTCTCCCATTCCGTAGGTTGCCTTTTAGTTTTGTTGATTGTTTCCTTTGCTGTGCAGAAGACTTTTTACTTTGATGAAGTCCCAATAGTTTATTTTTGCTTTTGTTTCCCTTGCCTCCAGAGGCATATCTAGTAAGAAGTTGCTATGGCCAATGTCAAAGAGGTTTCTGCCTGTGTTCTCCTCTAGGATTTTGATGGATTCCTGTCTCACATTTAGGTCTTTCATCCATTTTGAATTTATTTTTTTGTATATGGTGTAAGAAAGTGGTCCAGTTTCATTCTTCTGCATGTGGCTGTCCAGTGTTCCCAACACCTTGTTTAAGAGACTGTCTTTTTTTCCAACATATTCTTTCCTGCTTTGTTGAAGATTAGTTGACCAGATAGTTGTGGGTCCATTTCTGGGTTCTCTATTCTGTTCCATTGATCCATGTGTCTGTTTTTGTGCCAGTACCATAATGTTTTGATGATTACAGCCTTGTAATAGGGCTTGAAGTCTGGAATTGTGATGCCTCCAGCTTTGCTTTTCTTTTTCAAGATTGCTTTGTCTATTCAGAGTCTTTGACGATTGCACAAAAATTTTAAGATCGTTTGTTCTGGCTCTGTGAAAAATGCTGGCGATAGTAGAAACTCTCATTTAGTAGGAGATAGAGGCAAACTGTGAGAGAAACACTGATTTATGCAAATACGGGATAGCCCATTTCCATCTTACCTTTGCTGTAATAATCACTTCGCTTATCCTTTCCAGATCAGCAAAGCATAAGTAGACTATCATGGCCCACATGGACAGAAGAGAGGAGGGCTAGTGGGTGGAAACAGATGCTCACAGGATCTGATGGTAGGTGTGTACAAGTGTAAAACCTTCTGAGGAGTAATTTGGTAATACGAATCAAGACTTAAAGATACTCTTTGGCCCAGCAATTCCAGGACTAGGAACCTATCTTAAGGGAAAAAATGAGAAGGCTGTACAAAGATAAATGTATAAAAATGGTTACTCATCATAAGGCTATGGACTAATGAAAATTCCTTCCAAACAGAGACTTATTAAATCAGAGGCACTAACCCAAGTGAAAGGTAACTGAAATTAGTGAAGTAGGTTGGGTAGGGAGTAGTGACAAAACGGGAGTGCTGCAGACCATGCAGGCAGCTCTAGTGGATGGTTGCCATGGGTGAGTGTTGGATTAGGGTTGCCAGAGCTTTTGATTTATCCAAATAACCTGGAAATCTTTATTTTTTGTAAGACATTTTCTAAGTTTTTGTGCAGGAAAAACCAAATGTAGTTGTGGGCCCTAAGTCATGGGCTGCCAGTGTCCAACATTTTAATGAATACGTTAATTGAAAACAAAACAAAAACCCTACAAAAGAAATTATATGAAAATCTATAGTAGAACAGAATGCTATTTTACTAAAAATGATGCTATAGTTGTATCTTTGTTGACATATATAGTCCAGATGTTGCAAAATACCATATGTAATATGATCCCAAGTTTTGCAAATACATATAACATATATTTGTTGCATTTGTACTTGCAGAGAAAAAGATTTGCATTATGTTCACTAAAATCAACATGGCTCTCTCTGGGTGAGGAACTCAGGGACAGTTTGATTTTTTTATTTTCTATTTTTCCTGCTTTGAGTATATATTGTATAATAAAATTTAATTAAAAATAGCAAAATGTATTTGATTCTACAATAGAAAAGGAGATACAAAATGCAGCAGGAAAACAGAATGAGAAGAACCTGAAGACAGCAGAGAATTTAATAGGAAATTAAGAATGCACTCAAACTGTTGGAGTCAAAAATTAATGCATTCAAAAGCCAATTTGACAAACATGTTTTATATTAGTAGCAGGGTTATTTTCCAAAAGGGTACCAGAGTTACAAAGATAAATAAGATAGAATCTCTTCCCTCTAGGAGTCCACAGTCTAATGAGGATCTCCCAGTGTTACCTTTTAATTGTGTAACTTAGAAATGTAATCACAGAATAAAATAAGGGCATAAGAACAAAGGAATTTAGAAATTGGAAAAACAAATTTTATTTTTGTGGCCTGATTTAGAATGTCAGGATGATAAAAGTCACAGAAATCAATATCATTATGGAATTATACTTGATTTTAACTGGGAAAATGTCATGACATAATTTAGAGGTATTTTAAAATACAGGGGAATGATTGAATAGTAATAATTTCATAAGAAAATTCTACACAGAAAAGTTATAGCTGATTTATGTAATTTGTTTTCAAATATAATTAGATAAATGCCATGGTTGCTCTCTTTTTCTAGTATCAAAATCTGTATAAGGCAGGTATATCTAGGACAAAAATACAAGGAAATTTAGTTGCTAGAAAGGTTCCTCATCATGAGGAAAGTTGTTAAAAAAAGTCACATACCCCAAAGATGATCCTTTTATGACACTTTCATGTATTTTTTATTATGATGAAAAAAATAGAAGAGTTAAAACAATGAAAATTTCAGCTAGTTAAAATTTTAATTTGTGCTTTGTAAAAGCATCTTGTAGAACTTCACAAGAGCATTAAAGACAATTAAAATATATACACAGAGCAATCACTTGCAAAATGAAACATGAATTGACATGATGAAATGTGCAAATGACATAAAATGGTGGTGGGGGAGGCTAAGCATAAAGGACACAATGAAACTGAGGGAATTGGCTGACTAGAAAGAGCATATGTAAATAAATGGTATCTGTAATTCAATAGATAGAGATATAAGGTAATGATTCTAGATACTAAATTCAAAAGAAAAGTGCTGTCAGTAGCCATATGCTCCAAAACATTTAAGAGGAACAGAATCTCTGGGTATTGGTAGAAAAGCACAATAAATGTTCCTGCATTGGTTTTCAGAGCAATAACCCCCTGCACAGTTCCAAGAGGCACTAATACATGCATCAGGTTTAAGTAGAGGGAATTATGAAAGGATTTTTAAAAGTGTTACTGGGATCACACATATAGAAAGCCACATGCACTTTCTTTTACTTTAAAGGTAGGGAAATGATAAAGCTTAGAAAAACAACAGCATAATACTAGGGGGATAAAAATCTAAGATTTACTGAAAACAGAAAAAGAGATACATGAAAGAGCACCAGTCATAATCAAGACTCAAAGAAAAAGTGTAGGTCACAATTCTGTACTTTTCTGGGGATATCTCTTTTTACAAATCACATTTTTAAACTTGTGTTACTTTTATTAAAACCCTTTCTTCAGTGTTTTTATTATACTGATTTGAACATTGCATTCCTTTCACACAAAACTGGATTGGTCCTAAATAGAGAAATTCTTAAACCTTTATCCTTAAAGAGTATACCTGGTGGCACTGAGCTTATATATTTATCATTCTGATGCACACTTTTCCCATTAACTTCCTCATCTCAGGTTTCCAAGTACACTGGACTCACAGGAGGGAGATTGTGGCTGCAGCTCCAGCAGAGGCCAGAATGAGAGCACTTGCTGAACCAGATCAGGTTTCAGGGCCCAAACGTTTTTTTTTCTATTTAACTTTTGCTATCACTTCCTCTACCTTCTCCTTTAGAACCAACTTTTTCCCCAACGTAAAGTCTGATATGTAACCCTCATTTCATGGCCATTCTGTGGGGAAGAAGATCAGGGGACTTGTTCTGGGAGGACTCCTGGAATTGATCACATTTTATAAAATTTGAGTTACGATCATTTGAAATTTATGACTTAAAATATTAATGAAATTTTACTGCCACATCACACTGGAAATTAAGTGACATTGCTGTGGTAACTTTTCTTAAAGTATTTTTTAAAACCTGAAAGAAAGTGCGGGAGAAACCTCAGGCTCTGCTTGCATGTTCTGCATTTGTGCTAAAAATCAAGATCAATAGAGTTTGTCCCATGTTCCAAATTAAAAACAAAACCAAAAGCAACAAAAAATCAAGACTCACATACTTTCAATGACTGACAGGCCCAGTAATTTGCAAACTTGTCTATTTCTATAGCTGGTAAACAGAAATGACAACTAATCATGTCATAGTCTTACAGGGACTGGCACTTGTTGGGGGGAGGGGTTTAGTCAATATTACTCCTCTATTGACTTCCATGATTATTATACTTTGAAATCTTAAAAACTCTCCTCTGACAATATCATGAACATTCACTAAGTGGTGGAGATAAAGCTAGTGCTAGGTAACTCACCTGAAAGTTAGCAATTTTGGAACCAAAGCTAGATGTCAAAAAACATCACAAAGAAGGCCAAATATTGCCATGCTAATTTAAGAGAGAGCACTCTACAAAATATCAGTGATAATATTGAGACAATAAAAAAAAAGTAACCTTAAGCAAAACTATATTCTTGAGAGTATAGATATATGCAGGCAGGATATATCCCCAATACTTTCCATTTATTCCATTGGGAAAAGTAATCTTGATTAAGGCCAGTTTTGAATTACGGGGGGACCTTCAGGAGTGCATGTCTCCACTGCATAAAACTCAACTACCCTGTAACCTGAGATTGCCTTAAGAGGTAACTTTAACTGCAGTCCTCCCCCCACCCCCTACTGTACTCTCACTCTTCTGAAGCCTGGGGCTTCAGCTTGCTTGAAAATTTTGAGCTCTGATAACCAAGACAACACAAACTCCAGAAGACCAGCAATACTTGAAAATCTGCCTGCAGCTTCACTTGTCTCACTGCTGCATGGTGTCGTGCCAGCAAACTTAGTTCAATTTCTGTGGTAATAGAAGATAAACCAATATACTTGATTGTGTACTTTTGAAGACTTATTTTGTTTTAGGTTGAATAATCTGTGTAGTTTTTTTTTGTTTTTGTTTTTGTTTTTTTGTAGGGGGATGTTCATATAGAACACTGCTGAAAAGCTTGGATATATGTCCCTTGGATATATAAATTCTGAGTTTTTCTATTGTATTAGCATCCCCGGTTTCTTAGATTGTACCTGATTGGTACTCGATAAACACATAACAAAATGATGGAAAGTATGAAATAAATTTTATGGTCTTGCCGAGCTGCCTAAACAATATTCCTAATATTTCATCCACAGTAAAATATATTCTGAACTCCCAATAACTGAGGTGCCATTGGAACTTACTCTGCTGATTTAAATTAAGGCTGGTTTATAAACAATAAGTTGAGAACCGTTGCTGCAAATGGATTATTTGTGTCCACAATTACGCTGTAGAAAGCAAATTATGCCATATCTCTTAGGGAGCAAAATCCTTTTCTAGTCAACCTATGATGACTGTATTTTAACTTCCTATCTCCAAGAAATGAATCCATTCTTTTCAGCTGTAATTATCTTGGCTCAGACCTAGGCATTTTTTTTTTTTTCTGCAGAGTCTCAATGATTCATCATAAGAAAGAGAAACTGGCCAAAATAAATTGTGCAAAGATTCCTCAGGGAAAAGAGCTACATAACTGATTGTGGATTCAGTTTTGCAGTCAGTATTCTTTCTGTAAGTTAATCGTGTCCATTTAAGGTCATCAAAATAAAACAAAACACAACAAACAAATAAAATACATTTCACTTAGGACATTTTGTTCATGATAGTTTTGTGTCTTTAATAAAGATACGTATGTATTCCCGTCAATACTGGGCTAATAATGCCTAGTGAGTCTATGAAATTGCAGCCTCTGAAAAGACATATGCATCACTGTCATGCTGATTCTTGGCTTCACATTGGTTCAGAAAGATAAATACATCTAATGGCTATTGTACCACTTAATGGCCTACTAGATCCATAAGAGATTTCATAGATCAGTTTCAAAGAATTGTGAAAAGCAAAATTATGATTTGAACATGAAATCAAAATCCTCTGGTTTTAGTAAAAGAAGACTAAAGATGGAGGGCAACTTACAAACTGGTTAATGTTTGTGGCTTATGGCATGTTTCCTTTTTTTTTTTTTTGCATAGAAAATCTAGATAGAACTTAAAAAATTTACAAAAGGAACTCCTATATAGCAAGAATATACGCTAACATGGAAGATGTTAATAGTGCTAATGGCAGTGTGATTTCTATCATTATCAGCCATTATTCTAAGAATGGTAAGTGGCAGATAAAGAGCTCAGCTGAAATTTCCATCTTTTTTGTAGTCAGCATGTAAAATGCATATCCTATCTAAATTGTCACCCTTTTGTCACAAATTGCTCATTATATTTGCTTAAATTTGTGAAATGGAAAATATTTTATTTAAAGGAAATAAAGGCAGGAAACATTGAGTAAAAGACCTGTGACTGTTTCTAGAATGTGTATTTTAAAATCTTTAGTAGTGGTCCTAGACTATGAATGAGTCAATAGAAGCTAGGAAATCTGGCAATTTAAAAAAAAAAAAAAAAAAAGGAAAAGAAAAGAAATGGAAAAAAGAAAAAAAAAAAAAAAAGGCTGAACTGTGACTAATGTGACCTGGAGAGAAGCTCTTGTTTTTTTGTTTTTTTTTAATTAAAAGTAATTTTGAAAGCCTCATTTGAAAAGGGCCTCAATGAAGCAATTCAGGAAGCTCTTGAAATCATCTGTAAGTGACTTATTTCGATCAGGAGTTATGCTGGTTAATATTTAGTAATTAAATGTGCATATATAAGTGAATATAATGCTACACATGAAAAGTTGTTAATACGTGTCACATTCAAAGATTAAAATGCAGATAGGCTATACAAGAATTTTGGTCTGATCTAAAGACCAGAAGACAGAAAAGGAAGTAAGAAAAAGAAGGATAGTTTATATTGTTCTCTTTAGGAGAGAATGTGGCAATATTAATTTTTTCCAGGATAACATAATCTTTGACATTTAGTTGCTATTCTACTTTTGGGGCTGCTTCTTAGAGGTTTAATATTGAAACAGTGACTTGACATTGTAAGTCAGGCAAGTGACTTGCTCATTGTAAAGCCAGGAGATACCATATTGCAGAATTTGAATTTATGTTAAACTTTTCTTTATGCAGAATCCAAACAGTTTGTACTTTGTAAATGCCCAGTAGATAGAATTTAAATTCATGTAGTGTGCAGAGAGGATGGCTGTACATAGCAATAACCCATAGATTACCAGACCTTCAAATGATTTTTGTTTTTGTTTTTGTTTTATTTTTGAACCATCATCATAGAAAAATTAAATTTTGTTCCTGAGTAGCTTCAGTGCAAAACATATTTTGACTGGACTTGAATTCTGTAAGAATTTCAAATATATATATTACACGTATGAAAGCTCTCAGCTTATCAAAAAAAGTTGTTAGCTATCTCCTGCCATTCTGAATGCATTAGAATTGGCTGTATCATATTATATTCTCTAAAAAAATGCCATTTAAAAGGAAAATGTTCCATGAATGGGTAAACCTTTATAATATAGAGGGCATTATCATAAACATTAAAAATATATTTATTAAAAATAAGCACTTCTTTGTAGGGTATTTGAATAACTATTTGACATCCACCATTTTAAGCCAGTGCACTAAAACATTGCATCAGTAGTGTGCGCCGTTTCTAATATATGCTTTTTAATCATTCTTCTTGCTTCTTCAAGCAAATACAACAACTTATACTCATTGGCATTAGATGACAGAAATCACAGTTAGTAATTCTGGTTGAAGTCTTTTGTTAATACCTCATATTTATCAAAAATTTCCTGTTCTAGGTTATAATGTATACTGCAATTGAAAAAACACAAATGGTACCAGAGAGCATACGGTTTTTTAATTTCCTTAAAAATAAAAAGCTAGGGAATTAAGTGCCTGCTAATGAAGTGTTACATTTCTTAGTTTTCTGCAACTCATTTTAATTGAAAAAAATCCCTTAAAGTGTCTCCCATTTTCCAATTCTCAGAAGAGAAATAAGAATGATCTATAAAAGAACACGCAGTTCAATGACTAAAAAACTGAAGCGAAAGGAGCCTTTCTTTTAAAAATTTGCATTCTTTATATATATGTGAGAAGAGGTACAGAATTCAGATGTTCAGATTCATTTTTAACAGATTTTTCAAACATTTGGATATATATTTCTGTAGAATAATCTTGGTAGTTTATGGGAGTGACAAATGAACATTTTAGGCTCACCTGACCCCTGGCAACACTGAACTAAATTACCTGTTCTCCAAACAGAGCCCTCTATACATCTCTTTCTTCCTTGAAATGCTGATTAAAACAGCAAGAGGCTGATGAAAAATATGTTGTGTTGACACAGGCATAAAGCAATAATGGAAATGTGTGAAATCATAGTGTGACTCTGGGACCAGATACAATTTGGAATGTAAGATATGAGTAGACTTCCTGAGGTTCGTTGCCATCCTCAGAGAAGGGCAATAGTCTGAGGGCTGGGGAAAGGTTGAGGTGCTTAGCCCAAGGGAGGCAGGGTGAGCTGTTGTCTGTGTAAGGGAGCTTGAATGATCAGGGACACCTAATTTCTCCTCTATGCTCTGCCTTTTAACCAAGGAAATAATTGTGCTGTTCATGAAGGACTGTGTTCCAACATTATCCTTGGTTTTGAGGAACTTTGTCATTAGCCATGAAATGAATGTAAGAGGCCCAGAGAAGTGTTCACACATATTCAGGATGTTGTCTCTACAGCCCCTTTGGAAGCTAAAGAGGGAGAAGGTGATGAGGAATATGGAAGTAAGGGGAGGAAGAGGTACGCCTGAAGGGAAAGCAGGGAGAGAGGAAGAAGAGGGAGAAAGAGAAAGTGGAAGAAAAGGTAGAGAAAGAAAAGAAGAAATAGAGTGAGAGAAGGCTAAGGTCTGTTTTTTCAAGGGAAGCATGCTCACCTAGAATCATATGTGCGAAAGTGCCTTTTAAATGGTCAAATACTATGTGTGTGTGCACCTGCGTGTGCACAAGAGGACACCTGAGCCCCCATGCAAGTGCATGTGCAGTGCTTACTCATCATTCTCCAAAAATGCTGAGTGGGAGCTTGGCCTCAGGGTAGCAGGGACCTCAATGATACAATGGACAGAGCTCTGTAGTCTCTGAGAAGACCGTGGACTGGGCTGCCAGGCCGGTGGGGCTTTGCCACATATCCACACTGAGAGAGTGTTTTTTTGCACTTCCTTAATCTCCTCTGCTATTTGGCTGTCCACTCTCCAAAATTCCGAGATGCCTGTGACTTTGTTATGAAGGAATTTCAGTACCCGAGATGTCTTGGTGTTCTACCATGCAACAGAGCTGTTTTATTTATCTAGACCCTGTCTTTTTCTGGAAGGATGTCGTATCTCATAACCAGAATAGGGAAAATGATAGTATCTGCTTCAAAAGCATGAAAAGCAATGGGGACTATATCTGAATGAACTTATCTTTTTGACAGGAATATACTCTTCTAGAAAACATCAAACACAGTGTGCAACTCTTATACATTTCCCTAGAGTACACATATTTCTTTTACCCATATATATATACACCTATTTTTGTCCCTTAGGATTCAGAGCAGCAGTGGAGACCATATACACGAGGCTGCCATTTAAAAAAAAATGGATCATGAGAATAGTTGAGTGGGAAACAAAGTAGGGGTGAAAAATCCTATAATAAAGTAATTATTCCCTTTATGAATCAGTTCATTAATGAATTCTTTAAAGTCAAGCGATTGCATGCAATAATCATAGATTTACTTGACACAAATGAAGGAGAGGGTGACATTTAAAGCTAAAATTTAGGTACCACTAGTGGATGAAGATCAATTGCAATAAGGGTAAAGGAGAGGAAAAGATTATCAGTTGCCAGAGTTTTAATTCACATACATTCTCCCCTTCCAACCTCCAGAGCTAAATTCTGAGACATTTTTGGGAATATATTACAAATTGATTAGACAAGTTCACCAACGGTCTTTTGGGGGCTGGGATTCTCCTTGGAAAGCACTTACCCTGAAGAAAAAGGCACCTGGACCAAGACACTGAATGAGTGAGAAAGTCTTTTCAAGTAGAACACAGTAACTGACCCTTTATTTTTACTTTTACTTTTGACCCTTTACTTTTATCTTTAGCTTTATCTTCTGGCTTAAGCATCCTTACCCTGACTCATGGGTGAGGCCAATAGAGATTAAAGCATCTACAAGAGAGACCTGTTGACCTGAAAGCTTTGCCTGTCAGTGGAGCACAAATAGCATAGCTTTGGAGATGCCTCTAGACATCAGGAAGCAGGAAGGGGAACAGACACATTGTGAGTCCTTGAGGTACAACGCTTTCTTGAACAGTGGGAACATCACTTGGCAAGTTCGATTCCTGGGGAAAGATGGAAGAATAGTATCACAACTGCTGTGGGAATCACCTTGGGAATCACCGCAAATATTTAATGGGGATTTTGTAGGGCGCTGAAGGTTTTGAATTTTCTGTCAAAATCCAGAGCTGGTGAAATGTGAATTACAATTTTTGCTGTGATCCTATTGTATCATAAAATCTAAGGAATATTGAGTTCAAACAGAAATTTATATTTTTGGGTAAGATAAGCTGGAATTTTGGCCTGTTTTGACATTTCAGTGGGCTTACAACAATATTATTGGCTTGCACGCATTTTGAATGACCCTTGTGGTGGGGAAGAGACTTCTGTTTTTAACCTCAGAAACTGTCAGAGTGATTTAGCACTTTAGGGGAATCTGGATGGAGGGTTATGTTCTTGCCAGTAGAAATTGGGATATAAAACAACTCTAGAGGTGTGCCTGGGTGGCTCAGTCAGTTAAGTGTCTGCCTTCGGCTCAGGTCATGATCCTGGGGTCCTGGGATCAAGTCCCACATCCCATCAGACTCCTTTCTCAGCGGGGAGCCTGCTTCTTCCTCTACCTGCTGCTCCCCCTGCTTGTGCTTTCTCTCTCTCTCTCTCTCTCTCTGATAAATAAACAAACAAATAAACAAATAAATAAGTAAAATCTTAAATAAAATAACTCTAGGCTCACAGTTAAATAAGCTCAAACCATGGCCAGTATTCTAGAAGCTTTCCTGGAATGTATCTGGAAGGTGTTTCTGCCTGAGCTGGTCATGACAACAGCTCCACTCACCTGGCAGCACAGCAATGTGGCATTGTTGGTGAAACCCCTTGTTAGTAGATCTTTACACAGTTCATACACAGTAATGTCCTACTTGGCTAGAGGTCAGACTCCCAGCACCCTCTGTTCCCTGTAATGCAAACTTAGAAGTAAGCAAAAAAAGTCCTTGTGTGCCCAAAATAGACTATATCCCCAGACTAAAGCCATGGACTTTCCTTCTTAAAGGCTTATGTGCTGTCACTTAGAGATTGTTTATTCTTACTTCACTGTGGTCATAATAATTGTGGGTTTTCTGGTTTCCCAGCTTAAAGTAGATTAGAAGTAACAAATTAGAAAGGGGCAAGAGAATGTTAGAAGCTAACAAACTGGCAGTAATGGAGTGACATTTATTAGGTAAGGAAGGGGGAAACAAAAAATTAAGAACACAAACACAGAACTGTGTGTGTTTTACAGAATTACACAGTGATAATGATTCATAATGATGGCACAGTTTATCAAAAAGGCCAATTTATGTTCAGCAGTTGCTATTTTAAAAAGGCAGAGAAGAATTTAATATCGTTTTCAAAAATTTACATAAAATGATATAAAAAATAGGTTTGAGCATCCAAAGGGGTAAGTTTGAGCTATCTAGATGAAATGCAAGGTCTGCCTCCTTCCCAAAGATGATTACTATATTTGAATTCTCAGAGCACTCTATTTGTACCTTTCTAATGGCACTTGCTGTTTTCATCATTGTATTACCGTCATTTGAGTTCATGCTAAATGCCATTTAACTCACTTGGAGGCATGGAGGAAGCTGGATTTAGTCTCTATCATGCCATGATGTATGTGACTTTGATGAGTCAGTCTCTCTGTGCTTTAGCTTTTTTATTTCTAAGACATAGGATTTGGAACAAATGAACTTGAAGTCCTTCCAGTTTGTAAATTGTATTCCTTTATTTAACAAATTATAAGAATTTTATAGTGATGTGCAGAAGTATAGATGGGTCCCAGTTTTACATATTAAGGACATCTGTAGTCACAACCAAATCAATTACGTGAGTCTATTACCTGATAAATACTCATCCCTTGCAACATAAATAAAGGCAGTTTTTTTCCCAGTTATATTTGGCTTCTGTTGTCCTTACTTTTTCGCAACCATTTTCTCTTCTGATATTACTTTGGAAAAAATGCCTTTGCTATTATCTCAGTCTCTGTAGTCCTAGTGAAGTGACCTTATCCATTGGCTCTTGAATGGTTGAATGACCCAGACCTGACCAATCAGCATTAGCTATCCTTTAGGGCAGAGTGATTGGTTCAGTGATGGACATGTGATCCAAGCTGATCCAGTAGAAGTCGCTTCCAGGACATTTTTTGGAGATATTCACACTTTCAGGAAATGTGTAGAAGTTGTACCTTGTTAATGTTATATATATGTGTGTGTGTATATATATATATATATATATATATATATTTAAAGATTTTATTTATTTATTTTGGAGACAGAGAGAGAGAGAGAAAACAAGAGGAGGGGGCAGAGGGAGAAGCAGACTCCCCACTGAGCAGGGAGCTGGTTGTGGGGCTCCATCCCAGGACCATAGGATCATGACCTGAGCTGAAGGTGGAGGCTTAAACAAGTGAGCCACCCAGGGGCCCCAATATTTTATATTTTCTAAAAGAGTATATTCCTATAAAAATACAAGTACATTGAGATACAGATATATAGATATAGGTATATAGATATAGTTCCTGTCGATTTCAATGTATATTAGCACATATATTTCTTTCATTTTCTAAGTAAATTAAATTACTTATTGTAATTTATAACACTCATTGGCTAGTAACACAGATTGGTCATAAATCATCCTAATGAGTTTCAAAATTTGGTTATTTTAGATATTATTGATATGATTTTTTTGCATGCATCTGTCCCTTGCTAAATAATGTTCCACCCAGGTGCTGATTTGAAGTAGGAAAGGACATTATTCCCTTTCAATGACTTCCCCATCCTCACAATCTAATTTTAGAACATTTTCATCATCCCCAAAAGAAACCCCATGTCTATTAGTTGTCCTGCCTCAGTCCTTCACCGCCTATCACCATCCACTTTCAGCCCCCCACCCTGCACCCTGCTGGCTGTAAGCAACCACTAATTTATTTTCCGTGTCTATCAGTTTGACATTTTATATAGATGGGATCATATAACATGAGGTCTTTTTGAATGACTTCTTTTACTTAATGTTTTTAAAGTTCATCAATGTTGTAGTATGCATAAGTACTTCTTTACTTTTTTTTTCCTCAATAATATTCTGTTGTATGGATATGCTATATTTTGTTTAACCATTCATCAGTGAATGGAAATTTGGTTGTTTCCATCATCAGAATACTGTGAATAATAATACTATGAATAATAATATAGTTTTTGTGTGGACAAATGTTTTCATTTCTCTTGAGTGTATAACTAGGAGTGAGATTGCTGAGTCATGTGGACTTAGAGATCTTAAACCCCAGTCTGTTTAACTATGAGACCTGTTCTGTTCTCTTCTAGTTACTCAAGACTGCTTTTTCATCTTCTATATAATTTATTAGAAGGATGTGCTACTGAGATTTTAACTTCAACTTTGTTCTTGGTTCTATGAGAAGTTGAATGAACAGTAGTAATTTTCTTCTCTCTGCCCCTGACATTACCCAACACGCCACCTTCAGAAAATAGTCTTGCCAGTTTGTTCTGGGATCTCTTGTCCCAAGGGAAATTAAAGCTGTTTTGTGTTCCAAAGGCAATAAACAAACCCCATGTAGGCCATTTGGGGAAAAGATGGGAGAGTGGAGGGTTTGGGTTTTGTGAATTTCTAAGAGATATTTAGGATGTGTTTTCTAAATGGAGGGAATAGTCGATTTATTATTTATTGGGAGAAATCTGAGGAGCAGTGTGTGAGGTGCCCCTTTAGCTGTGGATAGCTATCAAAGGCACCTCTCTGACCTGTCTAGAGATACAGTGAAGGACCAGAAGGTAACAATAATAAGTGAAATTGTAGTAAAGGTGGTGACCACCAAAGTTCAGGCACATTCCCTCATCTCCTGGAACCACATAAATTCCCAGGGTCCATGTGTAATCTTGAAGGTGCCAGACTCAATAATGACCAGAACTGGACTGATTCTGCGAAATCTAGTGGATGTAGCCATATTGATTTAGGAAAAAAAATGTTACTTAGGTGCTAAAAAGGGACTTGCTACATCTTTTTTAAGTTTATAAAAGATGCCAAGTTGTATACCAGTCTTTTAACATATATAAACCATCATGTTTTTAAATAGCATAAGTAACACTATTATTGACCACACAATTTCCTTTATTTCAAATAAACAATAACTGATAGGATAATTTCACTGAACCATAGAGAAAACAATTATAATATAAGGACCATCTAACATTCCATGATGGCCAGATGTGAAAATTGGTAGCCATAATCATTACTTTTTGTTTCATGCCATTGGAAAGCTATTTTTAAAACAGGAAATGGTTATGAAACCTGTTTAGTAAGAGACATTTAACAAGCTATATTAAAATGAGCACAACTTTCAATGACTTTTTTCCTCTTTGAAAGTGTATTTTAGCTTTAGTGTTTTCTTTGAGAAAACAATATGGATCATTTATGGACTGCCTACTAGTTCTTGATATTTACTGAATGCTTGACACAAATTGTCTCCTCTGACTTTTACAATAAAAGTTTTTGGTGGATGTGATTTTCATCCTTTCATTGATGAAAAACAGGGGCTCAGAAGATCAAGGAAGCTGCCCAAAGTCATACATATAGTAATTGATCAAGTTAGTTTTTGATCTTGGTCTTTCCACCAGTTTTGTTCTGAGAATTATTATGGTAATAATTCACGTTACCTTATTGTATGCCTACTATGTGCCAGGCACTTGGGTGTATCAGGGATGGAGCAATTGTAGCTAAGTTCTCCCATATTGTCACTTAAATTTTAACTGTCATTGACATTTCCCTCTCATCTCCTTAACTACTTGATTCTTCCTTCTCACCTCTCTCCCTATTTATAACCTGCCAGCACCACCACCTTTTTAATGGTGTCCTGACCGTACACTTCCTGCTCGAGATGTTCTAGTAAAACAAGTTATATATGACATAAAGTAAGGAAAGAAAAACGTCAATGAGGCATTGCATTCAACAGGCTTCCTGGGAACAGCTAAGTGTGAACATTGACCACAGGTTTAGTTTTAAGGAGGTTTAAAAAGAAAAATAATTTATAATGTCAAGTACTATATAGACACATGTACATTTTATGTCAGAATCAACCCAAACATATCAATAAGACCTTTGAAGCAAAGTCTTAATGTAATAACATGTAGTTTCAGAAATGCAGAGTAACACTGAAGATAGATTTAGCAATTTCAAAGTGCCAGAATCATTTAAGGAATTGGCCCCAAGCTCTGTCTACTCTAAATCAATGGATTCATCCTCTTTCTTTTAAATATGGAAGTATCTTATTACTTGATTAGATTTTGACCAAACATGTAAACAACCAGGAGAAATCAACCAAAAATATGAAAGTGGGTTATCAGTTCTCAGCAGGCTGAACTTTCTTTCTAAACCTTATACATACATATAGATGTAAATGCAGGGCAAAACAAAAACGTCAAATGCCAAAAATAAACCAAAGTGAAATACCGTGTAACATATTTCTTCCTTCTACCTTCAGTGTTCCTGTGGGTAAATCAGCTTGAAGGAATTCAAGTTCTGTTTTGATTCTTTCACCACTTATATTACCTGCCCCAGGGATTTATGCCTTGCCTGAAGGAACACCAAAATCCTGAAAATAGAGTGAGCATTTGGCCTGTATACCCTCACTTGAAGAGTATTGGAAGTATTAAACTCTGGACTGAGACCAAATGCTCTGACTGGGTCTGCAGATAAAGGATGAATGTCTGAACTTGTTTATTTTTGCAGTGAGGGTAATTAAATTTAATTTCATGTTATTATATACTAAGAATGAGTTAGTATTATTTAAAAGCAAATGCCTAAAATGCACATTTTCGAATTGTTTTGTTTTCAGTAATCCCCATAGTCTTGTCATTTTTTTTCATGTTCTTTTTTCATTAGTGAAAACATTTTATGTAATAATAGAACTGTAAAAGCACTGCATTTTCATTTTGCATTGGTTTAATCCCTTATCTAAATGTTCAGCTGTTCTTCATTGTTTTGTTACATACAGACATTTTCCTTCATGATTGCTTCCTTAAGTGAGAGAGGAATGCATTGAAAGAATCCAAGTTAATCTATGGACTTTGTAATATATGAATTTCTCTACCTGTGTAGAGAGTGTCACATTCATTTCAGCAGATTACTAATGGGGCCTTAGTCCCTCATAGTTGGCTCTTTTTTTTTTTTTTAAAAGATCTTATTTATTTATTTGACAGAGAAAGAGAGAGAGAGATCACAAGTAGGCATAGCGGCAGGCAGAGGGAGAGGGAGAAACAAGCTCCCCACTGAGCAGAGAGCCCGATGCCAGGCTCAATCCCAGGACCCTGGGATCATGCCCTGAGCCAAAGGCAGACGCTTAACTGACTGAGCCACCCAGGTGCCCCTCATAGTTGGCTCTTGAGGGACTTTTTTTTTCCCTTCTACTCTTTATTCCTAGAACTTGTACAGAGTTTCCTGTCAAGGAGGAACTTTTATATAATACGTATTAATATAATGAATCCCAGAGGTTTAACACAATAAAATTTTGTTTTTCACTCATGCAAAGACCAGTGGGGATTAGTGGAGAGGAAGGGAGATCTCCTGTATGTGTCTCTCTAAGAGTTAATTCAGGTAATGAGTCTCTCTCATATGCCTCTGCAACCTCAACATTTTTCACATCTAACAATATGGAGAGTAAAGAGAGTGTGCGAAAGATTTCAGGGGCATTTAATGGGTATGTAATGGTGAGGACTAGAATTTGTATTCTTTACTGACTCCATCTTAGATACAGGGTACCACTTAGATATAAGTGTGTGGGAGCTGGGAATGGGAGTTTTCTTGTATGCATAGGAGGAAAATGAGATGGTTTGACAAACATTATTTCCATTGCATCATATGCTTCTTCCCAGGTGCTGGGGTAATTGCTTTCTCTTTTCCTGGACCAGTAACACCACAATGGTTATGGGGAAAGAGACCATCGAATTTAGAAGGCAAAATACACCAAAAGATATTTCAAAAATATTACCCCAATTACCTTTCTAAAGCCCATGTTGTGGTTCTCTGTTGTTCTTGATCCTTAGATATTTCAGGTCTGAATTTTGATTAATAAAGGATAGTTTATTTTTGTTCTCAGTCTCCTAATTTGTAGAATGGGACCCTTAAAATAACTGACCTGGTAGGCATGCAGTTGGGGGTAATAAAATGATTACTAAGCCTTGAGAAAAGTAGTTCGAAGACAATACTTTCTTTTTTTTTTTTAATTTTTTATTATTTTTTTATTTTTTAATTAACACATAATGTATTATTTGCCCCAGGGTACATGTCTGTGGATCCACAGGCTTACACATTTCACAGCACTTACCATAGCACGTACCCTCCTCAATGTCCATAACCCAGCCACCCTATCCCTACCCGCCCCTACCCCCCAGCCACCCTTAGTTTGTTTCATGAGTTTAGGAGTCTCTTATGGTTTGGAAGACAATACTTTCTTAATATATTTGAATTTCCAAATACAACAACTTTGTTGGCCAAACCTGAAGAAATGTTGAACAAATGTGAATGTTAACTCACAAAACACTTTCAAAAGCAGAATGTGTATAGCTGGAAATATTTACATTATTTTATATATATGTTAAGAATTATACTTGTAGGGGTGCCTGGGTGGCTTAGTTGGTTAAGCAGTTGGTTCTTGATTTTGGCTCAGGTCATGATCTTGGGTTCCTGGGATTGAGCCCCGCATTGGGCTCCATGCTCAGCAGGGAGTCTGCTTCAGGATTCTCTCTTTCCTGCTGCCCTTTCCCTGCTTGCCCTCTTTCTCTCTCATTAAAATAAATAAAACTAAAAAAAAGTAAAAGAATTATACTTGTCAATGGATATTTCCCTTGCCTGAATCCTGTTGTAGGCTTGAAACTTCAACATGTAATAACTACTAAATAATCATCAATATGCAATAAGTTGAAATATCAACATATAAGAACTATGAAATTCAAAAGCCATTGGGAAAATGGTTTCAAAATAGCATAAACATGTCTAGGATTATCTTAGAATACAAAAATGACATGAAATTATAATTATGTAATTATATTATGTATTATAATTATATAACTGTAATATCACCTAATTTATCTTGAAACATTTTAAATTTATAATTGATGTTTCTTTTCTCTTCCAAAAAATATAGATTAACTTGCACCATTAAATAATTGACCTTTAATTTTTCATTATTAGAATTTTATCAGAGGATTAATGTATACTTTTAAATGCTTTTACATCTCATCATCACAAAAATATCAAGCAGAAGATGAATAATGGGAAAATTGATGTTAATGTGTTCTGGCTCAGGATATAAGTTATTATTTGACAGCTATGTCCAAAGTAATGGAAACTGGTGCTCTCTTGCATGGTGACTTGATTTTTATGCCTGATTTCATGTTACATAAAATATTTCCTGTACATATTTCCTAATTCAAGTTTGTGCATTAAAAATTTCACTGGCTGGGAACCATAACAATAAATGTAATTGAATATAAGTTTTAATGGCTTAAAAGCAATAGTTAGTGTTCTTAGTCCTTTCTTCTTTGGAAATGGCTAATTTTATTCATCTCACATGTTTGTTTCTGGAATATTTTAATGATTATTTCTTAGAATCCTGTTAATGCTTCATGAAAGGTTGAAATACATTAGCAATTATCATTGGTGACAGAGGTATTACAGTTCTAGAAAGCAACATATGGTTCTGTTATGTCAGAAATAGAAAAAATATTAAGACAAGGATGAATTTTTTCCTATACAATAAATTTTTTATTTTAGACATGGAAGTAATTTCTGCATTTTTGCTATTTTGAGAGTAGGAAAAACATAGATTTAAAAGTCAGAGCTTTTTTTTTTTTAAGTCAGAGCCTCTTTGACATAATTTCATGATTCATATTTAATATACATTAGTTTTAATGGCTCTTACAATACAGAAAATTTTAGAGTGGTCTTGAAAATAGGAAAACTATATATATAATCTCAAATGCAATGTTTGGGGTCATTGTAAAATGAAATGCTTTAAGGAAGCCAGTTCAGGATGGCAACGTATGAAAACTCAACTCACCTCCTCCATGGAACAAACCAAACTATATCTATTAATAGAACAGTTCTTCCTGAAGAAGAATTGAGGGCTGACTGAACAGCTACTGAACAACCAAAGACAGAGGGAATAGCAAGAGAACAGCAAGAGAGATGGAGACATGAAAACAAAGGGAACACCCCCCACCCCCCAACGCTGTGAATGGCAGTGGAGAGGGATAGCACTGGGGGAACAGGAACAGATCCCTCTGTCCTTGGGCACAGAAAACAAAACAAAACAAAACATGACTTAACTAGCATATAAAAGAGACAACACTAGAACTCTGCCAAGCAGTGGAGGAATTGTGGGAAAGCTCTCCAGGCCAAAGGGACTGGAGAACAACACAGTTTACAATCCCATCCCACCTTAAATGCCTTGACTGGAGCAGAGTCCAGACACCATTAATAGGTTGTTCCAGTTGTCTCAGTGAGCCTGTGTCTTCTGTGAACCTAGAGGTCCATAGCCCTAGCTGCACTGGGGCACAGAAAAAAAAGCCACAGTTTACAATGGCAGAGGAACTGTGGGAACAGTCTTTCCCCCTCCACCTTAAAGTCCAGACTAGAGCAGAACCTGGCTGGCATAAGGGGTAGATTCAGACACCATAATTGGAGGGTCCTCATACTATAATGGGCAGTCTCTGTGCCATAAAGTCAGGTCTGGTCATCAGAGCTTTCGACCTCAGTGTGCCTAGGGTCCCCAGGCTGACACCAGCTGCCCTGTGGTCCTGGGGCACAGAAGCAGCTGCAGGGGTGTGTGTGTGTGTGTGTGTGTGTGTGTGTGTGTGTGTGTTTACTGATTTATTTTATTTTACTTTAAAAATTTATCTTACTTTTTTAAAGTTTTTTTCTTATTCTCTTTTTTCTTTTACTCTTTCGCATCTTTTTCTCTCTTTTTCCTTTCTCTTATTTTCATTTTCTTCTTATTATTACTTTTTTCCTTTATTCTCTGTGTAAAAAGCCATGGTTTAAAAGAGTGACTAGCAAATACAGCTATAGCTTCAGCCAGCCAGCAAAAGTTACCAAGCACACAGAGTCTGTATAGGGTTCACCATACAGAAGACTACTCTTTCAGCTTTAGGAGAAGTAGTCATTTTGCCTAACCCATAGAAACAAACACAGAAAGTCAAGAAAAATAGGGAGACAGAGGAATATGCTCCAAAAGAAAGAAAAAGAAAAACTGTAGTTAAAGAATTAAATAAAACAGAGATAAGTAATATGCCCGATAAAGAATTCAAAGTAATGATTGTAAAGATACTCACTGGGCTGGAGAAAAGAATGGGGGAACTCAGTGGGACTCAATAAAGAAATAGAAAATATTAAAAAGAACCAATCAGAGCTGAAGAATATAATAACTGAATAAAAAAAAAAACCCAAACTAGAGGGAATCAACAATAGATTAGAGGATGCAGAAGAATGTATCAGTGGTCTGGAAAAGAGGGTAATGGAAAACACGTAAGTTGAATAGAAAGAGAAGAAATGAGGGTAGTTTGAGATCTTTTGGACAATATCAAGTAAATAAACATTTGCATTATAGGGGTCCTAGAAAAGGGGAGAGAGAGAGAGAGAGAGAGAGAGAGAGAGAGAGAAAGGTGTAGAAAACTTATTTAAAGAGATAATAACTGAAAACTTCCCTAACCTAAGGAGGGAAATCGATATCCAAGTCCAAGAAGCACCAAGAGTTCCAAATAAGAAGAACCCAAGGCAGTCCATACCATGGTACATATTAATTAAAGTGTCGAAAGATAAAGATAAAGAATCCTAAATGCAGCAAGAGAGAAACAAAAAGCTACCTGTATGGGAAAACCTGTAAGAATATCAGCTTATTTTTCAGCAGAAATTTTGCACACCAGAAAAGAGTAGCCTGTTATACTCAAAGTGCTGAAATGGAAAAACCTACAACAAAGAATACTCTACCCAGCAAGTTATCATTTAGATTTAGATTTGATCTATCATTTAGATTTAGATTTGATGGAGAAATAAAGAGTTTCCCAGAAAAATAAAAGATAAAGGATTTATCACCCCTAACAAGAAATGTTAAAAAGACTTCTTTAAGTGGAAAAGAAATGACTATAATTAGATATAAAAAAAATACGAATAAAATAATGTAAAATATGACTATATATATAAAATGTGGAGAAGGGAGTAAAAAGGGAAGATGAGGAAAAAAAGATTTTTCTTTATCTGTTGTTTTTTCTTTTTTTAAAATGTGATTGAATTTAAATGATCATCAGATTAATATGGACTACTATTTAGGTAGGATGTTATATACAAACCTCATAGTAACTACAAGTCCAAAACCTATGATAGATATGCAAAAAATAAAGAGAAAGAAAGTCAAACAAAATACTACAGATACCCATTGATCACAAAGAAAGTAAGAGAAAAAGAAAGGAATGAGAAAGAACCACAAAAACAGCCAAAATCCAAATTTTCAAAATGACAATAACTACATACCTATGAATAATTACTTTAAATGTAAATAGCCTAAATGCTGCAATTAAAAGACATAGAATAGCAGAATGAATAAAAAACAAGACCCAGCTATATGCTACCCACAAGAGATTCACCTCAGACCTAAAGACACATACAGACTGAAAGTAAAGGGATGGAAAAACATTCACCATGCAAATGGAAGTGAAAAAAAAGCCAAGGTAGCAATATTTACATCAGACGAAATAGACTTTAAAAGAAAGACTATAACAAGAGACAAAGAAGCACATTACATAATGATAGAGAGATGAATCCAAGAAGAGGATATAACAATTGTAAATATCTACCCACCCAACACTGGAGCATCTAAATACATAAAGCAAATATTAACAGACATAAAGAGAGAACTTGGTGGTAATATCATTGTAGTAGGGGATTACAACACTCCATTTACATCAACGGATAGATCATCAAGGCAGAAAATCAATAAGGAAACAATGTCTTTGAATGACACATTGAACCAGATGGACTTAACAGATATATATAGAACATTTCATCCCCAAACAACAAAATACACATTTTTTTCAAGTGTACATGGAACATTCTCCAGAATAGATCACATTTTAGGCCACAAAACAGCCTTAATAAATTTAAGAAGATTGAAATTGTACCATGAACCTTTTTTTTTTTTAGAGATTTTATTTGTTTATTTGTCAGAAAGAGTGAGAGAGAGTGAGCACATAAGCAGGGGAGGGAGAGCAGCAGGCAGAGGCAGAGGAAGAAGCAGGATTCCCACTGAGCAAGGAGCCTGATGTGGGACTCAATCCCAGGACTCTGGGTCATGACCTGAGCTGAAGGCAGATGCTTAACTGATTGAGCCACCCAGGTATCCCACTGTGAATCTTTTTGACCGCAATGGTATGAACTAGAAATAAATCACACACACACAAACTGGAAAAAACACAAACATGGGAGACTAAACAACATGATGCTAAACAACCAATGGGAAATTAAGCAATTAAAGAAGAAATTTTAAAAATACATGGAGACAAATGAAAACGAAAACACAACAGTCCAAAATCTCTGGGACACAGCATAAACAGTTCTATGAGGAAATTATATAGCAATACTGGCCTACCACAAGAAGCAAAAAAAAAGTTCAGTCTAAATGTATACCTCAAGTAACTAGAAAAAGAACAAATAAAGCCCAAGGTGAGTAGAAGAAAGGAAATAATAAAGATCAGTGCAGAAATAAATGATGTAGAGACTAAAAAACTTGTCAAATCACTAAGTTGTACATCTGAAACTAATGTAACATTGGGTGTCAACTACTCATATTAAAAAGAAATAATAAAATGCTTAATACTTTTCCTACTTTACGCATATTCAAGTTCTGCTGGTTATAAATTCTGCCCATTCTTCTCATTCTTGATTTGGATAGGATCCAATGATACAGCATTTCTTAGAATGTGGCTTGTTCTTTGTAGTAGAAAAGGAATCCTAGGAATTTTTCCTAAAAATTAAGTTTTATGGTATACTGATAATAAACAATTGACAAAATTTATCCGTTAGTAATTACCTAGTTTAAAGATAATTACTACTCTAATCATTAATGTTATTTATAATTTTACCCATTAACTGCTGTAGATATTTTCATCAGTATATTGACATGTCAGCAACTGAGTGTTCCTATCCTATCTAGAATGTCATCATTCTAATTTTTGAAGAGGAATGTCACAGGGCATATGTTTGGTTATTAAATAATTTGAGTATTAGTTCTGTTTTAACTATCTAGTGACCTAGAGTAAGGCATTTAACCTCTTGAGATCCTTTTTTTTTTTTTTTAAGATTTTATTTATTTATTTGTCAGAGAGAGAGCACAAGCAAGGGAAGTGGCAGGCAGAACAGACAGGGAGAAGCAGGCTCCCACTGAGCCTTATGTGGGACTTGATTCCAAGACCGTAGGATCATGGCCTGAGCGGAAGACAGACGCTTAACCAACTGAGCACCCAGGCATCGCTTAACCCGTTGAGATCTTAAGGCTTAGTTTTCCTTATTTATGAAAAAGAGGTTTAAACTAAAGCATTTGTTTGGTCCTTCCACTTCTAAAAGTTCTATCAGTCTATGAAATTTTCTAGTATGGCATGCAGTTTCAGAGTTCTCATATTAGCTAGGAGGGAAATGACTGGAATGGATGGTTGATGAATGTCCCCCTGGCACCTATTCCTCCTTTCCTTTAGGCTAAATTGTTCTGGTTTTGTTCTGGTGTCCTCTCATTCTCCTTCCACTACGTGCACACACACACGCACATGCTATTCACAGCAGGTCCACAGTTAGCTCTGGTTGGTTAATACAGAGGAGAGCAGTCACGCCCCTTGGGCTGTGAATGATTCAGGAATAGACGTGTAATATGATTTGGGACAATGAGGTGTCTCAGTGAGGGATTTCTGGGAAACTTTTTCCTTCATTATCTGAAAGAACTTTTGAGGAAGAGATTCTTTTCAACTGGACATGTAAGAGGAAGGCTGTAACTCCAGTTCTATTTTTGGCAGTGGTCCTCTGAGAAAAGCAGTTATGATGAAGTTGACTGTGGAAATAGGGCAGAGAATCAGGATTCTCGATGACATCATTAATTTTCCAGAGTAGTCAACATTGGAAAATCTTAATATTTTTAGAAACTTTGGATTTTATTATTGTTTGGCCAGTTTGAATTAGGTTTTCTTATTAATGACAGTTGAAATATCCATACACAGTGCATTGTATTTCATTAGAAAATACACATGAAAGTTCCCTCAGGAAATAAGACGTGTTATAGAAACTCAAGGCTTAATTGTTTGATGGAACTACTTCTCTGCAATTAATGTACTTATGTAATTTGCCTATGTGAATATATTTGTTCTCTAAATATTTATTGAGAGCTTGTGTTGTGCTGGGCACTACATTAGGAAGTTAGCTTTAGGACACAACCCAATTGACCAAATTCCTCAAGGCCACATGGGAGAATGAAGCAGAGATAGACAAAAGACCAGGAATCTTGATTTTTAATATAACTAAAGGACTTTATTATAGGCCTTTTAGTATGCTGATAAAAAATTTTCGCTTCTAGGAAAGAGACATTTAAAGTTAGACATGCTACTCATAAGACAAATGTCTTAGGACATTCCCAGCTAAAAACAAGCTATTTTATAATTCTCTGGCACTGTTCTAGGTGATAGAATGAGTGAACCATTTCACATCCATCATTGCTGTAGGAAAGTTCAGATACTTGGGCAAATAGCGTCCCTTGCCTTTTAGTACGTCCTGTCTGAAATTAACACATGATTAATGAATATCTCATTTGTTTTCATTACCATTTTCTCTAGTGTGGACCCTTTTAACCTAATGATTTGGTTAATGTCAAACTTTCTCCATTCATTCAACAAATATTAAGTTCCTACTACATGCTGGGCATTATGCTACTGGGATCTGAAAGTCCTCACTTCATATCCTTTCTACCTCCCAAGAATTTCTAATAAATTGGCAAATATATTTACCTGTCTCTCAAGATGTTCATATTCTACCTATCTTTTAACCTTATCTTCTGCTACTACATTTTAGAATTTTTTTTTTCTGATGTAAATAGAAATCTTTTTTAGTCCTCAAATACTGTTTGCAATCAATCACTGAGTATTTTTACTTTCAGAACACTTTTATTCTTGCTTTTCTTGGTTAATGTTTTTTTTTAATTGTTCCAAACATAGCTTAAGTCTCATCTGTTTTGAGGAAAATTATTATAAACATAGGCTTTTGCACCTAAAATATTAGATGTGAAGGCAAAATAAAAAACAGTTTTGGAAAAGATGGACTTAAGAAATTTATCTATATATCCTTTCCTAAAATCATTGCTTGAGGGTATAACTTAGTAAAACAAAGAAAGAATACAAGAAAAACAACAAAGTACATATTAATAAATTCTCTTAATCCCAAAGGTAGAGTGTAAGTTAATTCTTCAGATAGAATTAAATACTTAATAATATATTAACAGTGGTCAAATTTTTTTTTTTGTGGCGAGATTAGGATGTTTTGAATTTTTTTCAAGAAATTTTTCTGCATTTTCTAAATTTTCTACTATGAACAGGCATTATTTTGAGTTTTAGAAGGTAAAAAGTAAGATCATTTCAAAATACATTACTGTTGCTTTATATTGGGAAGAAAGGAAATTTTTATTTGAGAAATGGTTTGATACAACCAGAAAGATATTTATTAGAGTCTTAGTTAATTAAGATATTGCTTTCACAAAATGCTTTGTTTCTGTTGAAAATATCCAAAATATCCACCCGTAGGATCTTGCTGATATTAATTTTGATATATCGATATAATAAACCACAGTCCTTAAAACTGCTAACATAAAAGCATGTGTACTGACATGGAAGGATATTAGTGATGTATTCAATGAAAAGTGTAATTTTATTTTTATAAGAAAAATGTGGGAAGAATACACATAAAAATGGTAGCAGTAAGTTTTCCTGGGTAATTGAATTATGGGTAAATTTTTATTTCTGCTCTCTACTTTTTATATTTTATACAATGAATATGTATTTCCTACATAGTAAACTGACTTTTAATATGTACTGGTCAGGTTCTTGTAGTATGAGAGGAATTACTTGAGTTGACAAAAACCAGCTGCAGTTAGTCATGGCATTTGAGAGCCAAGAACCTGCAGCAGCTTTCTCGCTGGGTCCCAGATCCTCCACAAAAAAGGCGTAGAGTAAGTTTGAAAAGGTCATTCAGCCTAAAGACACCAGCCAAATTTGAGGAACCAATCTTCCCTCTGTTGCCTTGACGTTGAAATTACTGAAGACAGGTTTTGAGTGGTGAAGCTTGCCGTAATAGGACGTACTGCTATTTGGCAGTGTTAGGCAAGATGTCTTTAGAGGCACAAGCCAGCTTTATGCTTGCTGTCAACTAATGCATCCAAGTGCATTCAAATTAGTTAATCGAGTATGAGGATTTTTTACCCTAGTTCTCAGAAAGCAAGAATTCCTCAAGAGAATAACACTGAGTTGTAATAACTCGTGTAAGCGAGATGGTTGCTACATATGTAGCTTCCACTTAAGACAACAGGGTCTTAGGCAGCCCCTCTGTATTCCGTTCAACAATACTTCATTCATAGAGCCAAGAATATTGATTGAGCAACTTGTCTGTGCCAGGGACTGTGCCAGATGCAGTGAAGAGTTAACACAAACAGGTTACCAGTCTTTACCTAGAAAAATTTCTTTTATTATTATAGTGTGTATACTTCTGGTTTTGACTCTATCTGTATTAGTATCTATATTTGCATCTCCACTCATATCTATAAGTTCCTCTAAACTTTGACCCCATTGTTCCATTTTATTTAGGTGCTTGGTACAGTTGATTAGAAGTCTGAAGTAAATCTGATGCTCATTTCTTTGTTGATACCCAGTTTTAACATTTTGGAAGCTTTCAGAGTTCTTTCTTCATTGAATTTAGTAAATGTTGAGATGTGTATCTTCTCACTTTTTTTCCTTTGGTCTGAATAGGCCCTTCCAGTCCAAACACTTGTATCTTTCTTGAGTTTGGAAAGTTTTCTTCTACTTCAATTATTATTTTCTTAGTTTTTGAACCCTATTTTGTCTATCTGGAGTTAACTTTTTTCTTATATTTTCAATTTCTGTGTTTTTGTTTTTGTTTTAGGAGATTTGTCATGCCTTAACTTCCGTGTCACAAATTCATTCTTCAATAATGTTCATTCTGTGATTCAGCCTGTCTGAAATTTTTTTAATAACTTTATGACCTACTTTCCAAGAACATTTTCTCTTTCTTTGATTGCTTCTTTTTTATAGCAGTATATTCTAGTTTTATGGATGCAGATGTTGTCTAATTTCTCTGACAGTGATTTAGAATTATTTCAAATTTCTCTTCTGCCTGTCATTGTTTCCTCCAGGATTAGGGGTTGTGTTTATTTATCATGATTCTTCTCTTTCACATTGTTCATTTTTCCCAGATTCTTGCTGACTCTAGGTTGTCCTTTCATATTTATGAATGGACTAGTATGATTCTTTGTGATTTTAATATTGTGATTCTTTGGCAGTTTTGTAGGCCAGTTTATACAGAAGGAATGGGGAGGCTAAGTAAGGGCTTCCCTTTAGGGTATGTAGGAAATAAATAGACAGGTGAGCTCAGGCCCCCATGACTGATGTAGTTAGGAGTCCAGGGTTATATCAAGCTCTGTTGTGTTTATCTCTGGCCCTCACCCCTGCTGGGACAGCTTGCCAGGATAGTCTTTCACTTTATTTAGAAATATCCATGCTGGTTTGGAGCTTGTGTGCTCAAATCATTCCTTGCTCTTGTTCTGTTCTGTATCACAGGAAAGCTGACTCTGGCAGGTTGTATTTCCTAGGTATCATCCAAGATGGTTCTGGATGGATTTGTCCAATAGGACATAGGCGGCGGGTTAGGACATGGAGGGGAACAATGCAAAAGCCTCTCTCCCCGCTCCCTTTCTGCCTGTTTGTCTCAGGCAGTGCTTCCAGAAGTTTCTTACGCTTTCCCTGAATAGGCTGCCTCCGAGCCTCTATTGAGTGACTTGACCCTCTGCCTTCAAGAACACGATGTCCACCCTACTTCCTGCTTTTGCCCTCTATCCCCTGTGTGGCTTCTTAGCACTACCATCCCCTGTGTAATTGGTTCCCTGCATTAAATTCCCTCTGGTGTAAATACTTACTGTTTCCCTGGTGGGACCCTGACTGATGTAGTAGCCCGCTTTAGAGTGAGGACAAATTCTGCAGCTTCACTGTGGTTTTGGGAGAGAGAATGGCTAATTAGTGTAGCTGTATTATAGACATTTCTGAAATTGAATATCCTGATGATGATTGTCCCATAGTCTGCCACTGTTCTTATGATTGTACTCCTTCCATCAATCTGTTTTGTCTTCCAGAAATTTTTCAAAAATTTCGGTTTACTGAAAGAACCATTTCTTATTTTCATCACTCTTACTGATTTTTTTTCTCTTTCTCCTCCTCCTCCTTACTCATCATTTTCTCTTTACTGGCAATGTAGCATTGGGGCACCCTTCATGGACTCTGAATTAAAATCTTGGCTTTAGCAAATGCTGATTTTGTGACTTGACACAGGTTTCTCAACTTTTTGGTGCCTCCATTTGTTCATCTGTAAAATGGGAATTGTTGAGGGTTAAATGATAAACATGCAGAAGAGTGCCTGGCACGTAACAGATGCTCAATAGAAATTAGCTACTATTATTTTAGCTGCTGCTATTAATATTTTTAAAATTTTCATCAGATTTTGGGATGAAAGGTTAATAAATTCCTGGGCTCAGTCTACAATTTGAACTGGAAGCACACAGCCTGATTTTGAACTATCAGGGGGTTAATTAGCATATGATGAAACAGCTCATACAGAGAGAAAAGTGAAAAGAAACATGGATACATTTGCTTTTGATAAAGACAAGAAGACAGGCACTGATTACAAAAAGCGGAGTAATAGCATACATTCACAAGTGAACACCATATCAAATGGCATTTCAGGGTACCATGGTCTCTTAAGATTTGTTATCCATCCCTCCCCTTTTTTGCCAGCTGTATTTCTGTATTGAAGCTTTTCACTTCTAGGATGAGGTAAGTAAGGTTTCCTTTTCCAAATATAGTTTTAAATGCTTAGAATAATTTATATTGGCATAATCCCTTCCTTATAATTTTCTTTGTATTCTACCAGAATAAGTCTTCTTTTCAACAGGAGATAAATGACATAAAACAAAATGTTCTTTTATAAGCCCTGAAAAACTATTTTCTTATATTTGTAAAAAATAGCATTATAAAACCATACAATAACATAAGTTGAGCCAATTTCAATCCTTTGGGGTTTTCTTTCATTTTAACCAATAATTCAGCTTGCTTTGGTTTTAATTTAATTATAAGATTCAAGAGGGGAAGTTTCTTGGAAGCTATCTGCATATCAGGTTGATTATATTAGATTTCTTTTGAGAAAACTTGTCTTTCCCTGTATACAGACTTCAAAATCTTGGCTGATACATAGTCTCAAGTTTTTATTTAATTTCTTGATGGCAAGAGTCTTCTTGGGGAAAAAGTGACAGACTTTGATAGGATTCAAATATGTTTAATCTCCTAATGACTTTATTATGAAATTTCTCTTTTATGCTAAAAAAAAAAGTACTTTCTTATTCAGCATTTCATCAACTACTACAAAAGTTATATTTCTTTGTATCTTAAAATATTTATGAATCTTAAGCTGAAAAACTAGTTGAAAACCTAAAGTAAGTTGTGATAGATATATAAGGGAAGATTCTATTTTAAAATAAATATAGAAGTCAACATTGGATATTATAAAAGAAAAAAAAGGATTTAAAGAAATTTTTTCTTTAATAGAGATTATTTTAAGAAGCTGTATTTTTTTAAAAGATTTTATTTATTTATTTATTTGAGAGAGAGAGATTCAGAGAAAGAGAGAGAGAAAGAGGGAGAATGCACAAGCAGCGGGGAGGGGCAGAGGGAGAGGGAGAAGCAAACTCTCTGCTGAGCAGGGAGTCCGATGCGGGACTGGATCCCAGGACCCTGGGATCATGACCTGAGCCGAAGACAGATGCTTAACTGACTGAGCCACCCAGGCACCCAAGAAGCTATATTTTTAATATAATTTTTAAAAGTTATATTTTACGCATGAACCATTTTGTAAATGATGTGCTTTTGCCAGATATCAATTTTCCTGTAAGTAAAAAAAAAAAAAGTACATCTAGAGATAATTAAAAAATTATTTAGAGATTATTAGATTAGATTATTAGAGATTATTAGAGATGTTAAAAAATTCTCTTGAACTTCATGTTTTTTGTTGATGCTGTTGTTGTTGTTCTTGCTGAGTGTTTGTTTAAAAATATCTATATGATGGGAAACAAGTGATTCCTGGTCCCAGGGTATCACAGCTGTAGGACTCCAAACAGATTCAATATCAAAGCAAATTTTTATGCTTAAAAAATGTCTTACAAAATGTCCTTTTACTAGAGGATCAAAAATTTGAGTATGGGAATAAACTTGACCAACTTTTTTTTGTCTTTAAAAAATTCAGTACTTGCCAAAGTGCACATCTGTTTACAGAGATTACTAATCTGTTTTCTAGAGTTTTCAGCATCCCTTTTGGTTTATGCACATGTGGCAAAAATCTTTTTTTCATGAGAATGAGTGAAATCTTAATCTCAGTAATCCAAAAACAACCCTAAAAGTTGTCTTTTTATTTATGTTCAAAAGCCACAGCACTTTCAGCTCCAATTCAAGAATTCGAGGAAGGAAAAGAATGTGCTGTGCCTTAGAAAGTATCTGGGACACCTTAAGGTTTAGTGACCAATGGGGAGCATTTCCAGTGAAGTAGATAGTAATAATTACTGGGAGACACAGTGGAATGGCAGAAAGAGAAAAAGTGGCAAAGTGATAACCTTTAAGTAATCACATCCTTCTATTACAGTTTTCAATGCTGTAAAAGAAATGTTTGACAATAGTGAAATGAAAAATGAATTATTCTAAATAGGTATAAGCCCTTTATCTTTATCTGTTTACATAGTTGTTTTATGTGAAATTAACAAGTAATATAATTTGCATATGACTGCATAAGAGAGATACAAATAATTGCAGCAAAATAAAATTTTTAACCATTAATCTTGGTTGAATAAGACTAATGAAGTTTAATGAAGGCTCTTCTATTCCTATACACAAAATGCCAATTACCTCTATTCTTTCTGAAGAACAAGATCTCCAAACACATTTACATCAATAAAATTAATTTATTAAGCCTAGGTTCTAAATAGAAGATAAATCGGAGAGAGACAGAAGTATTCGGGGACATAATGTTTAGAAAACAAGGTATTAGACCTTTAATTGAAGGAAATAACTGATATTTCAGAAAGAACTTTCAGGATTAAATACAATTGTAAAAAGTAAAAATATGATAACATACATTATCAAGTTTTGAAAAATATTATTATAGCAATATTGAGAGCCAGTGTTACCATATATATGTATATTTAACACAATATACATATATGTATTTAACACAATGGAAGTGTGACAATAATATAGTCTTTTCATTATGTGGAAATGGGGAGTAGAAGAAAGTTCAGAACCCCAGCTGCCCTCCTATGCACACACATGCAGCCCAAACACAAACACCCACCAATATATGAGTGAATCCTACCTTCAGGACTAATTCGTGTTATAAATAGTTATGATATTTTTTTCTCTTGCAGTGTTTTCAGAATTTCTTTCTCTTCTATTCCCATTTTGAGGTTTCCATTGTATTCATGTATGACCTGTACTATTACTTGCTTAACAATTTTACTTAAAATAACTTACTTTTAAAACTTGTTAATCAAGAGAAATCTCGCTATCACTACTATGCAGTCAGTATCATTTGCCATACATGGACGACAAAAACAGAATAATGATTTTAAGTTCTAGCTAGAAGTTGTTGCCCACCAGATGTTCCTGAGCATGATACCTGCTTTCTCTGCATTAAAGCCTTAGTTGTGAAAGCCTAGCCCCAAACTGAGAATTATTTCCGCTCATAGAATTAAAGAATTGAAGGAAAACATGAATGGAAATAACTTTCTTATTATGACTTTCTAATATCATTTTCCTGTTTAGAGTACCCTCCGATGCTGATAGTCTTGCATACTAATTAGAGTAATCTCAAATACAATCATATTCCACACTTTGGGGGGCATTGCTATTTCTGAGTTACCATTCCTATTTTAGTTTCTGTTTCTCCTGTTTTAGATGAAAGAATAGAAGTGAGATGCCTCAGTAATATGTGTTTTTCTACTTTCTTCAGGAGGTAGGAAATACAAATAAGGGGAAGAGTGGGATGGTTAATCCAACGAAGATGAAAAGAGTTCATTAAACAGCCTATACCGTCTGTGTAAGATTGGTAACTCTATGTACAAGGTGTCACCAGTAATGGAGTGTCTCCTTTCTTTACTGCCCAATAATGCCCCAGAACTGAAAGACAAACATGAACTTGGGATTGGAAGCTAATAAATGGGACACTTTTTCTAGGAGGCTGAAGGTAGCAGGGTTAATGAATTACAGGTGAGATTGTTTACATGAGTGAGTGCTGTTTGCTTTTCCTGCCATCAGTTTTATCCCTTCCAGTAAGAAGAGTAAGTTAACTTAAGATAGAAATGGGGGAGGGAAACTAACACAGCTCTAAAACAAAGTTTAATTAAAAAAAAAAATTGTACATTTAAAAGAATGTTTTTGCTGCCTCTTTCTAATACTGTAGAAAGATTAATTTCTAGTTAACTATTAATGCTTACAAGCCTTGGTACCTTATAGAAAATGTTTCTGAAACAAGAAGTTCTAGTTCAGGGACAAAGCTGGTGTGCGCTTATATGCGAGGGTGGTGGTGGTGTGTGTTCTTTATTTGTTTTAAATCTGAGAGAACTTGTAGAAGTTATCTTATGATCTGGGTAGTTTGGGGCATAAATATTAGGAGAACCAGGACTTTGTCTCCTCTGCCTCATACTATTAGAATTGGCATGAGCCAAAAAGGGGTAACTACTGAACTATGAAAAACAGTGGTGGAAGGGAATCTCCAGAATGAGCAGGACTCCAAGTGATCCATATGATTGAACACCTATTCTGGAAGTAAAGGTAGCCTGAGTATCCATGTACTTGATTCATGAATGGTGGCTAATGGAATGATCAACTGGTCATGGATTTAAAGTGAACACATTTAGAAGATTGGTGACAAAAGAGGTGTAGGGAACATGTATACATATAATGGGCACTGAGTGATTTGTGACTGCATAAATGCTTAGAGAAAGTTTCATCTGTGAAGGAGGCTCTTACCGATAACATAGACAACTTAACTCTTCATGGATGTTAGTCGGCTTCGTATCCCAGACATGCCTATTCCATGGATTCACTACAAAGTGGTCATGGCATCAAGAGTGGAGGTTATGCATAAGCTCAACAACATGGACCTCCTCTTACCAACGCTGATCTGGCTTCTAGATCCTCCATTGGGCATCCAACCTGACCATAGCAAAGGACATCACTTACTAAGGGAACAGTTGGCAGCCTACTTGTCAAGGAGAAGATAGTACTTGTCCATATAGGGACAGACTTACTTAGGAGCACATTTACCTTCTCTGCCTTCAGGTTTTCTGCCAGCACCTTGGTTCATAGATTACAGATTGCTGTATCTGTGGCACATAAAACATCTCCTCTGACCAGGGACTTATTTTACTACAAAAAAAGTGTGGCTTTGGACTTCTGCCTATGGAATTCACTCTGATCTTACTTTGTGTCCCATCCTCCCAAAACTATTATTTTGATAGAACAGTGCGATGGCATGAGGAAGGCTAAGTTACAGTGCCAACTAGGAAAAAAATATTTTGTGAGGTTCAGTGCTATTCTATAGGATGCAGCTAATACCCCTTAAGCCAGCAGCTAATATTTAGTTCCATCTACATAGTTAGAATATGTTTAGGAACCAAGGGGCAGAGATGAAATTGGTCTCTCTCATTATTTTTCCTGATAACTGACTGGTAGAATTTTTGTCTTTTGTCTCCGTGACCCCAGGCTTTATGAATTTTAAGGTTCTAAAGAGGACAGCTTCTACCAGAGAACACAATCATGGTTTTGATAAACTAGATGCTTCCTAACTATTTTGAGATCTAAATTCTTTTAAACCATTCATCTGTCTTTGGGCTTCTGTTTGGGATCAGGCAATGAAGAGCCTAGTGGGAGAGTGGAGAGAGGAAAAAAGGTCAGGGTACTTATTTTCCCAGTTCCCTTTTTATGGCTAGCAAATTGGGGCCACTTGGTCTTTGCTTCTCATCTATATGTGAAAAACCTGAACTGAGAGGTGATGTGATTTTCCCAGAAGAATAATTTTAAAAGAAAGTATTAGATCAAATCCCAGATGGAGTGTGGGCAGACGAGAGGTTATAAACTCAGACAACCACTTGTGGCATCAGGTGTCAAACAGGTGGGGAAAGTGGTTTGGTTAGCAGAAGCATGAGTATCACATAAGTTGTTGGGAACTGGAGAGGCCATTATCCACTGTCCAAATGTAACACCTTCTATTTAGCCTCACCTGGTTGCCATAGAGTTGGGAAAGCAGGGCCCTGTGCTGCCATGTTGTTTTGAGTTTTTGAGAGAAGCTGAAATCTCAGATTTTGTGTAAAGTCTCTAAATTTAAATGGCAGTTCATTTTAACATTGAAAAGGGCTAGCAAAACAAAGATCATCTAGGGGCCACATGAGCTGGTATAAGCTACCATGGAAGAATCAGAAGACAAACAGAACAGTGTGGTTAGCTCTGCAGTGAGAGATACCATGCTGAGAGCCCTAGGGAACAGACTGGGCAGTTGCTGGGGAAGGTAGACATAGGGAGGGCACTTGGATCTACTGTTATTCAACAAAAGAGGAATAATAAAAGCCTGAAGAGTAGTAGGACTTGGGAGGAGGGGTCAGATTATAGAGATAATAAGGAGGAAAAATTAAATGTGGGTGGTAAGAAACAAGGAGCTAGCTAATGTAATTCTCAGGGTTATGGTTGGGTAAACGTGCCATTGACCAAAGTGGGGAAAGCATGAAGGCGAGGAGCTCTTTGTGTGGGTAGAGTGGGGCGTCTAGAGAGAAAGTTAGTATATTGGATTAGAAATATCAACTTGGAGGTGGGTAGGCAGCTAAAACAACTAGAAATTTAGGTGTGGCTTTTTGTAGTTAGATCAACTGGGAGCAGCAGTTGAGATTTGGGATCCTCATAATCTGGGAGATGAGAAGGAAGGAGGGCAGAGTGTAATTCCTATATAGAAAGCAATATAGGACTTTTCTGGTGAATTAATTGTTTCAATATATGAAAAAATGGTGTTCATATGCATGTTTTTACTTTGAGCAAAACCAAAATTACCATAATAACAACTTAGAGAAATTATTTTAACTTTTATTTCATGACAATAAAATGTATCAAAATTTTATAAAATATAACATATATTGGATTTTTAAGAACATGGTAATAGTATCTTTATGTGTATTCTATTTTGTTTTATTGCTTGTTTAGGTCACATACTCCTTTTTCACTGGGGACCATGTTGCTGAGCTGCATCCTCATGTTGGGTGCCCCTTCAAGACTACTCCACATTGAGCTTTCATGACAATGCAGAGTGAATATGCTGCTTTATGCAGATATGTTGTGGGAAAGGCAAGAGCATACATATTTTTGAAAATTCAACTACTCCTTAGTTAGGCTGGTCAAGAATTACTAATTGCTTCTTTTTAGAAAGCCCACTTCCCTCCCCTCCTTTCCCCAAATTAAAAAAAAAAAAATTGTCATTGTTTACCTTCATTTTTACTTGTTGAGAGACATTTAAAAAAATAAGATTGTGTGTGTGGGTGTGTAAACACTCAGTTTGGCTTGGAGTATAGTGCTGATGTAGGAAAACAGGTGGTGATAAGGCTAGGATTTTAAATGGAGCAACAGTAGTGCTATTTGTAGATTAAGTGGAAAAGACATTCCTAGCATTTACACAAGCCATTGTTGAATAGGCTTGAAGTTCAAGCAAGCCCTTCTCTTTGTTTGCTTGGGCCATTGAGTCAGTTCTAGAACATAGGGAGATTTTAGTTCCTGGGAACACTTTTTCATTGCCAATGCCATGCTAATCCCCAGGTCTGTTTTGCATTGGCGATGTCAAGCAGTAATAAACATGTCTTAAAATAACATCATGCCTTTCAATACAAAAGGTTCTTAATGTGCTCTTTGCCACATACTTAAATAAATCCTGTGGGAGCACTCACTCCATAATGTACCGAAAGGCAGCCGTTTCTGGGAAAGAGAAAGACCCATTAACTGTTTACAGACTCAAAGTAATAGCAATGAGTAGAAAATGTATCTCTTGTGTCCCTTCTTAGTTTTGGGCTTCCCTTTCTTCATTATGCCTATTGTCTGCAGCTCTCTCTCTGTTACACACACACACACACACACACACGCACGCACGCACGCACGCACACACACACACACACACACACAGAGCATACATATGCCCAAACCCTTAGTAAATTGGAACAGTAGGAGATAACATGCCCACTCTCAATGAACTCCCTATATCCACCCCTAGAATATAAGAAAAGCCGTTATAATTAGTTCAAAAGTTTATCCTGTTTAGTATTTCTCCTCTGGCAGAGATAGATAGTCCAGTTTACTTTTGACAGGTTAATACTACACATATAAGGCAAATTTTCAAACATCTCATAGTACTTGAATAACTTGCCATGGACAATCAACACTAAATTACCAATCTTTTCTTAAATCTATTTTGTAATTAATTAACACTAATTTTCAAATAGATTATATATATGATGTAAAATCCAAAATGTATAAAATTACATGCCTTTCTTCCATAGGCACTCAGTTCTCTTCCCTGGAGGTAATCTCTGTTCTTACTCTGTGTGTAATTTTCCAGAGATTATAAATAGAAACCTATAATACACATTTATGGAAAAATGAATATATATGTATACTTATACATAATACTTTACTCAACCTAAATTAATAGAATTGTTTTAACAACACTCATATGGATAGCATCTGCATAGTATTTTTTTGTGTGGATATATCTTAATTGATTTAGCTAGTCCATAATTTGTGAACTGTAGTTTACCTCTTTAGCTATTATAAATATTGATGTAATAAGTACTCATGTACCAAAAATAAGTTTTGAAAGGTGTGTGTATATAATACAAATTTCTAAAAATGTAATTGTTGTTTTAAATGGTATATGCCTTTTCAGTTATAATGGATATACCAAATTACCATCCATAGATGTTGCATCAATTAATGTGTCCACCAAAAATATATGAGAGTGCTTTTCTCCTCATGTCTTTGTAACATAGGGTATACACTTTTTGATCCCTGACAATCAGGTGGATAAAAAAGAGCTTTCTCTTTTTGGTTTTGATTTGCATGCCTCTTATTTTACAAATGAATTTAAGCATATTTTCAAATGTTTAAGAGCTATTCAAATTTCTGTTCTTGAAATAGTTTGTCCATTGTTCCTTTTTGCTGTTGGGTTGCTGATTTATTTGTAGGATTTTCTAGTTTAGTAAATTACTTCTTTTCTGTAATGTGTGTTGCCAACCTTTCCCCCATTTTTTCATATGTCTTTCACTATTGACAATGGTATTTTTGCCCAGGAGATATGTCTGACTTTAATAGTTGAAATTATCAATCTTTTTCTTTTATGGCTAGTGGGTTTTACATCATAGTTAGAAAGGTGTTCAGCACTCCACCTTTATAAATAAATTCTCTCCTGTTTTACACTTTTCATGGTTACACTTTTAACGTTTAATCTACCTGAACTTTATTTTGCTGTATGAAGTGAGTAGGAATCAAATACTATGTTATTCCAGATAGCTACCAGTGTTCCAGCACCATTTTTGACCAATCCATCATTTCCTTTTTGACACATAATGCTACTTTTACATATACTTACATACAAATAAATAAATTAATTAATTAATACAAATAAATTAATTTAGATTTATTCCTGGCATCTCAGTTCTGTTCCAATGAGTTAGCCTTCTTTTATTTTACCTATTTTTCAGATTTTTTTAAAAAAGATTTTATTTATTTATTTGTCAGAGAGAGAGAGAGAGCGCGCACACAAGTGGGGGAAGGGGCAGAGGAAATGGGAGAAGCAGACTCCCCGCTGAGCAGGGAGCCTGATGTGGGACTCAGTCCCAGGACCCTGGGATCATCACCTGAGCCGAAGGTAGACGCTTAACCAACTGAGCCACCCAGACACCCTGTTTTTCAGATTTTTAATTATTGTTTATCTTTCCATATGAATGGAGAATAAATTTCTCATTCTAAAAATTAGATTTGATAGTATATTTATTGAGATCATTAAACTTGTAGGTTAATAGAAGGAGCACTGGCATCTTTTTTATGTTCAGAGGCAGAATGACCTCTGATGGGTATATGGCACCTGACTACCAGACTACTTGTTCTTAAGTCCAGACTTTACTACTTACTATCTTTGTGACCTTTGGTAAGTAACTTTCTCTGTCTCTGCCTGGATGATTTAAAAAAAAAAAAAAAGAGGAAGAAGAAGGAGAAAGGTAGTACTATCATAGGACGTTTGTGAAGATTAAGAGTTAATATGCATAAAAGGCTTATTAGAACAGCACACCATGCTTACTGTTTAATAAGTTTTACCTATTAATGAATCTTTCTTTTGAAGAGAATGAGATGACTTCCCATGTATTAAAGTCTAATTTTGTGTTCTTTATAACATCTTAAGATCTTTTATTCATATATATATATATATATATATCTTTTTTCATGTAAATCTCTCACAATTATCATATTTATTCTTGGTTAATTTTTTTCTTTTTTGTGTCTGTTATAAATGGAATTTTTGTTTTTAATTTTTTATTGAGATATATAATGTATGCAATTATCTTTTTTGCACCAATTTAAAGGGTACAATTTAATGCATTATAACAAATGCATATTGCCATGTAACAACCATCAAAATTTTAATATAGGTTATTTCTGTCACCCCCAAAAGTTCCCATGTACCTCTTTTCAGTGTGTCTTCTTCCCTTCCCCAACTTCTTGCCTCTGGCAATGACTTAATGGCTTTCTACCTTTATAGTTTTGCCCTTTCTAGAATTCTATATTAATAGAATTATATAGTACATAGTCTTCTGTGGCTGATTCTTCCATTTAGCATATTGTTTTTAAGATTCATCCATGATGTTGTACAGTAGTTATTTACTTTTTATTGCTGATTAGTATCCCATTCTGTGGATAAATAACCATATTTTGTTTATTCATTTACCAGTTGATGGATAATTGGGTTGCTTCAGTTTTATGCCATTATGGCTTAAACTGCTGTGCTGTGAACATTCAAGTAATATTCTTTGTGTGGACATAGAGTTTTATTTTTTTTCTGGGTAAAAACCTAGAATTGATATTGTTGGCTTATATGATAAATGTACATTTAACTTCGAAAGAAATTGTTAAAATGTTTTCCAAATATGGCCTTATTATTTTGTATTTCTACCAGCAATATATGAGTGCTCCATATTTTCTACATTCTCCAATACCAACACTTGATATTATCAGCCTTTTAAATTTCAGGCAGTCTAGCGAGTGTGTAATGGTATTTTCACTGGGGTTTGAAGTTGTATTTCCCTAAATACTAATGATGAGCATTTTTCATGTGCTTATTTCTTACTTCTTAATTTAGTTTATTATTACTGAGTTATAAGAGTTTACATATTCTGAATGTAGCCCTTTATCAGATACATTTTTTCCTAGTCTCTGGTATGCCATTTCATTTTTTTTAACAGCATCTTTTAAAGAACAAAAGTTTCTAATTTTGAGGAATTCCAAACTAAGAAATATTTACTTCAACTAATATCACAGAGATTTTCTTATATGTTTCCTTCTAGAAGTTTTAGTTTTAGGTTTTATGTTTACATTTATTCTTTTTTAGTTCATGTCTTTGCAGATGACCGGAGGTAAGGGTCGGATTTTGTTCTTGTTTTTCCTTTGGGCATATGGACATCTAATTGTTCCGGCATTATTTTTGAAAAGACTATCTTTTCCTCACTGAATTACTTGGCACTTTTGCTTAAAATTAATGTCAGTCTGTGTCTGGGCTCTTACTTATATCCCATTGATCCTTTTTACCTTTACCTCAATACCAAATTATTTTGAGTATTGTACCTTTGTAATAATTTTTGAAATCACTTAGTGTGGGTTCTCCAAATTTGTTCAGTTTTTCAAATTATTTTGGTTATTCTAGTTCCTCTGCTTATAAATTTTAGAAACAGCTTAATGTCTTCAGAAAAACCATCTGTATTTTTTACTGGGGATGTAACTATGGATCAGTTTGATTCAGAATGCATCAAGAGATCAATTTGGAAAGACTTGACATCTTAAAATATTGGGTCCCCTTATTTATAAACATGTCATATCTCTCCATTTTTTTAGGTTTTCTTTAATTTCTCTTACCAAGGTTTTGTAGTTTTCAATATACCAGTATTTCACATTTTATTAAACTTAACCTTAAATATTTCCTTAAATATTTGTAGGTGCTTTTAAAATGGAATTTTAAAAAGTTCATCTAATATAGCTTGTTGCTGATGTTAAGAAACACAACCGATATTTGTAAATTGTACTTGTGTCTTGCGACTCTGCTAAACTCACTTTTTTGTTCTAGTAACTTTTTTTGTAGATTCCTTATGATTTTCTATATAGAAAGTTATGTCATCTGTGAATAGTTTTACCTTTTCTTTTCCAATAGATATGTCTTTAATTTTTATCTTGCCTTATTACACTTGGCTGGACCTAGAATACAATGGTGAATACAATGGCCCGGCAATGTGATTTTTTTTTTTTTTTTTTTGGACAATGGAGGTTAGAAGAGGGTTGAATGGAATGTCCTCATTTCCACTTCCTGCCGTGGCTTTAAGAAGCTAGGCTAGCCTTAAGGAGAATCGGAGACATGTGGAATAAGCCCCGAAGATAAATAAGCCAAAATGAGCCTAGTTAAGGCCAATCTAGGGCACCTGGTTAACCTAGCTAGCAAATCCCAGGTGAATAAGTGAGTGATGTATGTAGATCAGCAGAGCTGCCTAATGACCACCTCAGATGTATGAGCAATAAGTACTTGTTTTATGTCACTGAGGTTTCCTTGTTACTTGCTATGTAGTATTATTGTGGTGATAGATAACTGATATGAGCATTAAATGAACAAATCTTGTTTGAATTCTTTCATTATTTCACTCACACATTTATAGAACTTTGTTAATAGAGGGAGCTTTATGTTTAAAAGACTGCTTTTTTTTTTTTTTAAGATTTTTATTTATTTATTTATTTGACACAGAGAGAGAGATCACAAGCAGGCAGAGAGAAAGGGGGGAAGCAGGCTCCCCGCTGAGCAGAGAGCCAGATACGGGGCTTGATCCCAGGACCCTGAGATCATGACCTGAGCCGAAGGCAGAGGCTTTAACCCACTGAGCCACTCAGGGGCCCCTAAAAGTCTGCTTCTTGATACATCTCATCCTGCCTTGATCTTCCTACTGTATGCCCCATGCTGGTGAATTTTCAGCAAAATCATCACTTCCATCTGTCAGACTTTTAAATTTGTATATTTTAAACTTGAATTAAATTTTAATAGTTTCTGAAAGATTCTCTTTGGAGCTCTTGAATCAACAATGATTCTTCATTATTGTATCTTTTTAAAACAACTGTTATCAGTTAAAAAATGAAATTATATCTTTAACATTTTATTTTTTAATTTTTTAAAATTTTATTTATTATTTAACATTTTATCTATTTAGTCCATGAATGTTAATAAATTGCTTTAAAATTATTCAAGTACGTTACTTTATAACTGAAATTGATATCGAATAGATATATACACATGCAAACACGAAACACATGCATATTTACATAGACAATTAAAATATTCATGGGACTTTATACTTTTTGCCTTCAAAAAACTGTGGCTTTTGCCACTTATGTACTATGACTCCTTCAACCAATAAAGAAAAATCAACGTTTGCTAAGAGAATTTAACCTTGAATTTTCTCTTTCCCATTTTAATTTCAAATATGCAATCTCAACATTATATTAACATAGATTTTTGCATTTAATATGTAATAAAGTGAGTTGGTAAACATTAAGTTGTAATACTGATAAGCTTTTTATATAGTTAAATATGGCAAAACAAATCAGTACTGGTTCTTAATTGATTTTGATTGTATTGTGTAGACAATCTCATTGGATTATGTGTGCATTATGGAAAAGAAAGCAAAATCCAAACAAGCAAACCAGCCCTCTAGCATTTTCAGCCCTTGTGTCTATCCACATGCACTCTCCAGTGTGAATATTAACGGAAATTAATTTTGAGCCGCTGACGCTAATAGATGTCATTTCCTTAAGAATCTGTTTAGTTACCCTGAAATGTAGAAATAATTTGAAAATATTCTGAAGCAGATAAACTAATTGCAAAAGGAGATGCCCTGGTGTTTTCAAAATTATAATTCAAAAGGCATAATTCAGTATACAAAGACAATATTGAAACGCATTCGAATGTTGAATAGTTTAATGTATAGCCATATATATTTTCCCCTCTGTGTATATTATATTATCTGAAACTAAGCATCAAGCAAGAATGGAAATTCTAAGATATCAGTTCAAAATAATGTAACTTTGTTGGCTCTAAGGGGATTTAAAGAAGAAGATATTTTCATTCTCAAAAACTGGGAACGACATCAGTGAATACTATCTAATTTGATGTCAGTGATTCTCAAATGTACATAAGATAATTTCACTGGAGCAAAAGTAAAAGTGAAAAAAAAATAGAAACTACCTGAACCATTTTATAGTTCATGATTTTTAATGCTAAAATATCAAGTTGATTGTTGTGAGATCAGTTTCCCTAGACCAGAACCTAAGTTAGAGATTCCTGTGCAAATGATTTTTTTTTGGGGGGGGGCATTCTCTCTGAAAAAAAAGCTGTAAGGAAGTGACAGAAGCCAAACAGAATAGATGAAGAAGCTGAAAATGGATGAACTTTTAGCAGAGGGTTAGGCTCAGCCTGATCCTACATGGAGTTCTGGAGAGATGAATGGCACCTCGAAGTTTGTTGAATTGAGATAAATTAGATTTTGAACCCCTGTTGTCATTTACTGGCTGTAGGCTAAGCTCCTCCGTGGGATGGGTGGAAGCTTTCATAACCACAAAGACATTTCTGGGAGAAGTATCTCCTCTTGCCCCAGGACAATTCTTATGTGGAGAAGGGAGCAGCTATGAGCCCTTATAGCCAAAACTTACAGTAGATGGGAGATGGGTACACTGGCAAGTAAGGTGGTCTAGGAAGGGAATTAACAGTGTCTATGACAGTTGTGATATAGGTTCAGACACTTGGTCAAATAAATTATTTTTACATTCCTGATGTTCTTTTAGCCCTCTGTTTCTTGTACTTCTTACTGTTTAAGATATTTCTATTTATTGTTTCAAACTAGTTCTAATATAAGGAGGGCACAAGATATAATGAGCACTGGGTATTATATAAGACTGATGAATCACTGACCTCTACGTCTGCAATTAATAACAAACTGTATGTTAAATAATCAAATTTAAATTAGAAAAAAGAATTGCTTTCATATACATATTACTTTTGAAACTAACATTAATGATATGATGTTAACAAGTGTACTATTGTTATCCTATTTTATGGGTGAATAAACTGAGAAATAATAAAAAAGATGTCTACATTTTGAGAAAACTATACCATGTTTTTGAATATTCAGTTTAGCACAATATCTATCAATTTATTAATTACTTATCCTTGCTTAATGAAAAGTGAATTTAAGTTTTACCAATGATATTTATTAATTCATCAAAGATGTATGGTGAAAAAAAATCCTTAAATGTTTCTCTTTTTTTTAAAGATTTTATTTATTTGTCACAGAGAGAGAAAGAAAGAGCACAAGCAAGGGGAGGGGCAGAGGGAGAGGGAGAAGCAGACTCCCCGCTGAGTGCAGAGCTAGATTCAGGGCTGGATCGCAGGACCCTGAGATCATGACCTAAATTGAAGTTAGACACTTAACCTACTGAGCCACCCAGGTCCCTCCTTAACTGTTTCTAAAAAAATTTTTCTAAATGTAGCTTTATCTATGAGGTCAGAGGTTCCCCCAAAATAGAACTTTGGAATAAGTACAGAGATAATCTTTTTCACAGAGAATGCACAATAAGCTATATTTACTAGGAAAAATGGCATATTGTGTGATATATTCTTTTTATTTCCTTATGTATAACAAATCAATAATTTAAAAACTACTGTGAACTGATGGTCACATTGAATTTTTATGGAAACAAGTATTCTTGTTTTATAAAAACCTTTTTCCTTCTTTTTCTGTTGTGATTTATGTTTATTCTAGAAGAGTTAGGGGGAGAAAGTGTATTCGTATTTCCCTATTTATTCCTTATACTCAGAGAATATCAGCAAAAGTGACTTTAATTTGGGCAGTTTTATTGATCAATTTCCTTTCTCTGGAGATATTTGGAAACCCTGAAAATACCAAATACATTGCCTGGTTGATTAATGGGAGGAATGGGAGGAAGGGCCTCATTGAGACCGTAAGGATGGGTTTCTTGGCACTTATATGCATTTCTCTTTCTTATAGGTAGGTAGGGATATCCTCACTCTTGAAGGTAATAGAGTGTCATTATCATTGCATACACATATTTTACTGCCAAGCAACCATTATGAATTTGAAGCCTATGTTCTGCTACATTTATTTTGCTCATCGTGCATGAAGTTTCTGAAACTCTTTGGCAAAGCAGCAAACTATTTGTACCCCATTACTTAGGAGTTCCTTATTTACACCGTCAATTTAACAAACTAAAAACATTTCAAGATAGGAGCCTGGTCTTTTATTTCTATGTCTCTTCTCCAGGTTCCTATCTTGAAATGTTTTTAGTTTGTTAAATTGACAGTGCATTCCGTTATCATGGGCCAACAAAGTTTATCTGTAATTGCCAGATGACAAAAGCTTTACGTGGTGAACTGCTGCATTGCCAATACGGGTTCCTCTCTTTGTCGCTTCTGATGCAAAACCTCTTTCACCATAAATGAAATGTGATTAGACAAAGTTTCTCCATAATACTAAAAGGGAAGAATATATGCATGATGAGCAAAATAAATGTAGCAGAACAATGAAACTTATCAGTCTCTTCTGCAATTTTAAGGAAGCTTTCCTTTTGAAAGAAGTACTAGTTCTAATCCACATCAGTTTACAAAGTTTCTCTAAAGTGTTTTAATGCAATGCTATTTAAAGTTTAGGTGTTGTTTACTTACCAGTAGACACCACCAGAAGCCACTGTGGTTGAACATAGCTAACACTAGCTTTTGGGAGAACTAAATTGATTTTGAGAGAAATGTGCCCTATTCCTCTATGATAGTGTTTGCATGACCAGAGTGTTGGGATAAGTTAGTTGACATGTATTGTGTTCGAAATCAGAACATAAAGGGTCAAAAAATCCAAACACTGTCATAAAGCCGATGGAAAGAAACCCTCTGTTTCAAGTGCACCCTCTACCACAATGGCTTCTGGTGGTGGACTGAGACCATGGCACTGTGTAGCAAATGACTTTTTATTAACATATCAATTAATGTTAGCCATGGTGTGTCCCTTCTCAAGCTCATAATTTATATTTATGTCTAAAGGTGGCATATTTTCTTTAACAGTATGCTTGTATACAAATGCAGAAATGACTGATAAGTTTCATTGTGTCATAAGATACAATAGATGAATTTAATTTTGTCCTCTTGAGGTTAACACCATCATTTTGTTGAACAGTTCCTGACACTCTGGCATTTCTACACTCCTTTGGTTGAGAGAAAAGGAAATAGCTTATGGTTTAATTCATAAATGTCACTATTTTAGACAAAACGGATCTTTGATGCATTTTTTCCCCAAAGGCATGCCCTAGCCAGTTACTTCTGTGGAGTGAGAGAATACACTCTATCTCTGGAAATAATGCTGAAATCAGTGGTTTACCAGTCTGAGAATCCAGGCTTATATTAATGTAAACCGATTGGCCTGGGAATAGCTTCAGAATTATTACTTGTTTTATTTAAATTAATTTCAAATTGTTCTCAACATTTCATCATTTTTATAGAATTAGTTTTTAACAACTTAAGTTATGATAGTAATGGCCCATTTGGATGATCTTTACAGGATACCAGACCTTTTGATTTAAAAACATTTGCTATTCTGATTATGTTAAGTGGTGACTTCAGAGTTTGAATGAATGCATAATTGTGTGATCCAGGTCAGTGCAAAATTGGCCAAAGGTTTCTGAAGTTAGAGAAAATTGACTCTGATAGGCTTGGATGATAGCTGACAAAGGAACTGAACCAAGTAACCAATCACATGCGTAGGTCCAGTTATGAGTTTATTCAGTCACTCCATGTGGTGCTTAAAATGTCAGTGGTGTTTTATCCTTTCCTGGCCCCACTAGGCTCAGTAACATGATCCATTTATCAACTACTCACAAACTTGGAGGGTTTTTTTTTTCTTCAGATGTATATTTATGTAGTCTTTATGTTTAGGGCATATGTTGGGCTTAGTTATAAATATCTTTTAACTCTTTATTTTGAAATAATCGTAGATTCACAGGAAGTGGCAAAAATGTATGGGAAGGTACCATATACCTTTCACCCAGTTTCCCCCCAATGGATACATCATTTGTGACTATAGTATAATATCAAAACCAGGAAGTTAACATTGATATAATCCACAGCGTTTATTCAGATTTCATCAGTTTGACACACACTCTGTGTGTGTTTGTGTGTGTGTGTGTAGTTCTATGCAATTTTATCACTTCTGCAGATTTGTGTAACTGTCCTGACAGCCAAGATATAAAAGTGTTCCATCACCAAAAGGCTTGCTCATGCTACCATTTATGGACACTCTATCCCTCTCCTTCTCATGCCTAAAGCATGACAAGTACTAGTCCATTCTACCTGTCTATAATTATACTATTTCAGGACTATAAATGGAATTATACAGTATATAACCTTGTGAAATGAGCTTTTTCATTCTTTATAATTTCCGTGAGATCAATCCATGTTTTTAGTCTGTCAGTGATGAGTTCTTTTCTATTGTTGAGTAGCAATCTATGATATAGAGTTACCACAGTTTATTTAGCCATTTACCCATTGAAGAACATCTGGGTTGTTTTTCATTTTTGGCTGTTAAAAATAAAGCTACTTCCAACATTCATGTACAGATTTTCATGTGAACTTAAACTCCTGTTTTTAAAGGATAAATGTCCAAGAGCACAATTGCTAGATTGAACTGTAAGTGCATGTGTAGTTTGAGAAAAAAGGCTTCCAAATTATTTTTCAGAGTGGCTGTACCATCATTTTTATTTTAGCCATTCTAATAGCTATGTAATGATATCTGATTGTGGCTTAAATCTGCATTGCCCCAATGACTAATAGAACATCTTTTCATGTGCTCTTTTGCCTCTATATCCTCTTTGGTGAAATGTGTCTTCATGTCTTTTCCCCATTTTCTAATTGATTTTATTTTTTACTGTTGCATTTTGGGAGTTACTTTTGTATTCTACATATACATCCTTTGTCAGATAGATTTTCTCCCAATCTGTAGCTACTTTATGTACTTTCTTAACAGGGTCTTTTGAGGAGCACAGTTTTTTAATTTTGAAGTCCGATGTATAAATTTTTCCGTTTATGATTGTGTTTTTGGTGTCAAGTCTAAAAACTCTTTGCCTACCTCTAAATTCCAAAGATTTTTCTCTCTTTTTTTTTTAAAGATTTTATTTATTTATTTGACAGAGAGAGAGAGAGAGAGATCAAAAGTAGGCAGAGAGGCAGGCAGAAAGAGAGGAGGAAGCAGACTCCCTGCTGAGCAGAGAGCCCGATGCAGGGCTCCATCCCAGGACCCTGAGATCATGACCTGAGCCGAAGGCAGATGCTTAACCATCTGAGCCACCTAGGCGCCCCAAGATTTTTCTCTTTTGCTGTTTCCTAAAAGTTTCATAGTTGTATTTTTTTTACACTTAAATTTATGATCCATTTTCAGTTAATTTTCGTATAGGTGTGAGGTTTAGGACAAGGTTCTCTTTTTTTTTCCTGCCGATGGTTAATTGGTTCAGCACCATTTGTTGAAAAGTCTATCTTCCTTCACTAAATTGGTTTTTCATCTTTGTCGAAGTCATTGGACATATTTATGTGGGACTATTTCTAGGTTCTCTATTATATTCCATTGATCTGTTCTCCCAGTACTACATGGTCTTGAGTACTAGAACTCTATATTCAGCCTTAACATTGGGTAAAGTAATTCCTTTTACTTTATTCTTCCTTTTAAAAATTGTTTTAGCAATTCCTTTGCTTTTTGAAATATTTTTTAAGAATAAGATTGTCTATGTTTACAAGAGAAACTTGCTAGGTTTGAATTGAATTAAACCTATAGATCAATTTCAGGCGAATTGACACCTTTACTGTGTGGTATCTTCGAATTCATGAACACAGTCTATGTCTCTATTTATTATTTATTTAATCTCTTTCATCAACATTTTATATTAAGTATACAGGTATACATGTTTTATTAGTTTCATACCAAAGTATTTCATTTTCTTTAAAGTAAATGTAATACTTGTATTTGATATTGTAAATGTTGTAAATGACATTATATTTAAATTTTGGGTTCCATATATGTGTGGTTAGCATGTAGAAATGTGAGTCATTTTTTGTGTTGATCTTGTAACCTTGCAACCTTGTTGAATTAACTTCATAAGTCCAGAAGTTATTTGTATTGTCTTTGGGATGTCCTCTGCAGAAAATCGTATGTCATCTACAAATAAAATAGTCTTAATTTTAGAGCTTATATACCTGTACTATTAAAGTTAGAGCAAATACTTGTGTTTTTTTTAAACTATTCTCCATTATATGTTATTTTCTGTAACTCTAAGCATATCAATGATTTTCTGAAATAACTCTTAGGTCAATGTTTGTATTTTTTTTTTAAGATTTATTTATTTATTTTAGAAGGAGAGAGAGAAAGAGTGAGAGAATGCACAAACGGGGAGGAGCAGAGGAAGAGGGAGAGAGAGAAAGAATCCTTAAGCAGACTCCCCGCTGAGCATGGAGCCCTTCACAGGGCTTGATCCTAGGACTCTGAGATCATGACCTGAGCCATATCAAGAGGTGGCCACTTAAGATGGAGCCACCCAAGCGCCCCTTAGGTTAATGGTCTTAAAGTGTGGTTAGGCACTCCCAGGAATCCTTTGAAACACTTTCGTTGAATTCATAGGGTCAAAACTTTGTTCAAAATTATGCTATTATTTGCCATTTTTGCTTTTATTCTTTCATGAGGATTCAGTGGAATTTTCTAGAAGCTACATGACACATGCTATCACAACAGACTTAGGAACCTATCAGTCTTCTATTATTTCACATATTGAAGAGATTTGTAAAAGTGCAAAATAATGTCACTAATTTTTTTGTTTTGAAAATATAGTTATTTTTCAGAAAAATATTTTATGTATGTTAACATGCACTGCATTTATTACCTTTAAAATGAATTATTAAATATTTTAAAATTTCCTCAAAAATTAAAATAATTTTTAATATAAAAAATATTGATCAATATAACCCCCATAGAAAAAAACTCCTTCAAATCTTTTTTTTCAAGTAGGCTCCATGCCCAGTATAAAGTCCAATGTAGGGCTCAAACCTACAACACTGAGATCAAAGCCTGAGCCAAAACCAAGAGTCAGACACTCAACCAACAGAGCCACCCAGCTACCCCAAGCTCTTTAAGGTCTTTAAGAATTTTTAAAAGTTATTTCAAGGGGTTTTGAAATGAAAAAGTTTGAGAATTTCTAATTTGGGCCAATACTATTTAAATGAATTCTCTGAGTTACTGATTTATCATCTAGCACACATTGCCTAGTGTTAAATAAATATAGGTTAATTTTAGGAAAATATCTTTTTATCTTGCTAGTTTATGGCAGAGGAGAAGATTTCTCTCAGCTTTACAACTCCTTTAAATGAAATCTTCTATGAAAGTCCAATATTTAAAAATAAGAATTACGGGGGTAGGCTTGGAGTTTATGCTGTTTGAATTTCTATTTTCACACCATGGGGTCACAATTGGACAAATCTTAGGGATTCTTTGAGTGCAATATGAAAATAATGATTGTAGAGAATTAATTGCATAGCTATGTAAATAAGGCTTGGTTATTATGTGTTATCAACACTGGACGTTTAAATACAGAAACTTGTTTAGTGGCTGACACAGGATATGGACATAACTTCAGATCATTTTTAAATTTTTTTTTTTTTTTAAGATTTTATTTACTTGACAAAGAGAGAGATCACAAGTAGGCAAAGAGAGGCAGGCAGAGAGAGAGGGAGAAGCAGGCTCCCTGCTGAGCAGAGAGCCGGATGCGGGGCTCCATCCCAGGACCCTGAGATCATGACCTGAGCTGAAGGCAGAGGCTTTAACCCACTGAGCCACCCAGGCGCCCCTGATCATTTTTAAAAGAGTAGTTAATGACATAAACTTTATCAACAGAAAAGAAAAACAAAACAAGCTTTATTTCCATGGGGCCATACTCACTTAATGTAGTTCATATCTAAGTATATTCAAACAAATACCTGAATTCCACATAATTCAATAACGAATACATAAAATTTAGTTAAGCAAGAAATCACTGAAAATGCTGTGTTTCTGAGGAAAAGAATATTTGAAAGGTGAGAGGAAGGCTGCTTTAATTGTAGAAAGTAAGGAAAGTGACCAGTTAGGAGCAGTTTTTAACAACATTCTTTTTATTACTTGAATTATGCCAAATTATTATCACTTTAAATTTTCTCACTCACATAATTAAGCACTTACAAGTACTTAGTGATGATGTTTGCAGAGTTAAGGAAGTGTTATAAACATATAAGACTCATCCACCAGACTAGAACATCACTGGAAGAAAAAACATGTGTTTTTCCTGAGGCTATTCCAGAAAGGAAAAAGAAAAAGATGATTATATTAACAAATGTACAACAACAACAACAACAAAAACACAACAACTTGATGGGATATTTTAAGACAGTTGCTTATTAAGCCAAGAAGCCTTCTGCACAGTCTGACTTGCCACATTGCGTATTCTTGTGGGATTCCATGTGCTGTGACATTGGCCCTGGTTGGCTGTGGCAGGAGTGATTTCCAGCTTCTTTCTTATCTCAAGACAAGGCAGAATGCAAACAAATGAAAGCCAGCATGTCACCTAGGACCTTGTTTCTCACAGTCAGCAGGAAACACATTCTTCATAAGATTGCTATTTTTATTTACAAAAAAATGTGGGGCTGTTTGTTGTATCATCATTAAAACCGTCAGAGGGTAAGAAAAAGTTGATGGATAACTTCCTGATGTAAATGAGTATCTTTTTTTTTTTTTAAACTCTCCTTAGTGTAGAGGTCAGTAAAACACTCTAGTGCAGTAATACGTATTTTAGTACTTTATAAGAAGAAACCTGGACAATAATGTTCCAAGCTTGGTGGAGAACAAGGCAAAGCAAAAGATGGATTGAGGAAAAGTGAAGCAAAGTACTTTCATCCAGTGATGAACTACATGTTCTTATTATTTGACCCCTATCAGTTGAAGTGTTCTTTATGTTGGCAGTAATTCCAGAAGAGGTTTTCTTAGACCAGGACTTCTTAGCCTCAGAGCAAGAGAGGCCCCTATGGGCTATAGATTTCCATGCCTCCTTGTCCTACCATGTACATGTTATATTAAACCTGCTTATTTTCCTCTTCCTGCAACCAGAAGCCAAAGATTTCTGTCTGTTTTCTTTACCACTATAAACCAACTGCACAAAATTGACATTCAGTATTTGTTGGTTGTATATATAACTATGTAAAGTCTCCAAAAGTAATTCTTTTAAAGATTTTTTTTCATTTATTTGACAGAGAGAGAGAGAAAACAAGCAGGGGGAGCAGCAGGCAGAGAGAGAGGGAGAAGCAGGCTCCCTGCTGAGCAGGGAGCCCGACATGGGGCTTGATCCCAGAACCCTGGGATCATGTCCTGAGCCGAAGGCAGACACTTAACCACTGAGCCACCCAGATGCCCCCAAAAGTAAATTTTTATTTATGGTCGTGTTGTTCTTTATTAGCCGAAAGAGAATGTTTCCAGTCAATAGCACAGACTTTCAAGGAAAAGTCAACAAGAAGCATACAAAAAATTCCCTGTAACTGTCTTATACACAAACTTATAGAAATTGTGTCTCTGGTAACATTCCTACATGCCAGACAAATACCAGAAATTAAACATCAACTCTAGTAAAATTTAAAGACTTCTGTCAACCTGTAGCAATAGTTCTAAAACTTTTTAGTCTCAAGACTACTTTGCATTTTTAAAATTTGTTGAGGACCCCCCAAAGAGTTTTCTGCTTATGTGTGGTGTATCTATTGATATTTACCATATCAGATATTAATACTGATAAAATTTAAAACATTTCTTTATTAATTTATTTAAAATAACATTGAGTGTTTTTATAAGCAGTTACTTTAGTTTCCAAAACGTAAAGTGAAAGAGTAGTTTTGTTTTGTTTTTTTTTTACAATTTTGCAAATCCCTTTAAGGGATTTGCCTGTCTTAATAGAAAAAAAAAAAAAAGACTATTAAGTCTATCTTAATAGAAGGCAGCTAGATTCTTATACCTGCTTCTATATTCAATCTGTTGCAGTATCTCATATCATGAGATTGAAAAAGACAAATTCTTCTTGTTCAAATAAAAAGATCCACAAAATACCTATACTTAACCTTATACTTAATGGCTAAACACTGAATACTTTCCCCCTAAGATCAGGAACAAGGAAAACATACCCACTCACACCTTTCTTATTCAACATAGTACTGGAAGTCCTAGCCAGCACTATAAAGAAAGAAAAAGCAATAAAAGGCATACAGATTGGAAAGCAAAAAATAAAACTGTTATTTGCAGATGACATAATTGTCTACATAGAAAATTCCAAGGAATCTACAAGCCAAAACCAAAACCAAAACTGACCAACCAAAGAAACAAAAACCCTCAAAATTGCTAGAACAAAATCAGTGAGTTCAACAAGGATGCACGATTAACACTTTAAAACACTATATTTCTATGTTTTAACAATAAAAATGTGGACATAAAAATTTAAAATACAATATGATTTATAGTCACTCAAATAAAATACTTGGGTGTAAATCTAACAAAACGTATTAACACAGAACTTGTGGTCTTAAAATTAAAATATAATGAAAGAAAGAAAATGACATAAATAAGTGTTCATGGATTGGAAGACTCAACATAATAAAGATGTCAATTCTTCTCAAATGGTGTAACATAATTCTTATTAAGATCCCAGCAAGACTTTTTCCAGATTCAGACAAAATTTTTCCAAAATTCATATCGAATTAAAAAGGACTTACAAAACTAAAAATTTTTGAAACAGAAGAAAAAGGTGGGAGGAATCTTACTACATAGTTTCAGTAATCAAGATTGTGTGGTATTGGCAGAAGGAGAGATTATTGAAACAGAATAGAGAACCTAGAAATAGACCCACACAAACATGTCTAAGTGACATTGGACAAAATGCAAAAGCAATATAATGAAGAAAGGATAGCTTTTTTGACAAATGTACTGGAATGATTAGACATCCAAAGGCAAAAAAAAAAAAAAAAAAAAAAAATTGAACCTCAGCCTGAACCTTATACCTTATACATCAACTAAGTTAAATTGAATCATGAAGTTAAATGTCAAATTATAAAATTTTTCGGGAAAAATATGAGATAATCTTCAAGGTTTAGGGCTAGGCCAATAGTTCTTAGACTTAACATCAAAAACACAACCCATAAAAGAAATAATAATAAACTCAAAATAAAAACTTTTGTTCTGTGAAGGAACCTGTTAAAGAGGATGAAAGGACAAACTACATGGTTGGAGGAAATATTTGCAAGTGACATATATGACAGAAGATTTTGTCTAGACTCCATGAAGAATGCTCAAAGTAAAAACAGAAACAATTCAGTTAGAAAATGGGCAAAAGACATAGAGAGACACTTCACCAAAGAGGATATGCAAGTGGCAAATAAGCACATAAAACGTTGGTTTAATCGTTTTCTATCAGGGAAATGAAAATTTAAGCCAGGATGAGCCATCGATATACAGTTATCAGAGTAGCTAAAATAAAAAATAGTGACACCATCAAATTCTGACAAAGATGTCGAGAAACTGATTCAGTTGCTTGCATGTTGTTGGTAGGAATGCAAAAGGGTCTGGCCACTCGGGTAGACAGTTTAACAGCTTCTCAAAAACTAAACAGGCAGCTACCTTATGACTGAACAATGGCACTCTTGGACATTTATCTCAGAGAAATAAAGGCAGGTACACACAAAGTTTGTACACAAATGTTTATAGTAACTTTGTTCATAATAGCCAAAAACTGAATCAGTCCAGATGTTCTTCAACAAGTGAATGGCTGTACATACTGTGACGCATCCACACCATGGCATGTCAGGATGAGCCAATAATTTGTGTGCATATCCAGATACCAAAAGGTTACCTATCGTATGATTCCATTTGTACAGCATACTTTAAATGTCAAAATGATAGAAATAGAGAACTGATAATTGGTCGCCAGTTAAAGACAGCAGGCATAATGGAAAAGGGAAGTCATTGTTGCTATTAAAGTTACGAGAAGAATCCTCCTTGTGACAGAATTGTTCTGTATCTTGACTGTATCAGTGTCAATATCCTTGTGATATTGTACTACAGTTTTGAAGACGTTACTTTTGGGTAGAGGGTACGTGAGATCTCTGTATTATTTCTTTCAATTGCATTTGAAGCTATAATTATTCTCTCAAAATAAAATAAAGTAAAAATCATATATTTATACATATATATGTCAAAACTTTAATTTGCAAATTGGAGGTAACTTCAGTGGCTTCGGAAGGGTGGTATCTACAATGGTATCAAACTACTAAAAATTAGTTAACTTTTAATTTTTAAAAATCTGAAAATCTTGTGACTACTAGAGTTCTAATAAACACTTTTCATAATGATAGAAGGAAGAGTGCTTCCTGGAGCTTTCAGAATTTTCTTCTAAATATGATTTAACTAGAATAATTTAAGCAGTGTATTCTTACTTTTCTAAAGATACAACAATGAGCTCTTTGAAAGTTTGCATACCTCATGAACACTAAAAATTTGTTGCCAAGAGAAGCTGCTCACTTTCAACTGTTTTCATTGTCTTGAAAGACTTATTTAGGAGTTCTTGTTTTCATTGATAATGGAAGGGAATGTAAAGGAATAAATAACCTAAATGAATGTACCGAGAAATGATGTTTTGATATCTATAACTTAACTTTCTTTCAAATGATCAGAGTTTTAGATCTTAAATGGGGTCAACATCAAGGAAGTTTTGTGCTCATGTCCCTCCCCTACCCCCAAATTCATATGTTGAAACCCTAACCTACAATGTATTGGCAATATGTGTGAAACCTGGTGAAGGTATTTAGGTCATAAGGGTAGAGCCTTCATGAATAGAATTAGTGCACTTAGACACAGGAAAGATGATCTCTGCTTTTTGCCATATGAGGATACAATGAAAAGATAGCTGCCTACAAATCCAGAAGAGTGTTCTCACTGGTCACTAGATATCCTGGCACCTTGTTGGATTTCCCAGCCTTCAGAACTGTAAAAAATAAATATTAATTATTTAAGCCATCCAGCTTATGGTATTTTGTTATAGCAGCCCAAGCAGACTAAAAACAGGTGTTATTATAATATTTTAAGAATTTACAAGAATGAATACATGAAGGGGTGAAAAATTAGAGTTACCAAAGAAACCCATCTTGCAGAGCCCAGGTCCGGTTGGCATGTTGCTACATGACAAGAACACCTTGGGCTAAGAGGGCCTGTCCACTACCTTGGCTTCCCAAACACCATGACATTCAGTAAAATGATTACCATTAGCATCTCAGTGTCTGCTGTGGGAGTTTGGAAGGTAGTTAAGAGGATAAAAGGACTGATTATTTTCCAAAGGGCCTTGAAGAGATGGGGAGGAAAAAAGTATAATAGATTTTTCAGGGGGGTCCTTTAGTTAAGTTGTTGAATCTATAAACCTCTTGAGCATGCGAAAACATGATGCTCGTTCTTATCTGCCTCTGTAGACACCCCAATTAGAACTAATTGAAATGACATTCTTTTCATAAAAATACTAAGAGCCTATATATCAGTTTTAATCAAATAGAAAAAGTTATTTATGCCAAGAACAACAATATAGACATTAGCATATTATAAAAATAATACTTCCTCAGCAATCACGGAGTTTAATCTCATTTTGTCCATGGAGGAAATTAAGGTTCTGTAAACTAAATGGATTTATTTAAGTCCAAAAACTAATTAGTGGCAGAACAAGCTCTAGACTTTTAGGTCTTCAACTTGAGGTCTTTGACTTTAAGTTCATTGGTTGTTAATTGTGCTACTTTATTAACAAAGAGGATATATTCTAGTTGCAAATCTTTTTTGTTCCTCCCTCCCAAAAAACAGCCAAAAAATAGAATAGAATGCATAGTTCAATATTTTACAATGTTAATGGCAGATATTAAGAATGGTCTAACTTTTGTATATTCCAGGTCCTGTCTAGTATTCTTTCTGTTTTCAAGAGGCCGGAAAGCAAAACATTTCATTTCCAAGATTCACTTGTGGGTACATTTCTGGATGTGTTTAAGTTCTGCCGATCACATGTATTCTGGCAAGCCTGGGATTTGGGTCTGAGTTGTGAAGGGAGGAAAGCGAGGTCCAAGGTGTCCATTTCCTGGCATGGTGGTGGTAGTGGTGGTGGGGCAGCTGGTTTCTGCAGTTGTAGCTTCGTGCTGTGCCCGGGCCTCTTTCCTATTCACAGGCAGCACAGCCAATTATATATAATTAGAAATAAAAGTGTCAAAATGCAAATGCTGATTGAGTTGATGTGCAAAACTCATCAATAGTAAAGGGTAATTGGTTAATTAAATTAGAGTTAATGATAATTTCAGGACCCTTATTGTTTTGGCGATGGAACTGATTAACATTTCTAGAGGACCTACTATGAACATGGCACAGAGCCTCATGTTTTTATGTACTCCATTTTATTTGGTGACTCTACAATTCTAGTTCTATACAGTATTTTTATTCCCATTTTCCAGGTATTCTGAGATTCAGAGAGATTAAAACACTTGCCCTGAGTCGTGACCACAAGGCCTGGGACAGAGGCTTCTCCAATCTCATAATTTTGAATTGGGTCTGGTATATTTGCGTTTACAGGGTTAGGGATAAATTGAAACTGTTGTTCAGATAGTTTTCTCATGGGAAGGAAGGCAGGAAGTTCTGTTTTCCATGATTTATGGCTTTTTTCCCTTTCGGATGGCTAACTTTTTTATAAAGGGTTTATTTATTTGGCCCAGAGGATTCATTAATAATAACCAACAAATAACAACAAACGGCATCTGTATCAGTTTACAATGTATTTTCTTGCAATGTGTTTTTTTATATGTTGTCTTGTTTTATCTTCACAACTACCCAGCAGAGATAGGTACTATTCCTTTCTAATTTTAAGATCTAAATTGAGTCACAAAGTGAAGTTATTGCCTCAAATCATTCAGTAAGTGGAGATTCTGGGTCCCAAATGCCAGAATTTAGTCCCCAAACTTCACTAGAATCTATTATTGCTTATAAGAGATGAGCACTGACCTGGATATCTCAGAGACATCCCGAGCCATACAGAGGACTAAGGTTATGGGAAAAGAAATTGGTGTTCTGTTTAACACTTTATCCATTTCATTCCCATTAGCCACTTATATTATTGATTATAGTAGGTATTAATTGTTCATGTTTGTCTTCTCAATATTCTATACAAAGTGGACTATGAAGGCTAGTATTTCGCCTTATTCACTTTAATACTTCTAGCACCTATCACAATGCCTTTCATAAAGTAGGCATTCAGTATATGCTGATGAATGAGTGCAATAGATTAACTTTCAAAACAGAAAACAATGAATTTTCACTCCAATGTTTTAGCTGATTTTTTTTCCTTTGTCACATAATAGATTTGGTGTATGCTGAACAGCATGATGTACAAGAAACATTGGTACTGAAATAATTAGTGTGTTTTAGAAATATCTCATTATTACCAGCAGCTATATCTGGCCAAATATTTTACCAAATATCTTACTACTAAATTAAAAAATCTTGATACAGAAGCACCATATCTATAAGAGTACACTATTGTGATTTTTGCCCTTCACACATCAAAATAAAACAATTCACACTGGATTAGTAATTTCTTTTTTGTGCTGAAACCAAATGGCAGCTGTACCTGCCTTTGGAAACATGATAAATGACGTTTCCCCAAAGTGAAAGTCAGTCCAGGCCTTGAGTCATATTACCAAGCACTGGTCAATGAAAACAACCACTAAGAGAAGGAATCCTGATTTATTTCTTCAATTTTCTCATGCAGACAGAGCATTTGTGGTCAGATGGTACTTAAATTGAATAAAAACATTCCGATTTTAAGTCCTTATTTTTCTGACCTTTGCGTATGATGGAAGACTATTGCAGATCTGCTCTGGAAATCTCCCAGGTTTGAATGAATGTTTGCATTGCAGAATGTCCTAGCTTTTGTTGTGTGCCCTTAAGGTGGTGGTTACTGTGGGTTTTTTTTTTTTTTTTTTTTTTTAACTGCAGGAAACATCTAGTTCTGTTGAAAATGTCCATCTAGTTTTCAGGTCATATTGCAGCGCCCGGATACATAAATGCCTCAGAGTTGTTGACTCTGAGATACAGCTGTGGCCTATAGAATTTACAATGTGTGAAAAGCATAAAGAAATAGAGCAGAAGTCTGATGACCCGAACCATTCTAAATCACCTTGCTGACAGGAAATTTGCTTTTCTTGCCAATTGCTGTTGATCATACCAAATAATATTAGCCTCTATTTAGAGATACTTAATTCAATGAATTCTGAATTAATTTGCATACATTGGATTTATTTAGGAATCAATAACTAGTAGTTACAAAGATAATGACCTCTGAAGGATCAGAAGAATTATATAGGATAAGAATATGAAATGAAAGTAGATTCAAAATTGGGTTAAGTCAGTGAACTTCCCATTTCATTTTAGCACTATTCACATTGTATTAGAGTTAACCATTTCTTTGTCTGATTTATCCGCTAGATAACTATCTCATTAATGTTAGAGGCTGAATTCTATTTAACTTTGTAATATCAGAATGTTACCTGTGTAGTCTCACTCCATTAGCAAGCCAGTGCATCATACATAATAGATATTGAGTAAATGGTTGTTAACTCCTCAAATACTCTCTCTATATGTTATATAAATACTTCCCTTTAGTTGTATTCTGTGATGAACACATATCAAGTAGACTTCAGTTATTCGTTTTAATTTGAAATAAATTTTATAATATAAAATTTCAGATTATAGGGCTTATTTGAACTAGTTCTTTTGAGATTAATGCTACTAAAATTTTGAATGTTTTCTTGTCATGTTCAGAGAGTTAGAACTTCTTTGATATGGGGCACCTGGGTGGCTCAGTGGGTTAAAGCCTCTGCCTTTGGCTCAGGTCATGATCTCAGGGTCATGGGATCGAGCCCTGCATCGGGCTCTCTGCTCAGCAGGGAGCCTGCTTCCCCCTCTCTCTCTCTGCCTACTTGTGATCCCTCTCCTCTCTGTCAAATAAATAAATAAAATCTTAAAAAAAAAAAAAGAACTTCTTTGATAATTTTTTACAACTTGCTCAGAAATGTAAGTTTTTTGTTCCTCCAAACAGTATTGTGAAGTAGAAACATTAGGTATATTGTTATTACTATTATTATTATTTTTTTAAATTAACTACATGTTATAAAAGAGACAGATAAATTTTGTAAAAGTCAAGTGATTTGTTTTAACTTTTTTACCTAATAAGTATTGGACAAAGGGTTGGAACACAGATTTTTTAAATTTCAAACATTCTGATTTTTTCCCCACTATATGCTATTTTTAATTTTAACCTATATTGTTTGAAATTAAGATGTGTTCACTTGAAGTAGTTGGTAGTTAAACTTAGAAAATTAGGTGTTCTTTTGGTTTGTTCCATAAATTTCAAATCATATTTGAAAGAGGTATGGTGAAAAGTAAGTGGATATAAAGTCACTTTGAATCTCAGCTATGTCACATAGATGTGACCTTAATTAAAAATCTCTATAGAATTCTTCAGTAGAATACAAATAAATAAAATGAATAAGAAAGGACAAATGAGACCAGAAAAATCTGTGTGAATCTGAAAGATTACTTAGCCATTTGGTAACACAGTTTTCTCACCTGTAAAAAAGAAATTATTATATTTATAGGACAGAGTTGGTTAGAGGATAAGGTAAAAAGCACCCACCACTTGAGCGTGGATATTATATTGACTATAATAATAATACAACTGTGGTTAAATCCTGCCAGTAGTGCAGATAATTCGTTTGGCCTCCTATATTTTATCTGAGTATACCTATGTTTAAAAACATACTATCATTTCAAAATAAATGAGAAATTTTCTCATTTATATTGCCATCCATTCTAAAAATATGTATTTGTAATTTCTGTGTTGTTTTTTCTAGTTCTATATTCCAGATGGGTTTTGGGATAATGTAGTATCAAACAACTTTGTAAAATCTCAGGCCTATTGATTGAAATATTATACTGCCAAAAATAAATAAATTAAAAAAAAAGACATATACTACCATCTTGCTATTGGTATTTGGATAAGATTTAAAAATTTGTTTCCCATTCAAAAAGTTTATGAAAAATTTGACTAACATGATACACCTCATTCTTCAAAACCCATCAGAATGTTCTTTCTAGCTTAATTCAAAAATAAGACTAATGTGTGTGGAAAAGTTATCTTTCATTGGATCATGTATTTAGACAAATTTCAGTATAAATAGCAATTTATTTTCTTACTCAGTGTTTGAACTTTGCCCTCTTTCTGGAAGTTGTAACTAAACATTTCAAAAGAGGAGTCTTTTATGTATAATATGTTTGACATTAATTAGTTTCCATTCTTGGATACTGGTATGAAGATCATAAATTCATTTCTTGGACTCAGGAGACCACACTTAATAAATGGATGAATATTTAGAAAACAAAAATGAAAACATCATTGCATGTAAAATACATCTAAAAAGGGGGCCTATAATAAGAGAAAAAAATGGAAAGCAGCCTTTCCTATGTAATAGTAGATACACAGAATAAAAATTTAGAGAATGTCAAGTGATCTTATATTAGTAATATTCTTCCCACTTTTTGTCATTGTACTTTAATGTTTTTATGATATATATTTTAAATAGTAATAACATATATTTATGACAACATATGTAATCATCAAGAATGAATGACAACCATCTCTTAAAATTCACGTTATTAATTAAAATGTAAAATGTTAGGGCACCTGGGTGGCTCAGTTGTTTAAGCGTCCAACTCTTGATTTCTTGAGGTCATGATCTCAGGGTTGTGGGATTGAGCCTGGTGTCAGATTCCACAGTCAGCATAGAGTCTGCTCAAGATTCTCTCTCTCTCCCTGCCCCTCCCCCTGGTCTCTCTCTCTCTCTCTCTCTAAAATAAATAAAATCTTATAAAACGGAAAATGTTAATGCCTGGTAGGACACCCTTCTTTTATATTTAGAAGATGTTTCACCTTTGGTAATTATGCTTAAAACAGTTCCATAAACAGTTACTTCCTCTTCTTTTTTTAAAAAAGATTTTATTTTTTCATTTAAGAGAGAGAGAGAGCACGCAAGCAGAGGGAGTAGCAGGTGGAGGGAGAGGGAGGAGTAGGCTACCCGATGAGCAGGGAGCCCGATGTGGGGCTTGACCCCAGAACCCTGAGATCATGACCTGAGCTGAAGGCAGATGCTGAGCTGACTGAGTCACTCAGGCACCCCCTTCCTCTTCTTGTATGTTACATTTGTTTTTAAGTTTTTTCAACATTCCTAAAAGATTTATCTTGCTCAATGGCCCTCTCCCTCAACAGAATGCAGGTGTGACACTTCTCAAGAATTCCAGGGTCATGGCAACTAACTTGTAAAGAGTGGTGAATAATAACACAGAGGCTGGGGCCAAGGGACTCAATTAGATGGCAGGCTAATGATCACAGCAGAGCTCTGGGAATCAGTGTGAGGCTAAAATAAAGATTTTGCCAGCCATGAGGGGAAAAAAAAGAAGAAAAATTGTCTTTTTTTTTTTTTTTTTTTTTTAGAGATTATGCCCTTCCAAATTCAGTTTAGGGCCAGTAAGTTTGAAAATTATGGAGGTGGTAGGTGGCAGGTTTTGTTTGTTTGCTTGTTTGTTTTAAGGTGATTATTTGGCAACGTAAGAGTTACCCTTGGCCCATCTATCCTTCCAGTTAAAAAAACAGTTTGTGAAATCCTGAAGTCTAGAAACCTGCAAGTTAACTGTTATTAAGAGATCTAGTCATACACACTAGCCTCCCTAAGTGGGTTGTTACATTTGTGGCTCAGCAAAAGAAAACAAAACCAAGCAAAACAAAGTGAAACAAAACCACTTGTCATGGCCCTTAAAGATTGCTTGCAATTGTCAAGAAGTGTATGAACCCAAAGTGTCTACTGTTTTTATATAAAAAATGGTTGCTTTTTTCAGGTTTGTCTATTAAAACGCTGTCATAATTTGGCTTTGGTTTCTTTTTAAAGACAGTTGTTTAGGTGACATGGTGTCTGCAGGAGACACACTTTACATTTAAAAACAGAAATAAGTAGGAAGTAAAATAATGAAAAAAGATATTATATAAACAGTACCAATAAAAATCTAACATGGCTATATTAATATCAGATGAAATATACTTTAAAACAAAGATAATGAGGTGAAGTACAACAATTCATAATAACAAAAGTGTTAATCCATCAGGAACATGTACCATTTATAAACATATGTACCTCACATATATGTACCTCACCCCAAATTACTTGAAGCAAAACTGGCTGAATTGAAGGGAGAAATAGATGGTTCAACAATAAGAGTTGGGAGACTTCAGCACCTTATTTTCAATAATGGACAACACAACAGGGCAAAAGACTGGGAGATATATGACTTGGACAACACTAAACCGACTAGACCTAACAGATATTGAAAGAATATTTCACCCCAAATCAGCAGGATACACATTTTTCTGAGCTCACATGGTAAATTCCCCAGGATAGACCATATGTTAGGCCATAAAACAAGCCTCAATAAATTTTAGAAGACTGAAATCATACTGAGTATATTTTATATTCATAATGGAATGTAGTCAGAAATTAATAACAGGGATATGGGGAAATTAACAAATATGTGAAAATTGAACAACACATCCTTAAGTAACCAATGGGTTAAGAATAAGTCAGAAAGGAAATTTGAAAATACTTTTACATAAATGAAAAGGAAGACAGAACATATTGAAACTCAAAAGATGCAATGAAAGACATTTTTAGAGAGAAATCTAGAGCTGTAAACACTTTAATTAAAGAAGATCTCAAATTAAAAATCTAACTTTTTACCTGAAGACACTGGGAAAAGAGCAAACTAAACCTAACAGACTAGAAACAAAGGAATAATAAAGATTAGAGTAGAAAAAGAATGAAATAGAGAGTAGAAAAACAATAGAGAAAGTAAAAGCAAAAGTTGATTCTTCGAAAAGATCAACAAAATTGACAAACTTAGCTGAATTGATGAAGGAAAAAAAATAGAGAGGACTCAAATTACCAAAATAGATAACTTAGATGAAATGGACAAATTCCTAGAAAAACACAAACTACTGAAACTGACTCAAGAAGAAATAGAATACCTGAGTAGACCTATAACATATAAAGAAATTGAATTGGCAATTTAAAACTTCCCCAAAACAAAAGCCCAGAATCAGATAACTTCATTAGTAAATTCTACCAAATACTTAAAGAATAATATTGATACCAAATTCTCACAAACTCTTCCAAAAATACAATAGGAGAGAACATTTCCTAACTCATTCAATGAGGTCAAGTTTACCCTCATACCAAATCAGACAAAGAAAATCCAAGATAAGAAAATGACAGACCATTATCTTTTATGAATATAGATACAAAAATCTCCAGAAAAATCCTAGCAAACAGGACCCAGACCATATGAAAAGGATTATATACTATGATCAAGTAGTATTTATTCAAGGAATGCCAGGTTGGTTTGCCATATGAAATCAATAAATGAAATACATTATGTCAATAGAATATTTTATGGTCGGTTGATTTTCAACAATGATCCAAAGACAATTCAATGAAAAAGAATAATCATTTCAACAAATGAGGCTGGGATGGTTGGACATCCCTATGTGAAAGAATGATATTGTACCCATCCTTACATTATACAGAAAAACTAACTTGTACATGAAAACTTAACTCTTGAAAGAAAATATAGGTGGGACGCATGGGTGGCTCAGTCAGTTGAGTGTCGGACTCTTGATTTTGGCTCAGGTCATGATCTCAGGGTCTTGATTTTGGCCTGGAGCCCACTCAGCAGGGAGTCTGCTTGAGGATTCTCACTCTCCCTCTCCCTTCTCCCCACCCCTTGTTTGTAGTCTCTCTCTCTCTCTCTCTCTCTCTCTCTCTCTCTCTCAAATAAAGTCTTTGTTTTTTTTAAAAAGAAGAAAATCCAGGAATAAATCTTCATCACCATGGGTTAGGCAAAGCTTTCTTTTTTTTTTTTTTTTAAGATTTTATTTATTTATTTGACAGAGAGAGAGAGATCACAAGTAGTCAGAGAGGCAGGCAGAGAGAGAGGAGGAAGCAGGCTCCCTGCCAAGCAGAGAGCCTGATGTGGGGCTCGGTCCCAGGACCCTGAGATCATGACCTGAGCCAAAGGCAGAGTCTTTAACCCACTGAGCCACCCAGGCACCCTGGCAAAGCTTTCTTAGATATGAAACCAAACTAACAAGCAATGAAAGAAAAAATAGATAAAAAATTGGACACCAGCAAAATTTAAAAATTTTGTACTTCAAAGGATACCATCAAATGAAAAGACAACCCACAAAATAAGAGAAAATACTGTATTTCTGATAAGAGACTTAAAATTCTTGCAGCTAAAAAATATAAACAATGCAATTTAAAAATAAGCAAAAAAAAAATTGAATAGACCATTCTCCAAAAATAGCCTGTAAGCACATTAAAAAGATGCTTGACTTTAGTTATCAATGAAATGCAAATCAAAACTACTACAATGCATTGCAACTTCAGAAACACTAGGAAGACTGTAATAAAAAGAAATGAGGACAGATTAATGGTTTCTAGGTGTTAGGGATGTTGGGGGTGGGGTGGGTGTGGTTACCAAGAGAAATAGGAGGATTCTTTGTGGTGATGAAATTGTTCTGTATTTTGACTGACTGTGTCAATGTCAATATTCTGGATATTTCCTTGTGCTATAGTTTTTGAAAGATGTCACTAAGTGAGGGAAATGGGGTTAAAGATACATGGGCTTTCTAAATTATTTCTTATATCTGTTTATGAATATATAATTATCTCAAAATAAAAGTTTAACTTAAAGTATAAGGGACCTTTTCTTCATTCACAACTTAAAAGGCCGACATGACTTAGCAAAATAACACGCTTTAGTGTTGGCTACCTTGAATGTCAGAGACCCTACTTTTATCAAGTTGTGGCACAGTAGAAAATGATAATTCTAAGATGACTCAGCTCCAGCTCCATCTGGCTGCCCTAGATGCTGAAGATATAATAATATTGGGGTATCTCAATCCCACATTTGGCACACCAGCCTGCTTTGGTGCTCCATCTAAGAAGTTCTATCCTAGAAAGCCTAACATGGCTTTGAGAGGATTCCTAAATCCACCACCTGGGTATAGCATGTCAGTCACAGAAATTACTGCAGAAGAGTAAATAAATATATTTATCATACTTTGCTTCAGCCAGTATTACTTGGCTGGCTAAGTGACTTCATGTTGGATTGGAAGGAAAAAGAACATAAATGTCAAATGCCATGATAAACATTTATTTACTAATCGTTGTTAACCTATGAGTACTTCCTTCCCTAAGCAAGAAATCACAGGAAGGAATCCTTTGTATTTACCATCATAAATAGCTGAAAATTGTGCATGATAAAAAAGTTACCTGTATTGTTCAAATATCCAGTATTTTCTTCATGACTGTTGTCACTCTGCTAATCCTGACAATCATTGAGCTCTTCTAATTGTTATTATCTATAGATCTTTGATCTATCAAATGTTGTCCCCCAGTCACTTCTTGCCATTTCATGATCTGTATTGGGAATTAACTTACATACTTAAATAGTCCAGTGATGGTCTAGTGGACAAAGAGTATGAAATTCTGTGCACATGAGACAATGAACATATGATTCCTTATGTTCTGAAATATCCGTTCTGAACAACTAATAGCTACCATATATAACTATAAATTCAATGGTTTAAATGTTTCTTAAAGAAGACAACAATACTGGTGTCTGAAAATCATCTTACAAAAGCTCCTTTTATATAGCAAAAAATAAATATTACCATTTCATATAGATGTGAAAATAATCCATTTATTTCTTAAATTTATGTTCTAGTTCCCTCAATATGCTATTGTATAATAATTTATCTTTGTAGTGTATTATATATTAATATTTAATTTTCTTCCAGTTCCAGTATTATCATAACTAGAAAAATATATGTGCACATATATTTTTATGGAACTTATTGAAATCTATAGAAGTCTACTCAAGTTTTATGTAGATACTTCTTGTGTAATATGAAGGTTATTTGCACCTTTACCCATTTGCTTCTAATTTTCATTATCCCCAATATTAGATTTATGGATTCAATATCAATTACTTTTGAAAAAGATATGCCTAAAATATTATCATTAATTCATGCAGTGGGGATTCTAAATTTCTCAAATAAATAATCACCAAACACTCAAATATCAAGCCATTTCTTCTTGACTAGAACAAAACAACTATTTAATCTGTAAGATATTTGATAAACCACTTTTTAAGAAATAATAAGGAAATGGACAAACCTATATTTCTAAATCTCAAAGCATAACAATTTTGAAACACCATATAAGATATGCGATGAAACACTACTTTATTTCCTTCCAACTTAAAGCATTCTAAATAAGTTTATTATAAAGATTAACCTACTTCCCAGGCCCAAATAACACAATTATAGCAACAAAAGCACTCCTCAAGTTATCCCCCAAAAGCAAGAATAAAGCAACATAATCCTACCTCAAGATATTCACAAGTTTAACAGAGTGGTCATCTTTGAAGGCTAATTTGCTTTTGAAGAGTTTATAGATACGAAAATATTAAATGCTGGTAACCACTAGAAAGAATTTAACGGGCAGTAAGATACAGCAACAAAAATGTTAAAACTTGTTCTTCTTTCTTAAATGTGTAAGGTATTTTAGTGAGCTTTTGCTCTCTTGGCTGTATTCCCTCACCCTTGAAACTAGGATAAGGAGGGCCTAGATGCCTTGCAGTTTCTTATGAAGTTCAAGTTGTTTTGTAAGCCAGTTTTCCAGTGGTCCCAGGTCTCTAATCCATTAACATGAAACCCACCTTGAGTCTTCAGCAATCTTATGATTTTTCCTTAAATATAAATAATAATAGTACTTAATTGATGTTGCTCTGGGGATAAAGTGAGTTAAATGCCTAGGACAGTGCTTGGAACACGGTAAAAGCTTAAAAAAAAAAAAAAAAAGTTAACTGCTCTGATCATTATTGCCCTGCTAAGCTTGAAAATTAGAGGAGACACATGCAATTAAGCAGTATCTGCCTAAAAGTACATAATCCAAAATATTACCCAGGCAAAAATTTCTTAGGTGGCCTCTATCTCATCTTGATTTTAATCTCAAAATAGATTACTATTTATAAACTATTTGCTTTCATTTTGGTTTCCAGGAAAGACTTTGAATCAGAACAATCTGTTTTGAATCTTGTCACTTCTATTTACTAGGTACATGACTCCAGTAAAGTTAGTCTTTTTGAGCTTCCCTTCATTCAGCTGTAAAGTAAAGATAATACCCTTGGGGTTTTTGGTAAAATCAAAGAAAATAATGTGTGAAAATATCTAGTATATAACTAGGCCCATAATAGTACTCAGTAACTAATTATTCTTTTCCATTCCTATTTTATAGTTTTCAAAGTTATGATCTGAAAATAAGATTTTGATGCATAAAGCCAATTTTGGCTCAGTGCAACAGGCTAATTTTAATTTATTCTCCATTACCTAAACCAAGAAAAATCTTATAGTTAAGAATCAATTGCTCTGATTTTTCTATTAGCTCAGAGAGAATTAGACATGAAATTATAAACATAAGGAAGAACTTTTTTACTAGATTTCTTCTCTAATACATACATGACAAACTTGTCCTAATGCTTTTCAGAAAACTTTACAATAAAAAAACTTGTCATTTCCCTGTGTAACCCTTATTGATCATCTTTACTTAGGTCAGGGAAATATCAGATATAAAATACCAACAATCATTTAGATCTGTCCAGGAGATCATTCTTAAATTTAACTCCTTTTTTTATGTTATTAAAAAAAAAAAAAGAAACTTACGTGAGTATGATTGGGAAATTTAGAAAAATGTAGTGACAGAAAAAAGATCACCCATAATGTCACACTCAAAAAGAACCATTATGTATGGGGCACCTGGGTGACTCAGTTGGTTAAGCCTCTGACTCTTGATTTCAGCTCGGGTCATGATTCCAGGGTCATGAGATTGAGCCCCACCTCGGGCTTCATGCTCAGTGGAGAGCTGCTTGAGGATTCTCTCCCTCTCCCTCCACCCCTACCCCTGCTAGTGCACGTGCGCGCACACATGTGCTCTCTCTCAAATAAATCTTTTTTAATTTTATTTTTTTTAAGATTTTATTTATTTGAGAGAGAGAGAGAGAGAGAGGGAGAGCACAGAGGGAGATTGAGAGGGAAAAAGCAGACTTCCCATTGAGCAGAGAGCCTGATGTGGGGCTTGATCCCAAGAATTTGAGATCAAGACCTGAGCAGAAGACAGGCACTTAATTGACTAAGCCACCCAGGTGCCCAATAATTTTTTTTAAAAGAACTATTGCCTAACATTTTTTCATTCTATTTTTCTTTTTTGGGGGGGAGAAATTCAATCTATTTTAAAATATTTTACAAACTTATCTTACATTGGAAAGACAATGGAAAACTTCACAAAGGTGAAGATTTTGGGAGTGAGCCAGTACAAGTAGCACAGGTCTTTTGAAGGAGGAACTTGTGGAGTCCTCAGTGTGCTGGACAGGAAGAAAATGAAAGTATATGGAGGATCCCATCACTTCTTTGGGTTGAAGTCCCATTGGGTGCAAGAGAGGATCACATGTAGCTAAAATTAGCCTTGAACTTGCCTTCAGTTGCAGTGAGATCTCACTAACATGGCTAGGACCAGGTAGAAAAGATCCTTGCTTTCCATCTTCCTCCTCACACCAACAGCAGGTACCTACACTTTGAAAGGAAAAGCAGGTAAAATCACTGAGCTATGCTTTAAATAATTCTCACTTCCTGATTCTTCCTCCCTCCTCTGTGTAGACCACAGAGTTGAATCCTGAGAAATTAAATGTTCATATGAAATACTTTTATTACTTTGCATTTATTTTTCTTATAGCTTTAAACATATTGAGTATGTGTAAGAGAACTTATATTTAGAATTAAGGAAAACTCTGTGGTTATGTTACCAATATACATAAGGACTTCCAGAATTACCATGAGTTTAGGAGATGATGCTGGATCACCTAAACAATGGGCTTTTCAACACTCAGCACAAGTAGGAGTCCCATAAGGAAGGTATAAAACATACTAGGAATTAAAAATCTACAGGTGGCCTTAAAATCTTACCAATTCTATAGTACTAATATACATCCAGAAAGAGTTGGAGGTATTTCTTCAGGTACTGTAGGATGACTTTAAATTCTTCCCACACTTTTCTAGTATTTAAGAGACCTGGTGGACCAGAGAGAGGTGTTTGACTATGATGTTCTGAGAAATGTTCTGAATACCATTTGCCTGGATGGCTTAGAAAGAAACATCTTCATTAAATCTAGAAGTGCTGTGCAGTAAAATTCAAGGTACGAAAGAAATATAACAAGGCTAGGAGTTTATTTCATGTGGCATAAGATCAAGATCATCAATAATAAAAAAAATACAAGTTTAATTTAAGACTAAAGATGCTCTTTGGAGGAAATTAATCCCCTGGTGCCAAGCTGTGTTTGATTTCAGACACTTTTATAAGAAAATCAGCCATGGTGTGGAGTGAAAACACCTCACCATAATTCTCCTCCCCTATCCCCCAGCTCAGTCTTCTCCTAAAGAGAAGTGGAGAACTACAGAGATCTGGAAAATACCTCAGGTAGAAAACGTATTTGTAAGACCCAGGTCATTCACTCTCCTATGGGAAAGGGTGGTTTATCGGGAGACGGAAAGAGCCAGGAAGGGCTTCAGGGGTAGAAATTTGGAGGTGGGGGAAAATAAATTATGGGACCAGGGAGAACACATGGGCTGAGCAAGCAGACTTTGATCCTTACGGAGTTCAAAGGAGTTTATTGGCTAAACTAGTGGTGTGTTCTTCCCTCCATCAAACTCTGTGATTCTTGGTGGAATATTTTAGTTAAGAATTGCTTAAATCTCCCTGGGGGTTCACGGTGTTATGATCTAGATAAGGAGCAGTAAAGCAGACTTTGGGACAGAGAAAGGGTATTTTTGTCCTGATATGCCTTTCCATTAAGATAGGTAGGGAAAGGAAGAGGGGAAGGTTCCTGTCCCCTAGATCATAGAAGAAAGGAACAGAGGCCAGCTGTAAACCTGGGTTAGGCATTGCGACATCAGAAAAATATCTCTGCTTTTATTTCCCTGATGACCTGTAAAAGACAGCAAGATTAATTGACAACTATTACTATTTTTTAACTTTACTGAGGTATAATTTACAAATAAAATTGTGTACAACATGATTATTTGATATATGTATACATTGTGAAAATATTCTCCCAATCAATTTAATCCATCATCTCACATATTTACCTTTGAGGGGGTGGTGAGAGCACCTATGACCTACTCTCTTAGCAAATTTTGATTATACATTACAGTATTATCAACTAGAGCCACCATACTATGTATTAGATACTCAGACATTGGGGCGCCTGGGTGGCTCAGTGGGTTAAAGCCTCTGCCTTTGGCTCCGGTCATGATCTTAGGGTCCTGGGATCGAGCCCGCATTGGGCTCTCTGCTCAGCAGGGATCCTGCTTCCCCCTCTCTCTCTGCCTGCCTTTCTGTCTACTTGTGATCTCTCTTCTGTCAAATAAATAAATAAAATCTTTAAAAAAAAATGATACTCAGACCTTATTCATCTTGTAATTAAAAATTTTTACCCTCTCCCCATCTCTCCCACCCTCTGACAACTATTAATTGTTGAACAGATGATCAGGTGATAAAAAAGTTAATTTTGAGAGATAGAGAAGAGGGAACTGAAGTGTATTTAACAATAAAAAAAACTTATCTTTATAAATGTGTTATGCATGTGACATAGATGAAACTTCCAGAACTTCAGGGACAAAGGCCAGATACTGAAATGTAAATACACTTTAAAAGTAGAGAGTTTGGTAGAGAGCTTAATGTGGTCAGTGGAGGTTTGCCTTCTTAATTGCAACTCCTACAGAAGACAGAGTATATGTTGATCTTATTGGAAATATTTTTATTTCAAGCATAGGAAATAAAATGTCGTGTTCCTGCTGACTCAAGCTTATTTGCTAATTTAATGTTAATTGTCAGATTAGAAGTTTTAGCAAGGTAAATACCAGGCAGAGGGGTTTGTAGTTGCATGGGGAGGAGATACTGTGCAGCCAGGGGTACCAACAAGTTCCTTATTTGGAGCAAAAGCAGATTCTAGTTTGTGTGCGTGTCTGTGTGTGAACCCTTTTTTGGAAAATAGCCACTTGTAATTCCTTTTAAGCAAACTCTTAGCTCTTTTAAGATACACCCGAGACAGTTCAGTAATAAGCCTAAGATTCAAAATGCTTTTTGTTCCATTAGGTGATGATTTCAAGCTGCACTGGTGCTTCCTAATGGGCACCAAAAGGACTCATTTTGAGTTCTGATTGAGTTTGATTTTTAATATTGGTGCAAATGGAATCATCTAAGCCAGCTGCCTCCACAGACTGGGGTGGGAAATAGGGCCGCATGTTCTACCAGTTATGGGGAATGTCTCAAATTCTCATTTATGAAGTTTAAACATCTGTGAAAAATGTTATCCTGGCCTAGAAGTGTAAATTTACTATGAAGAATCAGATACTCCAGCTCATTTGTTGAGAGTCTAGTTGGACGTTTGCTAACATTTATTTCAAGATTTTGAGAAAACAAATTCCAAGACAAATGTCATCTTTTCACACCTAAGAGAACATTTTGATGCATTTCTAAATATCAGCATATTCTAGTGTAGTAGAAGGCATATATTATAAATTGAATAGTGACTTTTGGTAATATAGCTCAGAAGCCTCAGTGTAATACAACCCAAATTTGGTACTAAATATGTATGGATTTTTTTTTACTGTATGCAGGCCTCATTAGCTATTTGGACTGGTAAAATGGAGGCAAAATGGGTAAATACTTTTGTACTTAATAATAATACTTCTATTGGTGCTTGCTTTTGTTTATTTTGTTTTGTTTTGTTTTTACAGTAGCCACAATGGCCTCCACTAGTACATATAGTGATTAGTGCAAATTAGAAAAGACATCCCTTCAGGGTTGACGTATTATAAACGGACAGCCTATTTATCATACTCTACTCCCCTCTGATCCTTGATACAGCATTTTCAAGCTTGTTCTACAGATGTGCTTGCTCACTTCTGTTCCTTTGAGTCAGCACTGTTTTCCTCATTTTACTGATGGGGAAACCAAAGCTCAGTGAGTAACTTACTCAAGGATGCACCTTTGTAGTTGGTGTACCAGGGACTGGACAACAAGCATGCCTCACATCAGTCTGGGCTAGGCAAGACTGCCTTTTAAGAAAGGTGGTACATGAATTTAATGCAATTTTATACCTGCAACTGAGATAACTGATGCATTAATATTCACTATCATTTTCATAATGGCACAACGATCATTATCTCTTGTGACAGTAAGTGAAAGTTTTCCTGGGACTTCACTGGAAAGGCTAATGGGATTAATTCCAATTCGGGTTCAATAAACATTTGTTAAATGCTAAATGTAGCAAGTGCTAATTGATATGAGAGATAAAAAGGCAACACAGCTAAGCAAGACGACTCCATCAAGCAGGTTTCACTCACACAGCTGGTGGAGACAGAAATGAAAGACTGAGTCCATGTGTGGCAGATTTCATTTCCCAAAGATGGCCACACCATATCTTCTGTTACACATGCTCTTTTACAATGTAAGCTTGCCACTCCTGCATCAAAGGCAGAGTTTATTTCCCTTCCCTTGAGTCTGGGTGGACTTTGAATCTACTCAGACTGATAGAATACAGCAAAAGTGATGCTGTGTGATTTCTAAGGCTGTGTTGTAAAAGACTAGGCAGTCTTCCCTTGGTTTGCTAGAACACTATCTCTTGGAGCTATGAGCACCAGATAAGAGATCCAGGGACAGTAAGGTGGCCATGTGATGAAGAAATGAAGCCACATGGAGAGACTGCATATAAGCACTCTTGTTGACAGTTATAGCCTGTAAGTCATCCCAGCTCAAGCACCAGCCATCTTGAGGCAAGAAACCTCTACATGATTTCAGTCTTCAGCCATCCTGAGTCCCTAGCCTTGAATTCTCGGAGTCCTGGATATAGAGGAGAGACAAGTCATTCCTGATGTGCCCTGCTCCATTTCCACAAGATCCATGAGCAGATAAACTGCTTGTTACTTTAGACCATGAAATTTGGCATTAATTTGTTATACAGTGATAGTAACAGAAACATCATTCTCTCAAGATAAGGCTGCAGTTGTGTGAGTCAGGGGAATATTCTCAGGGTCTGCGTATAGATGTACAATTTTCCCCCCTCTAGCTTAATCTAGCACTTTTTATAAAGGGGAGACAAAAAGACACTGGAAGATAGGTAAACCAAGCCAATCTATCTCCTAAATGATTTCTTTCTTTTTTTTAAGTCTTTATTTATTTAGAGAGCATGAGCAGGGATGGGGGGAGGGGCAGAGGGAAAGGAAGAGAGAGAAGCCCAAGCACATTCAGCTCTGAGCCCAGAGCCCGACACAGGGTTCCATCTCATGACCCTGAGATCATGACCTGAGTCAAAATCAATAATCGAAGGCCTAACAGACTAAGCCACCCACATGCCCCTCCTAAGTGATTTCTAACTTTAGAAACAGTATAACAGCACTTTCTCAAAATAAACAAAAATATACATAAAATGTTCTAAAGGAAGAAGTATAATATGTTTCAAGACAAATGAACACTAAAAAAATTCCCAAGACACTGTCTCCTTGATGCTGTTTCAAACACTAACAGGAGATGAGGAAGTACTGTCATTACTTTTATTATATATTATTTGGTGCCTGAGTTATATTTTATCCAGAATAGAGAAATCTCTGTCTGCCCTCTGGGTATGCAATTTAAATCAGAGAGACGTTATAAGTGTCTCTGACAGAACACAGAGTGTTCTGGTTTCTTTATGCTGATTTGGAAGTTTTCAAACAACCTAATCACCAGAATGTAAAGATATCAAGTGAAATGGAAAAGCAATGACAGAACACTCTTCAGAGTTTCAAGTCTTTATTTCAATAGAATAACTCTCTATTTTCAGTTCTTCATAAAAGAAGCCAATTGCACGCTGCATAATAGTTATAAGAATTACAAGATGCTGAGTTCAGTGATGTGCAAAGAATAGTTTAAATGAATGTTAAAAAAGAAAAGACACATCTTTGGAATTTGGCTGTACATATGTTAAAAAAATAAAAACAATAAAATCTACTAATTAGATCCAAAGACACTCTGAATTAGTAATAAGTCTGAATCACACATTAGGATAAGGAAATGTGATTTTATTACTTTACAATGAAATAAAATAACTCTGCAGTTAGAAAGCTCTGTCTCAGTACAAGTTCTGCATGACTGTTTTTTTTACTAAATGGATAATTTATAACCTGCATCATTGATCAACTGACCCTCCTCCCTAGTCCCGCATTTGCTGAGAACTTCTGTTTTCTAAGAACTCAACAAACATGCAGCAAATCTTAAACCTTATGCCTAGTACTGGTCTACAGGATGTGGAGATTCTAGTAAAGAGCAAGATATTGTCCTTGCTCTCCACGAGCTTAAATTTTGATTGGGAAGTTATTTATAAGAAAAAATTAGCCAAGAATACAAAATAATTTATAATTCTTCTTTGTAATATAGGCATTCTTAGAGAATTCAGATCCAAGGGATTCTTAAGGCTTCTTGGGCAACATTGCCTTGACTACAGTAGATCAGAAATTATTTAAATTTAAGGACATGGACTTCTATTTGGACTATAAGACATGCAAATCTTATTTAATTTACTTTCATTATAATAGTTTGGTTAAGAAACACTTTCTTTTCAGGTGTTTCTTTCTTCCCAGGTAAATCTGGGTCCAGATTGACATCTAGATATTAGATGATTTCATTGAAACTACCTGAATTAATGAAATTTAAAAACTTTTAAATTTTAGAATAATCTCACACACACACACACACTCTCACTCTCTCTACACAACACGAATGGCTAAAGTATCAATGTTAAGTATCATGGTTTACTGATTATGGGAGTAACTTGAATTATTACTGAACTTGGTGGTATTCTCTGAGACATGATACTGGAGAGAAATAACAGATTGAGACTCAGAAGATAGGAATTTGTATCCTAATGCTACTCTCTACAAGTTTTGTGGTTGAGGAAGCCATTTAAACCTCTGTAAATCAACTTGAGTTAATAATGAATCTTGATCACACATGAAAATAGGAAAAGACATTTTTTAAACAATAACTTAAGCCATTAGAAAATGATTTTCAAGTACAAGTTGGAAGACCACTAAAAGTTTTCTCATCTACTTAACAGATCTGGTAATACCTACCTCATGGAGTTTTTGTTAGGATTAAATAAGATAAAGTGAATAAAAAATTTTAAGAAAAAAATTGATACACAAATTATAGGATATTATAATGACCCTCTAATTTTGTTTTCCAGGGGCTTTTATTTTATTTTTTTAAAGATTTTATTTATTTATTTGACAGAGAGAGAGAGATCACAAGTAGGCAGAGAGGCAGGCAGAGGGAGAGGAGGAAGCGGGTTCCCCGCTGAGCAGAGAGCCCGATGCGGGGCTCAATTCCAGGACCCTGAGATCATGACCTGAGCCAAAGGCAGAGGCTTTAACCCACTGAGCCACCCAGGGGCCCCTCCAGGGGCCTTTAGAAAAAACAAACAACTTTATTCTGGAAATAAGGGTTCTACTCTGGAAATAGTATCAAACCAATATTTATTTATTGATCATCTGCAATGTGCCCTCTTTTTCTGTTTTGGAGAGCTCTGTGAGGACAACAGCATATCTCAATTCATGATGATAAAAAAAATTCAACCATTTTGAGCAGTTGACTTAAAAGGGACATTAATTCAGAATAAAATGTAAAATTATTGATTATCTGACAAGATTCCTAAACATCTAATTTAACAGTCCTTTTCTCAAAGAAGTGCTGGAGTTTAGTTTCCATACTGATTACTAGTATGTATGTGGGAAGGGAAAAAAACAAAGAACAAACTTAATGCTTAAGGAAAAATCACTTTTTTAGGAGTATTTGCAGAAGTAAAGGGACTAAGTTTCCTCCAGGACCCTCAGTCCATTGGAGTCAAATAGTTTACTTTGGCCTCTATCATCATAATTGGCTTGTAACTCCCTCTGTACTTACCTTTCTTCCCTCTGTGCTCCCCAAGAGGAACATATCCCACTCTGGGGGCTGTTTTGCTTTTCTAAGTTGCTTAGAAGCCAACTCTGTGCAAAAACTAAGAAATTTCCAATGTGGCCATGGGCTTCCTTACTGATATTCACCTCACAATTTTACCCAGGATATTCCAAAAATTACAAGGAATTTTCAGATTCTTCTTTAGATTTTGCCTCACGCAAATCCTCTACAGTCCTGAAGAGTGAATTTAATGTTCTTATTTAGATATCTTCCCAATGCATATAGGACAAAGTTCAGTCTCCTTTATAACCTGGGCCCACTCTAACTTTTAGTATTCTCTCTTGTCACTTTCTCATACGCACTCAACAGTTTCCCCACACCGAGTAATCTGTTTCACTTACTTTTGCCATACTCTTGATTTCATGCCTTCATGTTTGGCTCAGGTAAGTTCTCTACCAGGAATGATTTTTTTCCTTTCTTTTCTGCAGAACAAATGTCTGTCCATCCTCTCTGTTCTAAAGCTGCCTTCCACTCACACTCATAAAGTCTTTTCACCTACCCTAAGGCAAGATTAGTTATAAGCATGCAATAGACCATTGTATAAGCTTCTATTAGAGTAATTATCATAATATCTATTGGTTTGTTTCATAAATTCTTATCTCTTTTCCTTAAGAGACTGGCTTGGCACCACTTATTATTTCCCAAATATTAAATGGAGATGTTTTAAAATTTATACTGAATTTGTCAAAAAGAGAAAATATACTCTCTTTACTAGTAAAATAACAAAGGCACTATACTTCCCCTGTATTCTATATGGGATCATGTGTATGAACAGATTTTGAAAATCACAAAGCACTGCACAAATGTCAGGTATTTGGGTTGTCTTGATCCATTCACTCATGTGGAGGCAGTGGAGCTTAGTGGTTAAGAGCATGGAAATCTCTGCTGACTGCCTGGGTTGGAATCCTGGCTGTACCACTTACTAGCTCTGTAGCCTTGGGCAAGACAGTTAAAATTTCTATACCTCAGTTTTCTTGACTATAAAATGGGATTAGTTTTGTCGCTAGGCTAGTGGGGATGTAGGAAAAAAAGCACAACAAAACTTAATGTTTTAAGTACAACTTTATCTCATGGAGTTCTTATGAGGATTTAAATGGGTTAATACATGCAAACAAAACAAAACAAAAATTTAAATAGTGCTGGCACATACCAAGTATTATATAAGGCCAATCAGGCAATTGGCAATTCACTGATACATGAGGTATTCATTATCAAAAATATTTATTGAGAATAGGCACTATTCTATGTGAAACAAACCAATAAACAAATAAAATATGACTTATGTGGTATGGAGACGATTAGAGCAGAGAAGGGGGAGAGAAGGAGAAGGATAGGTATTTTAAACAGGGTGGTCAGGGAAAGCTTTTGTTGAAAATAATAAGCGCAGCTGAAGAAAGATTGTTCTAGGTGGGGGAATAGCAAGTACACAGGCCCCGGGCAGGAATGTGGGTGGAGTATTTGAAGAATGGTTATGGCCAGTGTGGCTGGGATTGGCCCAGGATGGGAGTATTAGGGGAGTAGGGAACAGAGGGCCAGAGGCTGGATCCTGAAGGGCATGGTTGACCTTGCCTTTTATGCTGGTGGGTTTTGAATAGAGGAGTATGTGATCTCTTAAATTTAAAAGGCTCACAACAGACTAAGAACAGGTGGTTATTGGCACTGGAGGCCTAGATTGGAGAATATTGTAACAATCCAGACTCTGGTGCTAATAATTATTTTCTGTTGATTTAAAACAAAAATGTCTAATGAGCACACATTGTGTGTGCATTTGTTAGTGTTTGTTAACGTTTTTTCACTATTTTCTCACTTGAGACAATATATCAGAATCTAATTTAGTTATTAAAATCCTCATTGATCTTGTTTCTATTCTTAAAGGTTAGGACTTGCTCAATGGTCTTTCACATTTTCTCGTATCTTACGATAATACTCTACATGAAATGTAAAGACAAGAAAAAAAAAGAAATGTAAACAAGAAACCAAATGCTATTAATAGTTGTCTTTTACTGTTACTCTGCATTCAATCATCAGATACTAGGAATGTTCTGAATGGCTTAGGGTGACTTCAGGTTTTACTATAAATTTAGGTTGAAATAGGAATATGTTTTTGTGTCATTTATAGTCCTTGTACCTTTTCCGTTTTGTGTCTCCTTTGCTAAGGTAAGTCATTTCTACTTCTACAATAAAGGTACTGCCTCTTAGTATCTTTTATTCACCTTTCTCTCTCATTCACACTCTTGCTACCTGTTTCACTGTCTTTTCTCTCCTTTTTTTCTCCCTACCCCTGAATATAACTATTGATTACTATTTCAATTTTTCTTTGATGTTTTTGGTAAACTTCCACATTAACATGTTGTCATTCTCTATATTTATTTTTAATTTTTGTATTTCCTCAATGTAGCTTAGATGTCAAACGCCAAGATAATTTCTTGATAGGCCTTATATAAATATCCACAAGTAGGTTTTTAGGTTCTCCTTGGTGCGTACTGTTCAGTAACCACAAATGTAAATGGCAGCCATGCTGCTGAAGTGTTGACCTTCCAAATGATTGGTAACAAATAATCTTTTTTTTAAAAAATTTTATTAACATATAATGTATTATTTGCCCCAGGGTACATGTCTGTGAATCATCAGGCTTACACATTTCACAGCACTTACCATAGCACATACCCTCCCCAATGTCCATAACCCAGCCACCCTATCCCTACCCGCCCCTACCCCTCAGCCACCCTCAGTTTGTTTCGTGAGTTTAGGAGTCTCCTATGGTTTGTCTCCTTCCCGATCCCATCTTGTTTCATTTCCCTCCCCTGCCCTGCCTCTCAAATTCTTCATATCAGAGAGATCATATGATAATTGTCTTTCTCTGATTGACTTATTTTGTTTAGTATAATACCCTCTAGTTCCATCCACATTGTTGCAAATGGCAAGATCTCATTTCTCTTGATGGCTACATAGTATTCCATTGTATATATATACCACATCTTCTTTATCCATTCATCGGTAACAAATAATCTTAATGAACTTTGTACATCACTGTTTATTTTGGCTGTGAGTTCTAGCTTAATCATGAGAAATATTTATTTTCCCACCATGTGTAGATTGTTATGCTAAAATACTTCACTACTATTTTTTAAAAAACAACCTGACTTGCTGATTAGAGGAAAAAAAGTGGGAAAAGAGATGTACAATTGTTATATATACCTGGAAACGTAACATGGTGGTAAAGATTTTTTTAAAAAAGGCATATCCACGGGGTGCCTGGGTGGCTCAGTTGGTTAAGCGACTGCCTTTAGCTCAGGTCATGATCCCGAAGTCCCAGGATGGAGTCTCACAATGGGATCTCAGCTCCGTAGGGAATCTGCTTCTCCCTCTAACCTTTTCCCCTCTCATGCTCTCTCTCACTCTCTCTCTCTCAAATAAATGAATAAATAAATAAATAAAATATTTTAAAAAAAAGGTATATCCACATGTGTTACCCCAATTTTATGAACTGAGACTGAGAGGTCGCAGATGGCTAATTTTGAGGACAGATATTTACAACACCCCCCCCCCACCCCGGGTTTGGGTTAAATGTCTAAGCAGAATGCAAGGGGGAAACCCAGAACATTTTCCTGACTTCATTCCCTGTTGCCACAGACAGCAGCATCTCAAGTAGCTGTATGGAATGGGGCTGGTTTCAGATGACTACAATTCTGATTAGCAATTACAACTGAAATAAAGCAAAGGGCCATCATAGAATGGTCTCCTTGATTATACGGAGAATCCTGTAAGAACCTAGTTATGTACATGATGTTTGGTGAGGGAGATGAAAGACGAAAATAGAAGAATGAGCAGGCTAACATAGAACCACTCACTCAGGGTCGTCAAGAAGTACTCAGGTCATCTGCATTTCCAAATAGATGAACACTTGTTTACTTGCTTTTATACTGTAGTTCCTTGAGAAAATCTTGTTTCATATACAATTTATCCTTCTTCCAACTGAGGGAAGATTACTTTCATTTTTAATTTTCTAATTCAAAAAAACTGTTCTAAAGTGAGAGATTCGACAAAGGTATTTCAATTACAAATGATTTTGTTGATTTCAAGATATTTGAGGAGAGGTTACCAAAATATTAGGCAGAGAGCTGGGACATCTGAAACCACTTGGGTTAATATTGGTTGTATTTGTTTTCAGAGCACAGATATAATAATCCAACGGCTCAGTTATACTCTAGTGCTATTTCTGGTTCTCATTACTTTAGATAAAGAAGCAGTCAAATTTCAGTAAGTTTACTGAGTGGCTTTGGGCAAGCATTTTTCATTAAAATATTCCATTTCAGTGTGTTTGGAAATGGATGGGTAGGTGGGTGGGCAGTGGTCAAGTCTGCTAAAACCCAAATCAGACAAAGAAACAACCCTCCTACCCCCCAACACTCCCCCCGCCACCCTGCCCTAAGCAATAAACCCCCAAAGTATTGACATTTCCTTGTGAGCAATGTGGAACATTTTCCCTGAAGAAGAAAGGTAGGCATTTTTATTTTATACTAGAGAATCTCATCTTTTCTAACATACAGAATTACTGATCGGGGACCTTGAAGCAATTACTGAACATTTACACATATATATCGTTAGCCAAGACTTCTTTTCTTTTACTCCAGAAGCTTATTTCCATTTTCCCTAGAACTTCTTCCCTTGGGTATCCCACAAGCATTTCAAAGTCAGTCTGACAAAAATGGAACCTCTCTTTCATGCCTCAAATCAGATTCTCTTACTTTATTTTCTCTTTTAATCATGGTTCTACCACTCACCCAGGCTAGAATATTTAACGTCTTTGATTCATACTCTTATATCAATCTCTGCATTCAATGGATGACCAAATCCTGAATATGCTAACTTTTCCTCTCTCTAAAAACTGCCCGTTCCTCTGCATGTCCTTATTTTCCCGTTCACAGTGTTCAATTATTGACAAGTATTTTTTGAGTACCTTCTATATGTCAGACATATTGGAGGCACTGGGGATACAAGGCGAAGGGGATACAAGGTGAAGACAAAGTCTGGATTCACCCTATATGAGTAAAAAAATATTTTAATCTTTCCCCCTTTCAAACAGTCCTCCTCATTGTTACCATTGAGATCACTCTAAAATATGGTTACAGTATTCTCTGGCTTGAAATTGGCTCCTCAGCATCTATAAAATAAAACCCAATCTCAACCCAAAGCTCTATAAGACCAGGTTCCTATCTGTATTTCTAGTCTTGTCTCTTTTCATTACCCTCTCCTCTCTCACAATTTATGTTCCAACTGTATTGAAGTGTCTTCATACTTTCCACACATCCGTGCCATTTACAATGCTTCCCATATGTCTGGAATGTCCTTTTTTAAGACCTGCATTTAAAACTCCAGTCATGCTGCCGTAGATGTACTGTACAATGAGAAATAAAAGGAGTGTCTTATCCTTTTCCTTACTTAAAGAGAATGCTTCATTATTTCATCATCCAGCATACGTTTTGCTATAGATTTTTGGGTATTTGCCTTTTTAATTGTTGCTTGCTAATTATTAAATCTGATGTATAGATGCTGAATTTCATTAAATGCTTTTTCTAAATCCATTGAAATTATCATGTTTTCCATCACCTATTAATGTGATGAATTCTGTTAATCACTTTTTAAATGATAACCTCATCTTTTTGCTCCTGGGATGAACCTAATTGGGTTATCATGTATTATCATGTATTATTTTCTATAGCTGGATTTCATTTGCTAATATTGGATCTAGGATACTTGCATCTTTGTTAATTAGTGAGATTGGTCCATTCCTTTTTCATCCTATAGTTTTGTGATTTGGTATCAAAATTATAGCAGCTTCATAAAATGATTCAAGACTATTTCTCTATATTTCACTTAACTGGAATTAGTTGACAGAATTGGGATTATCTATTCCTTCAGTGTCTGGCAGAACTCACCTGTAAATCTAGGCATAAAGTTTTCTTTTGGGGAGGTTTTTAATTACTGATTTAGTTTTTAAATGCCATATGGAGTATAAATGTTAAATTGTGTCTTTCTAGAAAATTGTCCATTCATCTAAGTTTTTATTGAGATATAATTGACATATAATATTATATTTGTTCAGATGTACAACAAATGATTTGATATATGTATGTAGTGCAAAATGATCACAAGTTTAATTAGCATCCATCACCACCCATTGTTACAATTTTTTTCTTGTGATGAGCTTATTAGAGCTGAAGTAATGCATAAATATTAGAGCTTATTATTGTTATCAGTCAATGCTTGTGTAACTTTCTCCACAAATTTATATATTCCTTTACCTAAACTTGAATTTGATTGGCCTATGCTTATGAATTCTTAAGGGAGCCTTTGTTAAGATCCTGGAGCCTAGGTTGAGAGAAATAAGCTCCCTTCTCATCTCTCTTTCTTCTTCTCATCTTTTTCTTTTCCTCTCCTCTCCCCTCCCCACCCCTTCCCTCTCCTCCCCCTTCTCTCCTCTCCTTTCTCTCCCTCTCCCTCCCTCCCCCTTTTCTTTCTCTTTCTTTCTTTCTTTCTTTCTTTCTTTCTTTCTTTCTTTCTTTCTTTCTTTCTTTCTTTCCTTCCTTCCTTCCTTCCTTCCTTCCTTCCTTCCTTCCTTCCTTCCTTCCCTCCTTCCTGCCTTCCCTCCTTTCCCTTCCCTTCCCTTCTCTTCTCTTTTCATTTCTTTTCTTTTCCTTTCTTTTTTTACCTTTCTTTTCATTCTCTTTCTTCCCTTGTTAGTTTTCATTGAGTCTATGGCTCATGGAGGGTCCTAGCTTTTGAATGAGTTTTACTCCAGATCTCTGCATTGCATGGACTTGGGCCTCATTCTTGCTCTAAGCCTCTTTTTGCTGAGATTAGCCTCTATACCCAGGATATTCCCAGAATCAGTTTGTTCTCATCTCTCTGGAGTTTATATTCCTCCTTGATATCAACCCCTAGGGATTTCCTTTATATTCTTATAGATCAACCATTCCTTTAACAGAAATTATTTTATACTTTTCCAGATTTTCTGAAAATCTGTTTGTTTGAAGATTTTCAGTTTATGTTATCTACCCTATTGCCATAAACAGAAGTTGTAATCTTCTTTTCTTTTCCTCCTCCCCTTCCTCCTCCTTTTTCTTCTTCATAACTACAAATTAGTCCTCGAAATAGGTAAGAGATGATGTGAAGATGCAAAAGTATTTGACAAGTATGTATAACCTTGTGCTTTTGATTTGCTGTTGAGTTAAAGAAAATTAATTGAGACAAATAACTTCATTATTATTTTGAAATTGTCCTTGACTGAAAAGGCATATGTACCAGCTCATTGAATGCACTAAAGTTTTGGGGCACCTGGGTGGCTCAGTCGGTTAAGCGTCTGCCTTCGGCTCAGGTCACGATCTCAGGGTACTGAGATCAAGCCCTGCATCGAGCCGTGCATCAGGCTCCCTGCTCAGCGGAGAGTCTGTTTCTCCTGTCTACGGCTCCCTCTGCTTGTGCTCTGTATCTCTCTCTCTCTCTCTGACAAATAAGTAAAATTAAAAAATTTAAAAAAAATGAATCCACTAAAGCTTTATGCTTTAAAATGTGCAAAGATAATGTATTTCAAAACTGATTTTTGCCTGTTTTTTTCACTCCTACTTTCTCTTTAATTTCCCATGCTTATTAGCACAGTTTCAGGTGAGGAATTGGTGTTAATTTTGCTGAAGTAATGCATAAATAAATACCCACCTAATATAAATACATAAACTCACATAAGATAGGAAGGAAGGAAGGGAGAGAGGGAGGAAGGAAGGGAGGAAGGAGGTGATTTTTTTTGTTTGTTTTCTATCTTAATATTAAAGTGGTAAATTGTTTATAAACAAATCATTCTAAATCAGTCATGTTATAGTTTGAATATAATGCATAAACGTTGCATCTAATGTGAATCAAATCTCAGTTTTGAGATATCAAAATATCTCAGACTTCAGAATTAATTTCCTTTATTAACTCACTTTTAAACTTCAGACCTACACAGGAATTTTTACTAAGTTAGCCCTGATTAAAATAGTAAACTGTGAGCTGGACTGATTCACATTTTGTTAACTCACATCCTTTAACAGAATATTGTATTTCAAGTAATTAAAAAAAAAAGAAAGAAACTGTCTTGTACAGGTGGGTAATCAATAAATGTTTGTTGAGTTTGATCATTCAAAGAGATAAATGTGAGAAAGTAATTATTCTGATTGTAACCAAATAGGTATATATGTTGTAAAAAACATATAGTTTTTTACATAGTTTTAGAGAAGCTATGCTAAAGTTAAGACTGAGAATTCTCAAAGGAAGCAGTTTAAGAATATTTAAATTTAATTCCTACTCCTAATGCTTTGTATTAAAATGCAAATATTTCAGAAAAATAAATGCTTTTTTTCTACAGCAATGTTTATTTTAGCTATTTCAGTGTAATTATTACTTATTGTAAGAGTTATTTACAAAACAAAGATTTGAAACTCAGTAATACTTAAAATGGAACAAGAATCAAATGTTGTAATAGGATACGTATATCAAATGTAATTAGAAGTGCAATTTAAATCAAAATTCCAATGTGAAATATAGTTCGAAGCCTCTACTCCATGTCCCTCCTTAAAAATGCCTTCATAGTAACGAATACAGACAGTCATTGTGAATTGCCATCATGAAACATAACCTCAATTTTCTTAAACATCATTTGTTTGTTTACTAAGAGTCTGATATGACATGAAACCAGTTGTTTTTGAAATAAAAAAAAATACCCTAACCACTTTAAGTACTTCAACATACAACTTTGTCATCTACAAATCTCTGTTCTATAGAGAAGAGATTCTCAATCTGATTCCTCATTAATCACCTGAAGGACTTAAAAATACCAGTTCCACAGCCCGACCCTGGTCCAATTAAATTGACTTTTATTCTTAACATTCTGTTGATAAAATACACTGAGTTGGCACAATTTTTTATAACAATAAATATCTGAAAGAAATTGAAGTGAAACATTTAACCTAAGTCAGATGTGTCTGCTGAACCATGTTAGTACTGAGCATGATGCCTGATGCAGGTAGGGGCAATTCACCCACATAGAATAAATAAAGGTGAAATAACAAGGTCCTTATTTACAATTTTAGTGGGAGTTTGGGAAGCAGGCGGTGCTTGAACCAGTGTATGTCCTGGTATTTTAATTTATTAATTGTTCTTGTCCCCCAACCCTCCCTTTGATTAAAAAGGGAACATATTGATATATAAATTTTCCAAACTGTGGTAGCCAGTGGACCGAAAGTGGATTTGTTAGAGATGTTAGAAGGTTTAGAATTTGTTTTTCCTTTTTATGGGGAGAGAAAAGGTTTTTGACTAAAAATAGGAAAGCATAAGAAGATATTCTAAATAAGTCTGTCTCATCCTGATACATAAAAGAGACAAAGAGAAAAAGTTATAGTGAACAGTTTAGACACAGGAAGAAATTAATATTTAAGATGAAATATATAATGAAAGAACAAGATTTTATAAAAATAAAATAGAGGAAATTACTCAGCACTTAACATTTTGTTCTTTCTCCATTTGAAAGTATATTGCTCACATTATTGGGTTGTTTCTGAATATGACCACTCAAGTTCTGGGAAATAATAGGCACATTAAAGTATGTTTATTCATTGTATTTGCCTTCTGCAATATTTCCTAACTTTTCCCCTGAGAAAATCTTCATATCGTAATATTTATGATGGGCCTGAGATGTAGACTTCTGTTTTTCTGTAGAGATGAGAACTTCTGTTTTTCCATTTTCCCCTGAGCTTAATGTGATGAAAAGAGAATAAAACATAGATTTCCTCTCCTGTGAATATGGACCAGTAAGTCAGTTTCTTGGTAATAACTCAATACACACTTCACCAAGATTGATTTTCCATCTAAGACCTTGCAAAAATGTGTGCATCTATATTCTTGGCTTCCTTTTATCTCAAAAGGAATGAAAAGATATGGGCTGTGATCATATATGTAAAGTCAGCATGATACTGTTTTTACTAAATATTCAAAAATGATTTGTTATATTATTAAGGAGGTCGATCCCTTTTTTTTAAAAGATTTTATTTATTTATTTATTTGGCAGAGAGAGAGATAGCGAGAGCAGAAACACAAGCAAGGGGAGTGGGAGAGAGAGAAGCAGGCTTCCCACGGAGCAGGGAGCCCGATGCAGGGCTCAATCCCAGGACCTGGGGATCATGACCTGAGCTGAAGGCAGATGCTTAACGACTGAACCACCCAACTGTCCCGAGGCTGATCCCTTTAAACAGAATTTTTAACTGAAACCCTATTTGGGAAATTGTAGTTTATTAGAAAAATCCATTGCCTATCATCTTACTGTACATTACTGTCTAGAAGTTGCTTCTTCGTATATAGGTATTGTCTCAAATACAGAAGGCTTATTTCACTGATACCATTGCTTGGCAAATGGCAAAAATTACTGTCTTCATGGTGCAGAGCAAGACCACCTGAGGGCCACTTTCTTCTTCTTGGTAACTGGTAACTGACTCCAAAGGTCAAAATATGAGTTGTCTATGTATGAGTCTTCATATTGGAATGGACTTTCAAGTTAGGTGGGGAGTCAGGAATTTTTTTTTTTTCTAGCAAGCTCTGTGCTAGATATCCAGATGCCTAAGGCATAGTTCCCAAAGAGCTCACGGTCCAGAGGTTGAACAAGTGGAAAGTACTGATAAATCAATATGCTATAATGTGAATGCAGAGGAAGCAGCCTCAGTTTGGGACTATGAGGAAGACATCCTAAAGGAGGTGATATTTAAACTCTATCTTAAGGTCTGAGTTTTTCAGACAGTTAAGGGAGTGAAGAACATTCCTTGCAAAAGTGAGTCTGCAATAATGGGAGGTTGCAGTCCAGGAATCATAGAGCAGGAGGGGTGATAGAGCCAGAAATAAGGCATGACAGGAGTTTAGATTATTTTTTTCATGGAGGTAATGGTTAGGGTAATACCATCCCATTTTGTCATTAAAAAATCAGCTGTAATAGACGGTAAAGTATGGACTGATGGTAGAAGAGAATAGTTAAGCAGCTATTGCTGTAATCCTATATAAAGATGATAAGGATGTAATCTGAAGCAGCTGTCATGAGATTACCAGAGGAGATGGAACTCAGGAGACACTGGTGAATAATGGTATATGGGCAGTAGCAGTACAAAAAGAAACTCAAGTATGATGTTTGGTTTAGTAAATGAATAGTGATTTCCTGATTAAAATAGAGACTATGTGAGCAGGAGCAGATTTGGATCAAGCAGTAAGGTTTTTGTTTGTTTGTTTTGGGGATTTTTTGGATTTGATGAAGGCAACTTCTTCTCATATCTCCAAGTGAAAGAGAATGGGCTCTGAAATCAGGGCCTCTTCCAAGAGTTTGTTTTCAAGCAAATGTCTTCATTTTAGCATGAGGCAAGAAATAAAAGTGATATTTAAAAAGACATACAAAGACATAAAAGAGAAAAGAGATGTTCAGTTTATTCAGTCCTACTCCAAGGACTCAGGTTTGGCAATTAAGGGTGATACAGATGTCTCATAAGAGAAGAGTTTTCATTAAAAGTCCAGAAATGTAAGTTAAAATGTTTTCTCTGGGATCCTGTGTTACTTTATAAATCCATAGTATAGTCTTAATCACATTGTTATAGTTATGGATATTGAGGACATGGCCTAAGTTTCTAAATCTTTGTATTTCTAGGACCTAATTATATAGTCATACACCTACTATGTAATTAGAACATAATTGGGTTCCCAAATTTTTTGTGAATCAAAGTACCCATTAAGTAATTGCTGTATTAATTACAAATTAATCAGCTTCTTTAAAGATCTTTATTTCTCAATTTAAAAAATATTACATTGTCACATTATAAAATACTTAGCTCACACTTGAAATAAAATAGCATATATATTCTGAACATTCAAAAACTGTTCAGATGGAACTTTCAAACATGGAACCAGTGCACATTACTGAGTTACTGTGTAACATCATGCTATTTCATTTTAATACTTTTGTAACCTAATTATTTTGATTATTTCTATGTTTATATATATTTCATCATTAAAAGGTAAGCTACACCAGAAAAAGAAGCCCACCTATCTAATTTACCTCTGTATCGTCAGTGTGCAGGATAGTATGTGGCTCATAATTAGTGTTCAAGTATATTTATCTTAAAGAGTTAATAGATTTTAAAAATCAATTATATTGTCCTGTTAGGAAGAAATAAGGAGGCCTTTTTTGGAAGGACAGTAGATAAATAGATACATTGTAAAATTGTAATAAATAAAGCTTTATCTATTTCCTACCTATAGCAATAGTAGTAGTATTCGGAATACCATGGTTGCCAGGAACTGTATTAGATCTTTTAGTTCCATTTAATTCTTGCAATTATGCAAATAGTTTCTAAAGTTAGCATTATTTTATAGGTGAAGAATCTGAGGCTCAGAATGTTTACGTAACTTGCCGAAAGTCACACAGTTGAATCAGGATTTGAATTCAAATCTGTAAAATGCCAAACCTTGGCACTTTCCATTAAACCAAAAAAGATATTCGATTAAATTTAGTTTTTTTCCAGATCTAAAGTTTCACAAAATTCAAATTCAAATTCAAATTCAAATTCAAAGCCTTTTAAGAAATAAATATAAATAGGGGTATGTGGGTGGCTCAGTCAGTTAAGTCTCTTCCTTTGGCTCAGGTCAATGATCCCAGGGTCCTGGGGTGGAGCCCCATATCCAGCTTCCTGCTCAGTGAGAAGCCTGCTTCTCTCTCTCCCTCTGCTGCTCCCCCCTGCTTGTGCTCTCTCACTCTAGCTATATCTTAAATAAACAAACAAATAAAATTTTTAAAAAAATTTTAAGAAGAAATATATATAATCTAGGATGCCTGGGTGGCTCGGTTGGTTAAGCAGCTGCCTTCGGCTCAGGTCGTGATCTCAGGGTCCTTGGATGGAGTCCCACATCAGGTTCCTTGCTCAGCGAGTAGCCCGCTCCTCCCCGTGCCTGATGCTCCTTCTGCTTGTGATCTCTCTCTCTCTCTCTCTGACAAATAAATAAATAAAATCTTTAAAAAAAAAGAGAGAGAGAAATATATATAATCTTGATAAAAATTAGAAATGAAGATATTCTTACTTACCCTCAGAACAGATGAGTCAAATGATAAGATTTCCTTTATACAGGTATTTGGGCAAGTATCTGAGGCTGAAATATATCTTAAATGTATATTGCTACATTTTACAGTGAACTATGCCAGATCACAGCAAGAAAAGTTATAAGATTATGTCAATTATGAAAATAAGGAAAGATATATTTTTCTCCACTATATCCCAAAACATTGTGAAAGATTTTTCTTTTGAGATACAAAGAGAGTAATAAAACTAAATATTTTCCTTTTTGTACTATGGAAACTTAACCTTCTCGTTCCTATGTGTACACAGAGGAATAAATGTCACATTGCCAGATTTATAATGTATTTCATACTTCAAATAAAGTCATCTCCCTCTGGGCCAGTTTCTATGAGTGTTTTCCAGTAAGCATAAGAAAGACAACTAAAACTAAAATCAAAATTACCTTCTTGAGATATGTATATACTGAAAATGCTCTTTCTCCATAAATCCTAAGAAATATTGAGTCTTTTTCATAAATAAATAAAATGATCATGAATTTCACATAGAATAATAAAGTCATCAATACCCAAGAAACTTGTGAAAGACAATGAAGAATATATACCACATTTTTATCTATTCATCTATTGATGGAGTCTTGGGTTGCTTCCATATCTCTGCTATTGTGAATAGTGCTATAATATACATAGGGTTGCATATATATTTCAAGTTAGTGTTTTCATTTTTGGGGGGGTAAATACCTATAGTGTAATTATTGGATCATATATTTCTGTTTTTACTTTTTTGAGGAATGAATAAGTCATGGAATAAAAGATACAGCATAGGGAATATAGTCAATAATACCATAATAGTGTTGTATGGTGACAGATGGTAGCTACATGTACGGTAAGCACAGCATAATATAGAGATGTTGAATTACTTTGTTGTACACTCAAAACTAATGTAACATTGTGTGTCAACTATACTTAAATTTAAAAAAAATATAGATGAAGAATAAGGGAAGCCATTCCTCATAGATCCAGAACATAATATTAAGCCGTTATAACCAATGAGTGATAGTCCATGAGAATAAGCAAATAGACAAGTGGAATGAAATAAAGAATCCAGAAATAGATCCAGGCATAATGAAAATTCAAACCTGACAAAAGTAGACTTTCCACTGAATGGGGTAGCACAAGCACAAATGATGTGGCAAAAGTGGCTTCCATATGAAAATAATAAGTAAAATTTTGTCCATTTCACATTATTGTCAGAAACACACTCCAAATGAATTCACACTTAAATATACAAATTAAACAATAAGTATCTTAGAAAAAATCTAGGAAGCCATATATACAATCTTGAAGTTAGAGAGATCTTCTTTATCAAGACTAGAAATTCAGAAGTCATTTAAAAAGATATACAAATAAAGGCATGTGGGTGGTTCAGTCAGTTAATTCTCTGCCTTTGGCTCAGGTCAACTATCCCAGGGTCCTGGGGTAGAGCCCACATCCAGATTCCTGCTCAGTGAGAAGCTTGCTTCTCTCTCTCCCTCTGCTGTATTAAAAAACAGTATTAAAAAAACTCGAAAGATGAAATGTCAGCAAAGTCAATAGATAAATGGTAGTTTGGGGGAAAAACGTTTGCAAATAGATGACAAAGAATTAAAATTCATACAACATGATTTTAAGAATTCTATAAGAAAAGTTATAAACCAATAGGAAATTTGTCAAAGAATAGAAAGAGGCAATTCAGAGAAGAGCATCTCTAAGTGGACACCAAACATGAAAAGATGGTTTGCTTCTCTAGTATTTCAGGAAGTACAAATTAAATTGATAATGAGATCTTGAATGCTTAGACTGGAAAAAATTTTAAAGCTGTAATACGTGGTGTTCACAATAATGGTGAAAGAAGGTCAAATTGTGAGTTTCCAGGTTTGGGGGGAAAAGCAATTTGGCGATATATATAAAAAATGAAAAATATACTTTGATGTATTTTATTATACATTTTGTCGTATGTATATTATACACAATAAATGCATATTTATTTTTTGTGTGTATTAAAATACACAAAAATAACTCTTTGATCAAGCAGTCTTAATTCTAGGAATCTATCCTACATAGATAGAAGAAGCAAACATAAGAATATATATGTTCAAAGATGGGTGCTTTAGCATTGTTAATAGTGACAAAATCTAGAAAATGAAGTCGATTTTTAGAACAAAGCAAGAAACAAAATTCTCTACAAAAATTAGGACATTTGGGGCACCTGGGTGGCTCAGTGGGTTAAACCTTCTGCCTTCGGCTTAGGTCATGATTTCAGGGTCCTGGGATCGAGCCCCGCAACCTGCTTCCCCCTCTTGCTCTGCCTGCCTCTCTGCCTACTTGTGATCTCTCTCTCTCGGTCAAATAAATAATAAAATCTTAAAAAATAATTAGGACATTTATATCTATCTCTATGTGATAATTTTGTGTATATTCATATGTATGCAAATTTGTACATACATATATGTATACATGTTTATATTAACATAGATAAAAGTAAAAGCAAAAAGAAACATTTACACAATATCAACATGTATTATCTTGGATGGGATAGGTCGCATTTGAGGAAAGGGGGAAGTGAAAAGGAGGAGGCAAAAACCAAAACAATATATTTAAAGTTTTTCATTTATAATGCCTCAATCTCTTTGATATGATCAAGTTTAGGTAAAATTTGATGTGTAAAAAGAGTCATTTAAAAAAAATTAACATGTAATATATTATTTGCCCCAGGGGTACAGGTCTGTGAATCATCAGGCTTACACATTTCACAGCACTCACCATAGCACAATGTCCATAACCCAGCCACCCTATCCCTATACCCCCACCCCCTGTAACTCTCAGTTTGTTTCATGAGATTAATAGTCTCTTATGGTTTGTCTCCCTCCCACTCCCATCTTATTTCATTTTTTCCTTCCTGACCCCCCACAAACCCCTGCCTTGCCTCTCAAATTCCTCATATCGGAGAGATCATATGATAATTGCCTTTCTCTGGTTGACTTCTTTTACTCAGCATAATACCCTCTACTTCTATCCACGTCATTGCAAATGGCAAGATTTCGTTTCCTTTGATGGCTGCATACTATTCCATTGTGTGTGTGTGTGTGTGTGTGTGTGTGTGTGTGTGTGTGTGTGTGTTTGTATCACATCTTCTTTATACTGGACATCTAGGTTCTTTCCATAGTTTGGCTACTGTGGACATTGCTGCTATAAACATTTGGGTTCATGTGCCCCTTCAGATAACTACATTTGTATCTTTGGGGTAAATACCCAATAGTGCATTTGCTGGGTTGTAGTGTAGCTCTATTTTCAACTTTTTGAGGAATCTCCATACTGTTTTCCAGAGTGGCTGCACCAGCTTGCATTCCCAATGACATTGTGGAGAATTCCCCTTTCTCTGCATCCTCGCCAACATCTGTCGTTTCCTGACTTGCTATTTTAGCCATTCTGACTGGTGTGAGGTGGTATCTCATTGTGGTTTGGATTTGTATTTCCCTGATGCTGAGTGATGTTGAGCACTTTTTCATGTGTCTGTTGGCCATCTGAATGTCTTCTTTGCAGAAATGGCTGTTCATGTCTTCGCTCATTTCTTGATTAAATTATTTGTTCTTTGGGTGTTGAGTTTGATAAGTTCTTTATAGATTTTGGATACCAGCCCTTTATCTGATATGTCATTTGCAAATATCTTCTCCTATTCTGTCAGTAGTCTTTTGGTTGGTTGACTGTTTCCTTTGCTGTGAAAAGCTTTTGATCTTGATAAAGTCCCAAGAGTTCATTTTTGCCCTTGTTTCCCTTGCCTTTGACGATGTTTCTAGGAAGGAGTTGCTGCGGCTGAGGTCGAAGAGGTTGCTGCCTGTGTTCTCCTCAAGGATTTTGATGGATTCCTGTCTCACATTGAGGTCTTTCATCCATTTTTGAGTCTATTTTTGTGTGTAGTATAAGGAAATTGTCCAGTTGCATTCTTCTGCATGTGGCTGTCCAATTCTCCCAACACCATTTGTTGAAGAGACTGTCTTTTTTCCATTGGACGTTCTCTCCTGCTTTGTTGAATATTAGTTTGCCACAGAGTTGAGGGTCTATTTCTGGGCTCTCTATTCTGTTCCATTGATCTATGTGTCTTTTTTTGTGCCAGTACCATACTGTCTTGATGGTTACAGCTTTGTAATAGAGCTTGAAGTCTAGAATTGTGACGCCACCAACTTTGGCTTTCTTTTTCAACATTTCTCTGGCTATTCAGGGTCTTTTCTGGTTCCATACAAATTTCAGGATTATTTGTTCCATTTCTTTGAAAAAAATTGATGGTATTTTGATAAGGGTTGCATTAAATGTGTAGATTGCTTTAGGTAGCATAGACATTTTCACAATATTTGTTCTTCCAATCCATGAGCTTGGAACGTTTTTCAATTTCTTTGTGTCTTCCTCAGTTTCTTTCATGAGTACTTTATAGTTTTCTGAGTACAGATTCTTTGCCTTTTTGGTTAGGTTTATTCCTGGGTACCTTATGGTTTTGGGTGCAATTGTAAATGGGATCGACTCCTTATTTTCTCTTTCTTCTGTCTTGCTGTTGGTGTATAGAAATGCAACTGATTTCTGTGCATTGATTTTATATCCTGACACTTTACTGAATTCCTGTATGAATTCTAGCAATGTTGGAGTGGAGTCTTTTCGGTTTTCCACATAAAGTATTATATTATCTGCAAAGAGTGAGTGTTTGACTTCTTTGCCAATTCAGATGCCTTTAATTTCTTTTTGTTGTCTGATTACTGAGGCTAAGACTTCTAGTACTATGTTGAATAGCAGTGGTGATAGTGGACATCCCTGCCATGTTCCTAACCTTAGGGGAAAAGCTCTGAGGTTTTCCCCGTTGAGAATGATATTCACTGTGGGTTTTTTATTGATGGCTTTGATGATATTGAGTTGGTACTTTCTAACTCTACACTTTGAAGAGTCTTGATCAAGAAAAGACGCTGTACTTTGTCAAATGCTTTTTCCACATCTGTTGAGAGTATCATATGGTTCTTGTTCTTTTTTTTATTAATGCACTGTATCACACTGATTGATTGGTGGATGTTGAACCAAACTTTCAGTCCAGAAATAAATCCCACTTGGTCGTGGTGAATAATCCTTTTACTGTACTGTTGGATCCTATTGGCTAGTATTTTGGTGAGAATTTCTACATCCGTGTTCATCAAGGATATTGGTCTGTAATTCTCCTTTTTGATGGGGTCTTTGGTTTAGAGATAAAGGTCATGCTCACCTCATAAAATGGGTTTGGAAGTTTTCTTTCCATTCCTATTTTTTTGGAACAGTTTCAGGAGAATAGGTATTAATTCTTCTTTAAATGTTTGGTAGAATTCCCCCTTGGAAGCCCTCTGGCCCTTGGTTCTTGTTTTTTGGGAGATTTTTGATGACTGCTTCAATCTCCTTACTGGTTATGGGTCTGTTCAGGTTTTCTATTTCTTCCTGGTTCAGTTTTGGTAGTTTATATGTCTCTAGGAATGTATCCATTTCTTCGAGATTGTCAAATTTGCTAGCATATAGTTGCTCATAATATGTTTTTATAATTATTTGTATTTCTTTGGTGTTGGTTTTGATCTCTCCTCTTTCATTCATGATTTTATTAATTTGGGTCCTTTCCTTATTCTTTTTGATAAGTCTGCCCAGGGGTTTATCAATCTTCTTAATTTTTTCAAAGAATGAACTCCTAGTTTCATTGATTTGTTCTACTGTTCTTTTGGTTTCTGTTTCATTGATTTCTTCTCTGATCTTTATTATTTCTCTTCTCCTGCTGGGTTTAGGCTTTATTTGCCATTATTTCTCCAGCTCCTTTAGGTGTAGGGTTAGGTTGTGTACTTGAGACCTTTCTTGTTTCTTGAGAAAGGCTTGTATTGCTATATATGTTCCTCTCAGGACTGTCTTTGCTGTGTCTCAAGGATTTTGAACAGTTGTGTTTTCATTTTCATTTGTTTCCATGAATTTTTTAAATTCTTCTTTAATTTACTGGTTTACCCATCAGTCTTTAGTAGGATGCTCTTTAGCCTCCATGTATTTGAGTTCTTTCCAACTTTCCTCTTGTGGTTGAGTTCTAGTTTCAAAGCACTGTGGTCCAAAAATATGCAGGGAATGATCCCAATCTTTTGGTACTGGTTGAGACCTGATTTGTGACCTAGGATGTGATCTATTCTGGAGAATGTTCCATGTGCACTAGAAAGAATGTGTGTTCTGTTGCTTTGGGATGGAATGCTCTGAATATATCTGTGATGTCCATCTGGTCCAATGTGTCATTTAAAGCCTTTATTTCCTTGTTGATCTTTTGCTTAGATGATCTGTCCATTTCAGTGAGGGGGGTGTTAAAGTCCCCTACTATTATGGTATTATTGTCGATGTGTTTCTTTGAGTTTGTTATTAATTGGTTTATATAATTGGCTGCTCCCATGTTAGGGGCATAGATATTTAAAATTGTTAGATCTTCTTATTGGACAGACCCTTTAAGTATGATATGGTGTCCTTCCTCATCTCTTATTATAGTCTTTGGCTTAAAATCCAATTTATCTGATATAAGGATTGCCACCTCAGCTTTCTTTGATGGCCATTAGCATCATAAATTGTTTTCCACTCCCTCACTTTAAATCTGGAGGTGTCTTCGGGTCTAAAATGAGTTTCTTGTAGACAGCATATCATTGGGTCTTGTTTTTTTATGCATTGTCATACCCTGTGTCTTTTTATTGGGGCATTTAGCCCATTTACATTCAGGGTAACTATTGAAAGATATGAATTTAGTGCCATTGTATTGCCTGTAAGGTGACTGTTACTGTATATTGTCTCTGTTCCTTTCTGGTTTGTTACTTTTAGGTTCTTTCTTTGCTTAGAGGACCACTTTCAATATTTCCTGTAGGGCTGGTTTGGTGTTTGCAAATTCTTTTAATTTTTGTTTGTCCTGGAAGCTTTTTATCTCTCCTTCTATCTTCAATGACAGCCTAGCTGGATATAGTATTCTTGGGTGCATATTTTTCTCGTTTAGTGCTATGAATATATCATGCCAGTCCTTTCTGGCCTGCCAGGTCTCTGTGGATAGGTCTTCTGCCAACCTAATATTTCTACCATTGTATGTTACAGACCTCTTGTCCGAGCTGCTTTCAGGATTTTCTCTTGGTCACTAAGACTTGTAAGTTTTACTATTATATGATGGGGTCTGGACCTATTTTTATTGATTTTGAGGGGGTTCTCTGTGCCTCCTGGATTTTGATGCTTGTTTCCTTTGCATATTATGGAAATTCTCTACTATAATTTGCTCCAATATACCTTTTGCCCCTCTCTCTCTTTCTTCTTCTTCTGGGATCCCAATTATTCTAATATTGTTTTGTCTTATGGTATCACTTATCTCTCAAATTCTCCCCTCATGGTCCAGTAGTTGTTTGTCTCTCTTTTGCTCAGGTTCTTTATTCTCCATCATTTGGTCTTCTATATCACTAATTCTCTCTTCTGCCTCATTTATCCCAGCAGTAAGAACCTCCATTTTTTTATTGCACCTCATTAATAGCTTTTTTGATTTCAACTTGTTTAGATTTT
>CM052898.1:90226941-90283493 GCA_028534135.1 Potos flavus | reverse complement strand
CATGCTTTTTTTGAGCCCAGCTAGCACCTTGATAATCGTCATTCTGAACTCTAGTTCTGACATATTACAAATGTCCCTATTGATTAGGTCCCTAGCCATCGGTACTGCTTCTTGTTCTTTTTTTTTTTTTTAAGATTTTATTTATTTATTTGACACAGAGAGAGAGATTACAAGCAGGCAGAGAGGTAGGCAGAGATTACAAGCTGAGCAGAGAGCCCCATGTGGGGCTTGATCCCAGGACCCTGCGATCATGATCTGAGCCGAAGGCAGCGGCTTTAACCTACTGAGCCACCCAGACATCCCAATCTTGTTCTTTTTTGTGTGGTGAGTTTTTCTGCCTTGTCATTTTATCCAGATAAGAATAGATGAGTGAGAGAACGAAATACTAAAAGGGTGGCAAAGACCCCAGAAAAATATATGCTAACCAAATCAGAGGACCCGAAACCAGGGGGAGAAGAAAGGGGTAAAAAATAAAAAAAATAAAAAATAAAAAAAATATATATATTAGACTGGTGAATAGAACAGAGCCACCCACTTGATTTTGGGCACATTCTGGTCTCTTAAAAGAAACTACCTCCCAAAGAAAGAAAAACTTATATATATACAAAAATAAGGGTAAACACGATGAAGAGATGGAATATGACTGTCAAGATGAAAATTTAAAAAGATTCTAAAAAAGGAATTGATAAGATAAGAAGTTGGTTGGAAAAAAAAAAAGGAGAGAATGCGATCAGGCTGGAGACTAGAACAAAGCCTGGTGCTAGATTTAGGGTATATTTTGATCTATTAGAAGAAATTGTATCCCAAAATTTTAAAGAAAAAAAATACTTATATATATAGAAAAAATAAGGTTAAATACAATGAAGGGATAAAATACGACTATAACAATTAAAATTTAAAAAGATTTTTTAAAAAGGTATCGATAAGATAAAATAGTTTAAAAACATTAAAATAGGAAAGAGGAAACGTTAAAAAATAGAATAAGAAAAAAAAAATTCGAAAAATTTAACTTTGAAAGACTAAAGGGTCATGTGAAAAAAGCCATGAATTCTGTGTGTTGCTTTCCCCTAGCTCCGGAGTTCCACATTTCTCATTGATGGGTGAACTTGGTCTTGGCTGAATGTTCTTGCTGATCTTCTGGGGGAGAGTCCTGTTGCAGTGATTCTCAAATGTCTTATCACGAGGCAGAATTGCACCACCCTTGCCAGGGGCCAGACTAAGTAATCTGCTCCGTTTTGGTCTCAGGAGCTTTTGTTCCCCGAACGCTTTCCATACAGCTTTGGAGGATGGGAATGAGGATGGGGGCCTCACAATCTTCGGCCCATAGGAGCTGAGAGCTCGGGTCCCTGCTCCTCAGTGCACTCTCAGAGAAAGGCAGTCAATCCCTCCTGTCTTCCTGGTCTCCGACCACACTCCATGCTCACCCAGCTTGTGACCAAGCATTTCTGCCTCTGGCACATGGCCTCGTTTGGAGTCTCCAATCCCAGCAGATTCCTGCAGCATGCTCCCACGCCGCTCCTCCTGGAGGAGGAAGGAGGAGGTCTCTCTGGATCTGCCCTTTGTGGGGTCCCTGCTCAAAGAGCAGTGGCCAGACTGTGACTCTGATCATGGTTTAAGGTAAACCTGAGCTAAGCGTGCACTCCTTGGCTCTGTCTCTGTAGCCGGCTTCCCTGCTCTGATACCTGGGAGCTATGCCACATTCAGACACCCTGGGTCTTTCTGTGACTCCGCAGGTCCTCAGACCACAATGTCCCTGCGAGGGCTCCACCCCCCACTTAGCCTCTGGAGCAATGTCCCTCAGTGGAGCAGACTTCTAAAAGTTCCGATTTTGTGCCCTGCTGCTCTATAGCTTGTCGGGAGCTGGCCCCTCCACCCCCCATGGTCTATCTTCCCGTGCTTCGGATTCACTTCTCCACACGTTCTACCTTCCAGAAAGTGGTCGATTTTCTGTTCCTAGAATTGCTGCTCTTCTTCTCCTCTATCTCCTATTGAGTTGGTAGTTGTTCAGAGTGATTTGATAACTATCTAGCTGAACTCCTGTGACCTAATGATATTTCAGTTTCCTACTCCTCTGCCATCTTGCTTCCTCCTCCCAAAAGAGTCATTTTTATCCCTCAGAGTCCATAAAACAAAACAAAAGCCTCTCCTATTTCGGGTATATAGAAGTTTGTTAGAGCTTCTCTTTGTATCACCTTGCTTAAACGAATTTCACTTGGACAGATATCTAAGAAAGATCCTTCAGAAGTAGATAAGACAAGTCTTGAACATAAAAGAAAGGAGAAGCAACTCATCTATGATTACAGCAAGACTGTTCCGATGCTAATATTGGTGGGCAGAATTTTATTATTGGATCAATGCCCTATTTACTTTTTTTCTTGAGTCATGTTAGAAAAATTATAAATTCTGGCTTTTAGCAAAATTAGTGAAACTTTTAGACTAATGGAAGATTAATGAAATATTATCAGAATCAAATGAGGTTGGATTCTGGTCAGTGTTTCAGAAGCATCTCAGTCTTTAAAATAATCAACCCAGGGGTACCTGGGTGACTGAGTCAGTTGAACATCTGACTTCTTGGTTTCGGCTCAGGTCATGATCTCAGGGTTGTGGGACTGAGCCCCATATCTGGCTCTTGCTCAGTGGGGAGTCTGCTTCCCTACTCCTTATCCCTCTGCCTCCCCCCCAAATAAATAAATAAATCTTTAAAAAGAATAAAATCATCAGCCCAAGTTCTGCTAACACTTAAGAAACTATATGATTTTGAACTACACTGTGTAGCTTTGATGCCTAATTTTATTTTGAACCTGATCCTGACTCCTGAAATTCTGTTGCATAACATGGAAAGAATTGACAAAGTGCCCGTAAAACTGTCTGATTTTCCATAATTTGTTTCTTCCTTCTTTAACAGATATTCCCAAGGTAATAATTTTTGTAAATTGTGAAATCCCATGGGTAAGACCATAGTGTTGGTCACCTCAACAATGAACTTTAAGTAGTCCTTAAAAGCCATTCATCAAGATATTATTTTCTCATCAAGAAAGAGGAGAAAATAAATGTAAGTGTCTAACACTGGCAATTATCTTCAATGGACATCCCCAAAGGAAATGCCACCAATATCCAGAAAAATATATTTCCTTTGGTTTCTTCTGACTGATTAACCTGTAACTCTGAGCAAAGTAGTAGAATTGTGGAATGTAAGAAAGAAAGGTCCACAACATTGTTTAATTTAGTACACCTCTTTAACAATACCCATACTGAGATCAAGAGAAGCTGAGACGTTGTTAAAACAGGGACTGAGCTGCATCTAGAGCAAGGACTTAACTCCCATGGAAAGGATTTTTAGGTGACACCATGTTCCTGTCTTTGAAAAATATCATTAAAGTATTGTTTAACTAAACATATTCCAGAGAATTTTTTTCTTCTTCATTTTGTTTCAGCCAGCACAAATATGTATAATTGTTCAGAAGTTGGAAGCATCTTATGTTCTTTTTACTTTAGCATCTTCTATAATGTTCATACGTAAAAAAAATATTAAAGTTTTATCATACATGATTTTCAAAAATCTTGAATGAAAATCTAAAAACTAGAGTAAATTTCAAAGGCGGAGGAGAATTTCTTAAAAGACACAAACTCTAGAAGTCACAGCTTAAAACATAAAAATTTAGACAATGTAAATAATATATGAGTAAAGATTAAAGTCAATATTTAAATAATAAATTTGGAAATTTGTTATAATATCAACTGTTGATATTACATCTGGTCCAATGAGGACCTGATACGGGTTACATCTCTGGCAAGCTGTTTCTCTTATTAGGCTTCCTTTCAGCAGGGAGGGAGCTAGAACTCCCAGGCTGATCCAGTGCAGTCACTGGCAGCCTCATGGACTATTTATCCCATGATGTAAAAATATGCATTTACTCCTAAGTCTGTTTACCTCATGATGACATACAAATGAATGTCATGAAGTGAAAAGCATTGGGAATTCCTAATTTTTAATATACAAAAAACTCTTGTGAACTATCATGAAAGGCCAAACAGCCCAATAGGAAAATGGATATGAAAGACAATTCACAGAATTGTATATCCAAATTGCCAATGTAAAAAGACTGTATATTTCTTTAGTAACCATGAAGATACAAATTGAAGTAAAAGCTAGATTTCTCTTTACATCTATAAGGATAGCAAAAATTAAAAAGTACAATGAAATTTACTGATGCTAGGGATGCAAAGAGAAGAATATTCTCACTCACTAGCTTATGGCCAGGTAAAAAATTTCAGCCCTTTTGGAAGAATGATCTGGCAATGTCTGTTAAGCTTTAAAGAATACATATTTTTGTATTAAAGTATACATATGTATTTATGTATTAAGTGTATATATATACTTAATATATATATACATTTATATATATAATATATATTTAGATATATCTAAATATATATATTTAGACAGGGAGGGGGTAGAGAGGCAGAGGAAGTGGGGGAGGGAGAGAATCTTAAGCAGGGTCCATGCTAGGACATGGGGCTTGGTCTCACAACACTGAGATTATGACCTGAGCTGAAATCAAGAGTCAGACAATTGACCTACTGAGCCACCCAAGCACCCCTAAAATATACATATTTTTGACATAATAATTCTACTCTTGGAAATACATTTCATAAAATAGAGTCATCTGCATTGACTTGTACCCCCAAACACATATACATTCAAGATGCTTATTGCATTACTATGTGTTACTTTTCATAGTAGTAAAAATTAGGAACCAATATAAACAAATAAACAAATATTAATAGAGAAATGTTATATTCAGTGTAACGGTAACCTGAACTATAATAAACCCTTTTGTAAGAGATAAATAGTGAAGAAAAGATTCTTCTAGAATGAGAAATCAGAGCTTTTATAAAACACTAGCAATAAATTACAATAATACTAATTTTCTTGTGTCTAATAATATTGGTTTTTTGGTATTTATAGGGATAACTTTCAGATGCAGTATTTAATTTTGAGTCATATTCATCTAGATAATTATATTTTGGGAAATGGCATAATCTTTCTTCTTTTATTTAAAGATAGTATTTTTTTTATCTTTATCCAGGTTGCCTGGAAGCCAGAACCGTGATGGACCTATCTGGGGAGTCTTGACCGTGAAAGGGAAGCAACTGCTGTGGAAGATGCCACTCAAGACAGAGAGAGGTGGGAGTGAAGCTTCCTGGATTTTCCTTTCATCACTCCCTCCAATCTCCTTTTGATATCTCTCATATGCTAACCCTGGTTGGAAACACAATCTATAGGAATCCTTCCCTTCAATATAAAGCAGACCAGAGTAAGGGCAAGCAATGGATCTGAGGGAAAATTGGCCCAGCATTGGCACAATTTACCCTTGGATAAGATGATATATTTGACAGTTTTTCTCATCTCTTCTCTCATCATCTCCAAGATTTTTTCAGATGATCTCCAGATTTATATTTGTATTTTATAAAACTTTCTTTTCTTTATAGAATTTTTTGGGAAAATTTTGTTTTGTTACTATTCTAAGAGGTATCTTAAACCTATGTGAAATTTCATTAATTTTATTACTCACCACAAGTTTTTGTACCACTTCTTTGCCATTTTTCAAGCACCCTTATTACAGTTCTTTTTTTTTTTTTTTCTTTTCTCACTTACAAGTCATCCCTTAGATAGGTGGCACATTCTTAAGACATTGCTCTATCTTCTCCTAGCATTTTGTCTTTAGTGTAAGGAAGAGAATTCCAATGACAAATAGATTCTTTGCTTTTAAGGCCTACTTTTTCTGCTTGGAAGTGTGTAGATTTTATTTTTATTTTTTAATTTTTCTTGAAAAAATTATTTATTTATTTGACAGAGAGAGAACACAAGTAGAGGGAGCAGCAGGCAGAGGGAGAGGAGAAACAGGCTCCTCGTTGAGCAGAGAGTCCGATGTGGGACTCAATCCCAGGACCCTGGGATCACAACCTGAGCTGAAGGCAGCTGCTTAACCGACAGAGCCACCCAGATGTCCCAAGATTTTATTTTTAAATATGGTATTGAAATCAAAAATAAACAAGGGAAAATTTTAGCCTGTCCCTTGAAGAAGTTTTTTGATTTGAGGCTTCAATTTTGTCTTTGGTTTAGGGAATTTTTCTTCTTTGATTGTTGTTTCTTCTTTACCTTGATTCCTTTTATGACTATGTTAAATATCCCATTTATTCACATATTCTTAATCACAGATGAATTAACAACTACCTTAAGCAAGACTTGCCTGAAATATTTTTAACAGAAAGTCCCTGAAATTGTTGGCATGTATAAGGCTCCATTTTGCTTGTTTCTAGGATTTATATAGACTTCTAGATAATTTTGTGTTTGGCATTTCAGTGGGTACTTGGAAAAGGAAGGAGTTAAACATCTGCACTCAAATCACCATTATAAACAAGAAGTATGTCTTAAAAAAATTTAAGCATTAATCAACATACATTCATTAATCAACAACATTCTCTCCAAATACTACCAGAGCACATGGCTATTTGAGTAAATGAGAAACTATTCTTTTACCTCAAGGAATTTCCAAGCTGTAAAATAGGGGGAAAAGATTTTTCAGAAATTGGGGGAACTGAGAATTCTAATTCATCACCCATGCTCTTTGATATCACAGGTTTTGCAGGCTGTATTATTGATGTGAATCTTTCTAATCCATCTACTCACTGTAATTGCAGTGTCACATTGGTGTGCTGTGATGTCAGGTTAAGAGAACATGACACAATGGAATAGCTTTGGAGACTGAGAGATTCCTGATTCTTTAACCAAGCACTCTGATTCCCAGTTTCCTCATATCTGCAGTGATGATAATCCTACTTATATACATTATTAATTTACTTAAGACACTTTTATCGAGTGGTTACAATGTGCTATATAGATCATGTATTAAGATTCTGGGTTTGTTAAGATGAATGATATCCAGTGTCTACCTTCAAAAATTATACAGGTTTTTTAAAAATTATTTATTTATTTAGTTAGTTATTTATTTATTTATTTATTTATTAAAGATTTTATTTATTTATTTGACAGAGAAAGACATAGTGACAGAGGGAACACAAGCAGAGGGAGTGGGAGAGGGAAAAGCAGGCTTCCCGCCGAGCAGGGTGCCCGATGCGGGGCTCAGTCCCAGGACCCCGGGATCATGACCTGAGCTGAAGGCAGACGCTTAACAACTGAGCCACCCAGGTACCCCAAGGATTATATAGTTAAAAAGTCTGTGAGGATTATGGGAAACTAATGTCTTCATTTATTTAATAAATATTTGTAGAGAGCATAACTGTTACTAGGAACTCCTTTAGGCACTGAGATACTGAGATGAGTATTGAGATTAACAAAACAATCTTATTAGCCAGTGGTGATGACATTTTAGTAGAGGACAAAGATAGATGATTAAAAATTATAATATCAAAAATAATTCACATATAGATAAGTTCGGTGAAGACAAATAAATCAAGATTGGGAATAGAGAATATGTAAGTTTGAAGAGTAGGAGAGGGAGCTACTTTAGGTAGGATAGTCTGGGTGGCCTTTCTGGGGAAATGTCTTAGAGAAGGAGGAACATATTTGGAGTGTTTGAGAAATAGAAACAAGGCAAGAGTGGCCACATTTTGGTGATTTTGGAGGAGAGTGGCAGAGCCGAGAATGGAGTAAGATTTTGTAGGCCTTCTTGTCTTGGTAGGGACATATATTTTATTCTAAGTGTTATAATGGGAAATCATTGAGGAATTTACATGGAGAAGGAGATGATTTGGTTTGTGCTTTGCAAAGGTAAGTCTTGGTGTTGACTGAGGATAGCTTTTAGAGAGGCTAGAGTAGAAGCCAGAGAAGGGAGAGGTGGGGTGGGGGTGAGGGAGAAGCTAACACTGGGGTACAGGAGACAAAGCTGTGGCTTTGACTTGGAGGTAGTGATGGAGTGAATGAAACATCATCAGATAATATGGTATTTGGTGGGGGCAGGTTATTTTAATAAATAATTCTATTATTATCATCAAGTCTATATTAAGCAGCAAAAAGAAGCCATATGTTTAGTCATGCGTCGAGAAGGATAAAGAGCAAAAACAACTTTTCTCCTAAATCTTGTGAGATAAAATTAGATGGCATTAAAAATAGTTATGTAAGAGTCTTCATGAAGAGACCATAGAAGAACTTCTATAAATTGGTTAGAAAAAGAAAAAAAAAGCCAATGAAAATATAGAATAGGAACTAAAAGGAAGAATGTATAACTAAAAAACATATGAAAATATGCTCAGCTCTATTGTGTAATCAGGAAAATTCAAATTAAAATACAAGGAGATAATATTACATTCCCCTTTTTGGCAGAAATTACACACCAACAGGTATTGACAAAGATATGGAGAAGTCAAACATTTATACGAACTGCTGGTAGAAGTTTATATTGATATAAACATGTTAGAAAATAACATTGCAGTATATAATAAATTTGAAATTGATGTTTCTCTATGACGCAGCAATTCTTCTCCTAGCTATATCCTCTAGAGCAGATATTCTCAAAGTTCTGGATGTGTAGCATCCATGTCACCTGGGAACTTGTTAGAAATGCACAATCTTGGGCCCCTGTAATGGTTAATTTTGTATATCAACCTAACTGGGCTAAGGGATGCCCAGATAGTTGGTAAAACATTATTTATGAGGGTGTTTCTGAAGGAGATTAGCATTTGAATCAATAGACTAAAAAGATCTCCCTTACCAATATGTGTGTGCAATATTCAATCCCTTGAGGGCTTGAATAGAACAAAAAGGTGGAGGAAGGCAAATTTCCTCTCTCTTCTTGAACTGGGACATCTATCTTCTCCTGCTGTCAGATATCAGATATTGGAATCTCTTATTATGGGGTCTTCAGACTCTGGGACTTACCCTAGTTTGCCCCCTTCTTCTCTTCTCAGGCCTTCTACCTTGGACTGAATTATCCTGGTTCTCCAGATTACAGACAGCAGATGATAGGACTTCTCCTCCTCCATAACCGTGTGAGCCAATTCCTATATCTTTTCTTACCTATATCTATGCCTATATATTTTTTGTTGGTGCTGTTTCTCTGGAGAACCTTAATACAGGCCCCATCTTTAACCTACTGAATTTGAAACACTGAGGTTGATGCCCAACGATCATGTTTCAATAAGCTCTCTAGGCAATTATAGAGCTAAAATGTGGGAACTACTACACTAAAGAAAGATTTGCACATGTGTACCAGAAACATGTACAAATAGATTAAAGCATCTGTTTATAATCAAAATACTGAAAATAATCCATGTGTCTATTAATAGTAGAAATTATAAATGAATACTGTGTAAGAGTGAAATGAATGAACTATAGCTAAATGTAATATACATAAATCCCAGAAATATAATAGTCAAAAAACAAGGCAGAAATTGCAAGTGAAAACATATTATGCATATTATGGAAAAACTAGAGTAACTTATTGAAAAAAATAAATATATGTGGCAAAAGTGGTAAAGTGATGTGGAAGAAAGAAGGAAGTAATAACTAAAATTTCAGGGAAGTGGTTATTTATGACAGAGCAGAAGATCGTGGAGGAGTCCTTAGGGGTTTTGAAATGATGGTAAAATTTCATTTCCTAAACTGGGTAAGATGTGGGTATTCTTTGTATATGGTGCTTTATACCCTACAATATTTTATACATATTTGTTTTTTTTTACTCAATATTTGGTAACAATGATAATAAATAGAATACTATTAATGGAAATACAGCAAATGAACAAAAAGAGACCATGGAGGAAAAAAAGTGGACTGCTTCCCCAAGGTATCTACCCTGTTAGGAAACATATTTAAAAAGTTCAAGAATAAAGCAATATTTGTATTCACATCCCTCCTCCTTTTCTCATCTTTCCTTTTCCTCCATCCATAAGTTCAGTCATGAAAATTAATACTTATTTTAAGCTCAAAGCCAAACTGTTTTTTAAAAGTGGATTAGATAGAAAAATGCACAAATAACTAAGAAAAATAAGCCTGGAAGTGCAGAAAATAAATCTTAAAAATTTAAGGCCAAGTATTCTGATTCAGTTAAAAATGGTAAGCTCCAGTGAGTGAGTGAAAATTACATCAGCATGTTCCCTGAGTTTTAATGAGGCAAGAAAGAACTGTAATCCTTGCAGGAAGGGCAAGTGACAGAGGAGATTATGTGAACAACATGTTCTCTGCTTGGTAATACTAAAGAAATACTGCCTTCTTGTCATCAACACTCAATTGCTATTTATACAGGAAATAGGATTAAAATGCATGCTGGCCATGCATACTGTACATGTAAATTCACTTCAGTCAAGATGACTAATTATTACAATAAAATATTATTCTGTATATAAGCAGAGGAAATTCCTTTTCTTCCGTAATTACATTTAGGCACTTAAGGATGGCAAGTTTCAATTATAAAAGGAAGAGTTAACCATTTCTGTCCCACTTGTAAGCATGTTATCATTTGAAGAGTATTTTATTTTGGTACCTAAACAAATGAAGACAGGTGCGTGTGCATGGAGACAGATTTTTTGTGTCATATTTCAAAGAGTACTTTTGAGATGGAAGTTATTGTGCTAACTGCATAATGTGCTGTTTTGTCACAGAATAAGATAGTTATCTTCCCTACAGGATGCCAGTTAGGGACAATAGTAACTTTACATTGCTTTGAATTATATGTTGAAAAATGGTTGTTGTTTTTTAAAATAATAAGTAGGTATAACCCAAATGAATAAAAAATATTATAAATAAGCATATAAATAATGGTATTTCAATTTCAACACTGCTGGAGTAGAATAGTTGTTTCTGATATAATTTCTGTTGGTTTTTGCAGTTGGAAGCATAGACCATAAAAGATTTCACTGAAATTGTTTTAAATTTTTTCATGAGTTTAACCAAACAACTGAAATGCAACAGGCATTTAAGAATCTGGTCTCTTTGCGATGTCTCACTAAGGGCAGTCAATGAACTTTTCAGCAAATTCTAGAAGGGTGATTGAAACTGTGTCTTACAGAAGTCTATTATCAAATGACTGGGCTTTTTATCAAAGCTTTGCTTTAACATGAAGTAGTTTCTCAAGCCAAATGAGGAATAGCTCTGATACCTAACTATATTTTATTACCAAATTAGCAAATTTAAATATAAACCCAAATGTTTTAAGACAATTTTCAAATGAAGCCATCATCTATTAGTGAAACACAAAAACAAGACACTGACATCAAACTGTATTTCAATATCAAGTTAACTATTAATAAAAATAATTTGGGGGAGGGGATGATCAAAACTGGTACTCTCATTTGTTGCTGGTAGTTACATTAAACAAGACAAAATTTATCAAAATCAATTTAATAACAGAAAATAAGAGACTTAGAGTATTTATACCCTGAGTTGTCTGGCATGCATTGAGGAGACCAAGCACATGACTCTTTTAGCAGCCAAGGAGGATAAAGGGATGAGGCACTGCCACTTTGTTGACAGCCAGCCTGACTGGGAAGGTGGCTGAGTGGGAAGATTCTAAGCTCACCTTGTCCTGTGGACACACCAAATAACAGCCACATCCATGCAACTAACTCAGAAGATGACCTGAACAGACTTTCTACAGCTGAGGTGACTATAATGGCCCATGAAGATGCATTTGGGAATCTACCCCCCTACCCCCCATGAGACTAACCACAAGCAGGAAGAACATCACAAGCAATGTAAAGCTAGAGAATCAGACCCCAGGCACAGGGGGCCTGTGTTGGGAAGACAAGCCCCCATAACATTTGTCTTTGAAAACCAGTGGGGCTTAACTTCACCAATTAAGCAGGGCTGAAATCTGGGTACTTTAAAAATCAGTGGGCTTAGCTCTGGGAGAGGCAGCGGCAATAGGAAACTTAATCTCTATCCTTAAAGAGCCCCAGCATAACAATTAATCTAGCTGAGATACAGCATAGAAACATCAGGTTGAAAAACATCTGGGGTATACATGAAGGAGATTTATTTACTAATCTAATATTTGTTGACTAATCTCAGAACATATGCTGGAGGGGAACAGATCTTTAGGAGAATTCTCCAAAACCAAATTGCTGACAGGAGACCTCTCCTCCAATTCCCCCCAGCCTAGATAGTTGGACACTTGGCAGGAACCAGTGTGAACATTCTCCTTCTATCTTGCTAGCACTGTGTTCCCAGCCCCCACATTCACCTGTGGATCTGGCCCATCCAACTTGCCCCACTAGGCAGGTGTCTTTCCAAAGCGGTTCCTTCCCTGATACATCCTGCAAACAGCCCTGGCAGAGACTGGCACTCTCCAAAATGACTCTTACCCTGGGAGAGGGGAATATAACCACATGCACCAGTATACACATAGTCCCATAAGCCAAACCTTATAGCTGGCCATACAGAAGGAGTACTCTGTCAATCAGGCTCCTGAAGCCCTAGCAGACAGACTGGGATCAGGCATTGGGTCTGACTGCTGGTTCCACTCACAGACAGAAACCTCTCAGAGAGTAGCACAGGTTGAAAGTCCTGCAATTTGGTGCAACTGCAGCCTTGGCAGAAGGGCTAAGGGCAGGCATCTGTTCTGATGGCTGGCACTGCCCTACTACAAGCCCACAGTAGTCCCAGCCTGGCCCCTTAGGAGCATAGGGACCAGACCCTACCTAATGTGCCCACAAAAGGCAAAGGGAGCCATTGCAGCTGACTGAACTGAAGGCAAATATGGCTCAGCCACAACAGTTTCAAATATGGTTCAACTAACAACAGTTAGTAGCAGCACACACAACCCACATAGGAGATATCTCTGAAGTGCCAGTTTCCGGTGAACAGGGGGCACTGTGCTATAGGACAGCATAGGACCTCTTTTCATAAGACCACTACTTCCAAGGTTGGGAGACATAGCTGACTTTACTAATACATAAAAACAAACATGGAGAGTTAGACAAAATGAGGAAACAAAGGAATATGTCCGAAATGAAAGAATTCATTTCAGACAAAACCACAGCAAAAGAGCTAAATTAAAAGGAGATAAGCCTTTGGAATGGGTTCAGATTTAAAAGACCATCAACTTGGTATAGACTGCTCTATGTATAAGAGGTTATAGATGAATCTAATGATAACCACAAAGCAAAAACCTTTTTATATAATAGATACATAAAAAATTAAGAGAATGGAATCTAAACATATTAGTAAAGAAAACCATCAAATTACAGTGGAAGAGAGCAAGAGAAGAGGAAAGGAACAGAAAGAACAACAAAAACAACCATAAAACAAGTAAAATGGCAAGAAGTACATACCTATCAATAATTAATTTAAATGTAAATTGACTAAATATTCCAATCAAAAGATATAGGTGATATAGGTGACAGAATGGATAAAAAAGCATGACCCATCTATATTACTGTAGTAAGAGACTTACTACAGACTTAAAGATGCAGCCTGGAAATGAAACATTTACTACGCAAATGGAAACTATGCTCATATTTGATAAATTAGACTTTAAAACAAAGACTATAACAAGAGGAAAAGATGGACACTACATAATGATAAAGGAAACAATCCAACAAGAGGATATAACAACAATGGTAATATTTATACACCCAATATAGGAGCACCTAAATAAATAAAACACCTATTAACAGAGATAAAGGAAGAAACTGACAGTAATAGAGTAATAGTAGAGGAATTCAACACCCACCTATCAATGGATAAATCAATGGATAAATCATCCAGACAGAAAATTAACAAGGTAATAGTTGCTTTGAATGACACATTAGGCCAGATGTACCTAACAGATATACCAGACCATTTTATTTAAAAACAGTGGAATATATATTCTTTTCAAGTGCACATGGAACATTTTGTAGAATAGACCACATTCCGTCACAAAACAAGTCTCAATAAATTAAAAAAGATTGATATCATATCATGTATCTTTTCTGGACACAACAGTATGAAATTGCAAATGAAGCACAAGAAAAAATATGGCAAGAACACAAATACATGGAGACAAAGACATCAAAGAGAAAATAAAAAAAATACATGGATACGAATGAAAAAGAAAACACAACAGTCCAAAAATCTTTGGGATACAGCAAAAGCTTTCCCAAGAGGACAATTTATAGCAATACAGGCCTACCTCAAGAAACAAGAAAAATCTCAAATGAACAACCTAACTAACTATCAAGGAGCTAGAAAAATAAGCCCAAACAAAGTCTAAAGCCAATACAAGGAAGGAAATAATAAATTACTACAGCAGAAATAAATGACATATACACTAAAACAAACAATAGAACAAATCACTGAAACCAGGAGCTGATTCTTTGATTAACCTTTAGCCAGATTCATCAAGAAAAAAAAGAGAAAGGTCACAAATAAGTAAAATCAGAAATTAAAGAGAAGAAATAAAACTGACACCACAGAAATGGACAAATGGATAAATTCCTAGAAACATATAACCTTCCAAAACTGAATCAGGAAGAAACAGAAAATTTGAACAGACCAATTACTAGCAATGAAAATGAATCAGTAATAATCATAAATTGCCAACAAAAAAGTCCAGGGCCAGATGGGTTCACAGGAGGATTTCAACATTTAAAGGAAAATTAATACCTATTATCAAACTATTCCAAAAAATAGGAGAGGAATAAAAGTTTCCAAATTCATACTATGAGGCCAGCATTAACCTGATATCAAGACCAGATAAAGACACTACAAAAAAGGGAACTATAGGCAAATATCTCTTATGAATAGATGCAAAAATCCCCAACAAAATATTAACAAAATGAATACAATACATTAAAAAATCATTCACCATGATTAAGTGGGATTTATTCCAGGGATGTTTGCAAATCAATCAGTGTGATACATTAACAAGAGAAAGGATAAAAACCCTATGATCATTTCAATTGATGACGAAAATGTATTTGACAAAGTACAACATCCATTCATGATAAAAACTCTCAACAAATTAGGTTTACAGGGACTATACCTCAATATAATATAGTCCATATATGAAAATCCTGCAGCTGACATCATCCTGAATGGTGAAAAACAGAGCTTTTACTCTATACAAGGATGTTCACTCTTGCCACTTTTATTTAACATAGTACTGGAACTCCTAGCCACAGCAATCAGACAACAAAAAGAAATAAAAGGCATCCAAATTGGTAAGGAAGAAGTAAAAATCTTTACTATTTGAAGATGACATGAGACTATATATAGAAAAACCTAAAAACTCCACCAAAAACAACTAGAACTGATAAATGAATTTAGTGAAGTCACAGGATACAAAATGAATATACAGAAATATGTTGCATTTCTCTACTTTAATAAGTAGCAGAAAGAGAGATTAAGAAAACAATCTCATTTACAATTACACCAAAAATCGTAAGATACCCAGGAATAAACTTAATTGAAGAGGTAAAAGACCTGTGCTCCAAAAATTATACAACATTGATGAAAGAAATTAAAGATGATACAAAGCAATGGAAAGATATTCCATGCTTATGGGTTGGAAGAACAAATATTGTAAAAGAGTCCATACTACCCAAAGCAATCTACAGATTTACAGCAATCCCTATCAAAATACCAATAGCATTTTTATAGAACTAGAGCAAATAAATCTAAAATTTGTATGGGACCAAAAAGATCCCACATAGGAAAAGAAATGTTGAAAAAGAACAAAGCCGAGGGGTGCCTGGGTGGCTCAGTGGGTTAAGCCTCTGCCTTTGGCTCAGGTCATGATCTCGGAGTCCTGGGATCGAGCCCCGCATCGGGCTCTCTGCTCGGCGGGGAGCCTACTTCCCCCTCTCTCTTTGCCTGCCTCTTTGCCTACTTGTGATCTCTCTCACTGTCAAATAAATAAATAAAAATCTTAAAAAAAAAAAACAAAAAAACAAAGCTGAAGGTATCACAATCCCAGATTTCAAGATATCCTACCGAGCTGCAGTAATTAAAACTGTATGGTCCTGGCATAAAAATAGATATATAGATCTATAGAATAGAATAGAGAGCCCAGACATAAACCCATACTTATATGGTTAATTAGTCTATGACAAAGAAGGCATTATATTTAATAGGGAAAAGACATTTTCTTCAACACATGGTGCTAGGAAACTGGGCATGCAAAACAATGAAACTGGACCACTTTCTTATGCCATACACAAAAACAAACTCGAAATGTATTAAAAACCTAAATGTGAGACCTGAAACCATAAAGTCCTAGAAAAAAACATAGGCAGTAATTTCTTTGACAAGGACCACAGGAACATTTTTCTAGCTATGTCTCCTCAGATAAGGGAAACAAACGTAAAATTAAACTATTGAGACTACACCAAAGTAAAAAGCTTTTGCACAGCAAAGGAAATTATTAACAAAACAAAAAGGCAGCCTACCTAATGTGAGAAGATATATTTAAATGATACATTCAATAAGGGGTTAATATCCAAAATATTTAAAGAATTTATATAACTCAAAACTCAAAAAAATTTTTTTCAATTTAAAAATGGGCAGAGAACCTGATAGACATTTTTTTTAAATAAGACATATAGATGGGTAACAGACACATAAAAATATGCTCAACACCGCTCATCATCAGGGAAATGCAAATCAAAATCACAATGAGATATTACCTTATACCTGTCAGAATGGCTAAAATAAAAAACAAAAGAATAACAAGTGTTGGCAAGGATGTGAAGAAAAAAGAACCTTTGTGCACTGTTGGTGGGAATGAAAATTGGTTCAGCCACTGTGGAAAATAGTATGGAGGTTCCCCAAAAAATTAAATGTAGAAATAGCATATGATCCAGTAATTCTATTACTGGCTATTTATCCAAAGAAAACAAAACTGCTAATTTGAAAAGATATATGCGCCCTTATGTTTGTTGCAGCATTATTTACGGTAGACAAGAAAGCAACCCAAATGTTTATGAATAGCTGAAAGAATAATGAAGATGTGGTATATTATTACTCAGCCGTTAAAAGAAAGAGATCTTGCCATTTCCAACAATATGGGTGGACCTAGAGTATATAATGTTAAGTGAAATAAGTCAGTGAGAGAAAGATAAAAAGCATACAATATCACTAATATGTGGAACTTAAGAAACAAAACAAATGAATAATCAAAGAAAAAAGTTAAAAAAAAAGCAGACTAGAAAAAATGGAAGCTTGTCAGAAGCAGGTGGGTGGGGGATGGATGAAATAAGACTGAAGGGCATTAAAAGTACATTTATCTTGATGAGCATTGAGTAATATATATAGAATTTTTGAATCATTATACTGTATATGTGAAACTAATAATAATAATGTGCTTAATCATACTGCAATAAGAAAAAATTTTAAAGAGACTGTTTGTACCCCTTCATTTATTTATTATACAGAAGTATATCCAAAGGAAAAACCATAAATATTAAATAAAGCTTTAAGTCATAAAGAGGACAGGAGAAATAAATTAAAAATTTAACTATAGGGAAATGGTTAAGCAAACTGTTGCATAGCTAATTTGTGATGAAATATGAAGATATATAAATGAACTTTATGAAAAACCATATACTAAAATGGAAAAATTTAAGTAATAAATATAGCAGAAAGATTTATTGCAATCATAACTATGCAATAAACTCCCCAGTTCCCCCCAAAATAATAAATAGGAAGGAATATCAATAAAAATTAACATAATAATAATTGACTCTAGACAAAGTATATATGATTAGTTTTTAACTTTTCTGTATTTTCTAAATTTTCTATAATGGGACTCTACTATTTATATGACAGAACAAATCTATTAAAATTTATTTTAGAAAGAAAAATCCAAATCAACACTATGTTAAAACTGCATAGAAATTTTCCAAATTTTTGATGTTGTATTGGATATAATATGGTTTTAAAATGATGAACCACTGAATATATTCAAGAGACAATATTTGTTTTCTATATTTTGATGTTTCTATATTTTGATGCTCTTTTTGTCTTATGGACATCAAACTATTGGACATCAAACTATTTTTTTTTTCTGATACCAGTTAGTATGTATTTGTCAGAAATGTAAAAATGGTTAATGGTCCTGTGTACAAACCATCCAGTTAATTCAGAGTATACTAGAACCTTAAGGGCCGCATTATTTGAGAATATGTCAGCTTGCTATTGATTAGTCTTTTTAAGTTCTGGTTGTATTTTATAAAGCAGATTTTTGCTTTTGTGTTCCCAAAATGTTCTGGGATAGGTTTCAGATATTAGATTTTCCTTACAGGTGTAAGTGGCAATTCAAGTTCAAAGTTAAGAAATTGTTCTTTTATATGTTCCAAATGACACTAAATATCATTCTGAGTGAACATGGTGATCTACTTGTATCTGTACTTCTTAAAAGCTACACATCGTTTTTCTTATTCCAGTATGTCCTGTGTAAGCTGGCAAGTGCCATCTTATTTGATAAATTATCTTTAAACTCTTTGATGGAGAACAGGAAACACAAGAAATAGTTGTTTATGGAAGAAGGAGAAGAAAGTATCTTAGTAAGTACATTGTAGTAAAATATAGGATCACTTTCAAATTATATGTAAATGGGACACATTTCTCCTTAGCCTCATGGAAGCAAGTGCAGGTAAACTCAATTTTAGATTAAATAACAATATTAATATCAAGTGGCAATGTATTTGAAGAAGGAACAGTAAGATTCATTTGAACCAAATTAAATTTGACTCTGGAATGGACTAAGGAAATATATATTGTTTTTGGTAAGCAAATAGTTTTGTGAGTTAACCATAGGTATAGCACCACAATTACAAATATTAACAGTGTTTAAAGTTAATATTAAGGTAACTTCAGAATCATGAGAACCTATCGAATAACCAGTGGTGGAAGGAGGCAGGTTAAGAATTATAGGGGCGCCTGGGTGGCTCAGTTGTTAAGCCTCTGCCTTCAGCTCAGGTCATGATCCCAGGGTCCTGGGATCAAGCCCCACATTGGGCTCCCTGCTGGGCGGGGAAGCCTGCTTCTCCCTCTCCCACTCCCCCTGCTCGTGTTCCTACTTTCGCTAGCTCTCTCTCTGTCAAATAAATAAATAAAATCTTTAAAAAACAAGAATTATAGAGAAATCCACTTGTGACTATAAATTTGAAGGCAACTGACAGTTGGAGAGGATCTTTTCCAAGGTGATCTTAGACATAGTGCAGTTGGCACCAGTAAAGAGCTCTCTAGGTTTCTACTTACCATGTTTAAGTCTGAACCTATGAGGGGCGCTTGGGTGGCTCAGACAATTAAGCGTCTGTCTTCGGCTCAGGTCATGATCCCAGAGTCCTGGGGTCAAGTCCTGCATCTGGCTCCCTGCTCAGCAGGGAGTCTGCTTATCTGCCCCTCCCCTGGCTTGTGCACTTTTTCTCTCTCCCTCTCACTTACTCTCTCTCTCTAAGTAAATAAATAAAATCTTTTAAAAAAAGTCTGAACCTATGAAAATGTATTGGGATGTTATTTTTCTTAGTCTTCTCTTTTATCATTCAACAACACCTTACTTTCTAAGCTCTATTTCACCCAAATGTGTCCCTAAAATGCAATTGTTATATAACCCCCTGCTGGATGGATTGGTCTAAGTTCCATTTGGAAGGCTTCTAAACTCTCCTATATTGGCCACCAGAAATTTTCCAGTTTGTAATGGCACTGCTTGAAAGTGTGTCAAAATAATTTCAGTTAGATAAAACTTTAACAGGTAGATATAATTGAATGTTATCACTCACTTGTGGTTTAGTGTAAATTTGTTAAATCAGATGATTTCCGGTTTTCTAAACTTTTAAAATTAGAGTTTAATAAATATATATTAAAGTTCGAGGATCTTAAATGTGTAGCTTGATGAACTTTTTCAAAATGAATGCATTCATTTTTTAAGGCTATCTGTTTCCCTTTAAGTACTGCTTTGACTGCTTTCCATCTATTTTGATTTATTGTGTTCTTATTATTTATTTTAAAATATTTTCTAATCCTCATTACAATTTCTCTCTTGGCCCAATATTGTATGTGTGTTGTTTAATTTTCAAACATTTTGAGAATATTTTAGTTCTCTTTTTCTTGTTTATTTCTACCTCAATTCTACTGTAGCCAGAGAATATTCTGCATATTTCAGCCTTTTGAAATTTGTTGAGACTTCATGGTCCAGGAAATTGTCTCTTTTAGTGAATGTTTCATGTGCATTGAAAACAATGTGTATTTCCCAGTTTTGTTAATCATGTTAAAACATACATTCCTATTGATTTTCTGTTCCTTCTTTGTGACAGTGGCTTTGAAACATTTTTCCACTGTGGTAATATAAAGGTAATTTAGTGGTTCCTTTAACATGGTTGATTTATAAACCTTCTTCATTCAGTAGTACAGAGATTTAAAATACTTATATTTGAAAAATAAAGCAAAACACACCTGACTTGGGGTAAATAGATTAATATCTCTTATATCCACATCTGCATTTTTAAACATTTTTTAGCCTATCTGGAATGCATACTTCTGGAGAATGCAAAATGCTTTCTTACTAAATACAAAATGAGTAGCACATGCTGTTGAAATCCTGCCCTCATCTCCTTAGCATCTTACCATTACAGTATATTTCATTCTGACTTCTAACTGCCCCATGGTTTTCACTGACTTCTGGAGACTCCTCTATTCACATGGAAATAGGGCAGAATTTTTGGGAATTAATGACCCCCAGGAAAATCTTTTAACTGATGACTGGTGGGAATTCTGTGACTATCCCAGGTTTTTTGCCCTGAGATAACTTGGAGTTGCTTGCTCCCCATTGGATCTCAGAGTCTTTCAGCATTCTAGTAATTCCCTTGGAGGTTAAGTGACGTAGTAACTGACACTTTATTTGTTGCACTTCCTTCCCTGTCTTTGTCCCCCTGTACATTCTTGTGTTTCCTAGAGTCAATTCCAAAATAAACTCCTTACATTAGATTACTTGTTACAGAATCTCCTTATGGCAAAACCTAGACTAAGATATCCTGTTACAGAAAGGGGAAAAGGAATTGGATTCTTAGAATGGAATATGAATTAAATACTTGCCAGTCACATGGCAAAAAGGAACCCATTGTGATAAAGGATGGTGTTAAACTCTGGCATATTGAAACATCACTACTACTAAGTAATTGTGACAATTACTAAATCTCTCACCTGTAGTGAATTAGGTTGGAGTACAGGAGAAGAGAGATACATTGGCTTATGTAGTGTCTTGAGTGTTTGAGTGACATGGGACAATGTGATTAAGGACTGTGGAGTGAATTAATTGTTAAATGCCATGTGTCTTGGAGGAAGAAAATGACAAGCTCAGATCAGTCAATTAACTCGGTCTGGTATCTCCTGCAGCTGAAGAGTAGACTATGCTGAATATTAGTGATTGTCACAGTAGTAGAATGACAAAGAAAGGTTGAGTTCTCAGTCCCACTAATTGCCTATGTAAAATCAGAGAACAGTTAAGTAGAACTGGGACCCCCTGGCCTGAGATGGGGTCATTAGTAGATGAGCTTGAGGTAGGCTCTGTAGCTTGGCAATAAGAGGTCTAGCAGCCACAGAAACTTATCTTTCTAGAGGATAACAGCTTTCTCTTGCTTCAAAACCATGCCAAAAGGCCATACTAAAGGTGGATACACTGCAAAGTGATGCTGTAAACAGTAAGCGAGAAACTGAGGGCTGCCAACAGCCACGTGAGTGACCTTTCAAATGAATCCTTTGGACCCATTTGAGTCCCCAGATCTCTGAATCTCTAGCCCATGTCTTATCTACAACATTATGAAACACCCTGAGCCAGAACTACCCATCATAATGTTGCAGATCAGACACGGGCCAGAGATTCAGAACCAAGCTACTCTTATATTCCTGACCCACAGTAACTGTGAGAAAACAAATGTACTGTATTGTGCTGGTACAATGTATTGATGACAGTATATTAACCGGACCTGCTGACTAGGAAATTATAAATAATTTGGACCTGTGTCAGAATATGGGAGAAAAACCCAATAAAGATTCAGGAGATTGCCCCTTTGAGTAAGGCTTTCGGGTTACCTAAACTATAACCACTGATCACTCATTTTACTTTATTTTTTTAAGATTTTATTTATTTATTAGAAAGAGAGAGCACGCAAGGTGGGGAGGAGGGGCAGAGGGAGAGGGAGAAGCAGACTCCCCGTTGAGGAGGGAGTCTGATGCAGGGTTTGATGCTAGGACTCTGGGATCATGACCTGACCCAAAGGCAGACTTTTAACCGAGTGAGCCACCCACGTGCCCCAACTGCTCAGTCATTTTAGAGTTCTCATTGCCAGTAGGCAAGTAGGCAAAGAGTAAGTTACTATACTATTGTAATTATATAATAACTGGTGTATGCATACTATGAATGTCATAAGGAAGTACTGTGGCTACATACTGCATAGTGTGAACATGGAGGAGTATGTCTAGAGATGCACTTGGTCCTATTTTAGTGCCTGTATGCTCACTGATAACTGTAAATGAGCAATTATAGCCACCAGAAGCTGTAATAGGATACCTGCCGCTCAGACCCCTCTGTCGGAATTATCAATTATCCCAAAAGACAGCAACTTATACTGGCAGAAGTGTTGATTGAAAGTGAAAGGAAACAAGAATGGGTAATAAAGGAGGAATATGATGAATATCAGTTGTGGTCTCAAGGCTAACTACAGCAGCTGGCACTAGAACTTATCCCAATCAGAAGTCTTTTTTTTTCCCTTCAAAATTGTACCTGGTTACCATTTTGAAAATTCTTTCTCAGGACGGAGTGAACTTGACAGGGGGCATAGGTAGATCTGAACAAGGAGTTGACTACTCCTCTCATATCCCCTCAAGGCCTTGCTGTTGGAGTGTAAAACAGCCCTGTGACTTTTAACTGCTGAGGTCTTTCTCTTACACCAGAACCTGCTCTGCTTGACAGGCTGAAGTCCTAGTGAATTAAAGTCCCTTGAGGGATCTCTCAACTGAAGGTGATGGGGTAGATGCATAAACATTTCAGTTCCTTTTCCCTCGGATGGGTTGATTCTGAGGTAGTTGTTCTACACTCAGTCCCTGGTAATGATCAAGCTCCAGTTGGCTGAAATGGTAAAATGGCTTAATAATACTCCTTTCATTAGCTGTTTACCCTTCCTTTATTTCAATTTCCCATAACCCTACTGGCTTCTCCTTAGCTCATTTCTCTAATAAATAAACTTCTTCCCCTGGAATCCTCAACTCTGAGGATTAAGTTGCTTCAGTCCTCTTGCTTCTGGGAAACACCAATTAAAATAGCATGTATTGCCTCCCACCCCCCACCTCCTTAGCTTTGAGCTTTACCTCATCAGTGCAAACAAAATCAGCAGTCAGATCAGCAGTCTTGAGGTTCTGGGACCAATTTCCAGTATGGGTTTTTTTCTCACACCATCGAGAAATTCTCAGACACTACCCGGATATCCTACAGTGTAACTCAATGCTGACACAGTCTACATAGAGCTAGCATCAGAATTCACAAATGGGGCTCAGTCCTACAAGACTAGCCCCCTCCATACACACATACACTCCAGGTTGTAACCTGTGCTTCTGACCAATGAATGGGCTTTAAATCAGACGTTCCCACGGCCTCCTCCCCAGGTTCAATTAATTTGCTAGAGCAGCTCACAGAACTAAGAGAAACATTTTACTCACTAGATTACCAGTTTATTATGAAAGGGTATGTAACTCAGGAACAGCCAGGTGGCAGAGATGTATAGCGCTAGGTATATGGAGAGGTCATGGAGCATTCATGCCACTCTCCCTAATCTCCACATGTTCGCCAACCAGAAAGCTCTCCAAACCCTGTACTTTTGGAGTTTTGTGGAGGCTCCTTTACCCAGTCATGATTATAAAATCACTGGCCTTTGGCAACTGACTCCACCTAACTCCTTCCCCTCCCTGGAGGTCAGGTAGGGGGTGGGACTGTAATCATAAGGTGGGCTCTTCGGGGCAGCCCCGCATCCGCATCCTTAGATTAGGTCCAAAATCACTTCGTTAACATAACAAAAGACACTTTTATTGCTCTCAACACTTCGGAAATTCCAAGGGTTTCAGGAGCTCTGTGCCAGAAATGGGGGACAAAGATCAAATATATATTTCTTATTATAAATCACAATATCACACAGTCTTTCTTTCACAAGAGTTTTGTAGTTTCCAAAAGCCACCATGTCACAGAGTGATCACATGAAGCAATGGGAAGATCAGCACTCCTTTCCTGAGGTTAACGGAGGACCTTTGGATTACTGGTACAAATGGAGATACTTGCCTCTAATTCTGAGACTCAGGCATTTTATAACTAATGCCATAGTGAATACTCAGTATGCTCTGGCACTGTTCCAAGTGCTTTACATATGTTGTTCCGTTTAATCTTCAGCAGTCCTATAAGGTACTATAAAGTATGTATGAGGTAAAATGAGGATACTGAGGACCAGAGAGATAAGTACATTGGCCAAAGTCACAGAGTTCGGAAGTAAGAAAATGTTTTTAGTTATTCTTTTCAGTTTCTGTTTCCTGTCTCAATGTCAGGTCCATTTCTGGATGCTGAATCCATGACCATATCCGTTATCTTCTCTTTTTTCTACTCTTTTTACCCTTTCTATATACTGAGTCTGAAGGACCAGCTAATTACACTTATTAGAACTCTGTATAAAAGTAAATACGTGATCAGCAGGTGGTCACTCAACTTTGTAACATCTGTTTAGGTTCTTCAGATGCTTTCTCGGATGTATTTTCATAGTTGAGGCTGCTGGCTAAGTTGATTCATAGAAAAGTGAAGTTGAATATGCTTCCAGAGTGAAGTCTCATTTGAACCAGAACCCCTATTGAAGGAAGTTGCTTCTTCCTATTTCTGTTTTTATATTTTTCCCCACATTAAAGCCGGTTCAATTCTTTCCAATTTGGGAGAGTTATAGTATCAATTTAAATAAAGTGCTTTAGGTATATGTAGATAAATCCATATTTGAATTTATTTAAAATGTATTATTGCTCTGTGCTCCGAAAGTTAGGATAACTGGCAGAATTTGCAACTGTAAACCAAATTATTGTTTTTTTTTTTTTTAAGATTTTATTTATTTGACACAGAGAGAGAGAGAACGAGAGCAGGAACACAAGCAGAGGGAGTGGGAGAGGAAGAAGCAGGCATCTCGCCAAGCTGGGAGCCTGATGTGGGGCTCGATCCCAGGACCCTGGGATCATGACCTGACCCAAAGGCAGACACTTAATGACTGAGGGACCCAGGCGCCCTAAGCCAAATTATTGTTAATAGTGACCTACTTGTTTAAAACAGTAAATATTTTAGAAGCATACATTTGAAGCAATTAACCAGAACTTTAAATACTATATTATATTTTAAATATAAAACACTACTTTGAAATGTGGTTTTGCAAGAAAAGAAAAAGAAACACGATTAAGAAATAATAATTGTACCCCTAAAACCAGACCCTTTTTCACTGAAGTCAGGATGACTTGCAGATATACTTGTCAATTGAATTTCATGTAAGTTATGAGAATATACTTTACCTTCTTGTTGTCATGGCCTTTCCACTTTTTTCTTTATTAGTTTCATATTTCACATACTATATTTGCTATTTGATATATAGTGAAAATGTGTCAGCTGTTTACTTCAGTTAAGTGTAACAAAATTAAGATGATTCATTGAGAAAGAATCTGTTTAGAAGGGAATACATTAAACATTTAATATATGTAGTTGGATAGCTACATCATTAGCTTTATATTCTTGTACATTCTTCTGTATTCCTTCTGAAGAAAGTCAGTAGCTTGAGACTTGACCCAACAGCTACTAACAAGGGAATATTCTGCAAGGATAAAAGCTTTGAAAATCACTACAAATAAAGCATCTTGTTTTCCATTAAGTTACATTCAAATATCCATGTACTGTACCCTGTAATTAAGTCAAATATCAATTTTAATCACTGTATCCTTAGTACATAATTTCTGTAATGCAATCGCAGCCGTATAATATCGAGCAGCTAAAATGCCCTAGTTAAATGGAATTTTAACTGCTGCAAATTGAGACACAGAGAAAATCACCATACCTGCACTCAAGCAGTTAAGCTGAGAGATTTATGTTTGGGAAAGTAAAGGAAGAAAGACTGGTTTAATCCACACAAATATGTTGTTAGGCCATTTTACAATGTCCCTGTTAGTCTGTGCCTATGGTTTTGAAATAATGCTACTGGCTGTGACTCGATTTCAGGGTCAAAAAAAAAAAAAAAAAAAAAAAATTCCTTAAAGATAGGATTCCCATTCCATTGGTTAAAAAACTGAGCCTAAAATTACGTTTCGAAGGCTGTTATCCCAGAAGATAGCAGAGGTTAATTTGGAGGGGAAATAAGTGTCTTCACTTTGCTAGCTTCCCAAGAAAGGAGTTTGTGCATGGAAAAGCTTTATTATTTAAACTACAACTTGCAGCTCTTCAATTAGAAACAATTTCAAATGTCAGATTTAAAGTCTATACATCTCACATAAATGTAGCAATTGCCTTGTATATCACTTGGCAACAGCTTAACTCTGTTTAAGTCTGTAGGAAAATATTTTGAATAGAAACAGAAACTGCAAAATAACTACTAACGTCACCATGTTTCCTTTACATTGACACATCCGCATATTAGGAAAAAAACATCTGGACATATCTTGGATGTTGCTAGGATTAAAAACTCTTACTCCTTTCTTAATGGAGCTGACCTGACATTCACACTGTCGTTATTCCAAGAAATGGAAATCATCTGTGAGATGTCAGGTAGCTGATGGTTCTAAAGCCTTGATGGAAAATTTACAATTAAAAAAAGAAAAGTTTTGGAAATCATGAATATTTCATCTGACCATTTAGCACAAAATGTTCGGGTGAAATATCTCAGTGTTCTATATACAAGCATATGCCAAAGCTGCTCCTTTTTCTCCATGAGGGAGGGGCAATAGTTTTCTGGTCACACCTTTCTTGCTAACGATATGAATCCTTTCAGTATCCAACCTTGAAACTCCCACTTAGATTAGGTTCATGTTCATAGTTTTTAAATTATTGATTACTTGAAGGCCAAGCCATCCCAATCTGTGTCATAGATGCATAATTTATCATGATATTTAAAAGCAAGTATAACTGAAAGGCTTCTAGATCTTTAGTCTGATGCCTAATGACAACACATTTTGAGGTTTTTTTTTATGTTTTCAAAGTCTTGGCAGAAAGACAGGGCTTTCTGGTGCAGTGGCCTCACGTGAAAGCTCAGCATCTTTTAATGTTCCCTTTCTCTCTTTGAATTTTATACTTTTCCTTTCCTTTTTGATTTGGTTCCTTTTTTTTCCTTTTTTTTCCCAGAGTCCTTCATGACGCTAATTCTTTCTTTGGTTGTCTTTGTATTTTTTTAAGACTCTATTTCACAAGCCCCTCCATGGTGCCTCGCATTTATTCTTTGTATCTCTCTTCTTTATGTTCTTCTTTTGTGCATTCTGCCTTCTTGGATTTCTAATGCTTGAGAAAACCCTTTCAGCCATTTATTTCCTATTTATTGTCTTATATTTCTTTGTAGCGAGAGCCTAGTTAATTTATTATGGTCTGAATTTTGTCTCTGATGCTTCTAATATTTGCTACACTACAGAGGAGAAAAGGGGTGGATAATGACAAACTTCCTTTAACTGCTGTTGTTGGAATGATAAAGTTGAGTGGGGTGATTTCAAAGCCAGGGGATGATTCAAGCCTTCCACTTACCCAGAGGTCAAGTCAGCCGACACCACAATGAGGCTGCCACCTTCCCACTTCCTTACTTCTAACTTTGACAATGGCAACTCCACACTTAAGTTGCAAACTGACAGAAAATTCCAACTCAGCAGAGGGCCAGAAAAGAAAAAAGGGCCAAGAATTACCAGTGAGATGGAAGGAGATATGTAAGCTCCTTCAAGGCTTGAAGGGCAGCCACATGCTTAAATAAAAACTTGGGGAAAAAACCACCCCATGCTTCCATTTTAAATGCCTTTTTAGTTTTTGTTTCAATTGCTTTGAACTCTTCTTTCAAAGCATGGCTTGAGTAATCTTTCTCAGAATGTGATCTTTCTTACCTTTTGGCCCCTGGATTATGTAAATTTATCATGAAGAGTTACTGTTTTACATGTGTGATGCAAATCAGAATCGACATTTAACTTTCCCTAGTGTTTTTTAGGAACATGGCTGCTGGCTAGAATAAGATTCTCATAAAAGGCCAGTTTTCACAGAGATACATGTGATGGCAAATTTAGGCCTTTATGCATATTGTTTTAGATAGGATTAAATACATTTATTGTGAGGACACATTAGAAGATATATTTAGAAATAAAATTTACAATGTGACTCAGCATTCCTGAATACTTTATGTAACCTGCATTGGAAAGGACCCTAAGGTTTTTGAGGATCACTTGATATACTAGCAGTATTATGCCTTTTACTAAAATTTCTATATGTAGCTGTTTCATTTCAGAAGATAGAATTCAACCCTTGGTGTATAAAAATCTATCTAACGCCGGTGTTTACTTCTCAAAACAGAGAAAAGTTATCTATAGGCGGGACATTCCATTTCATTACCCTATTAAGTGGCTTCTAGGCTTCCAGAGGTGGTCTCTTTAGACAATCTGATATTGACTTCGTGCATTGCTCTTCATGTACCAAGCCAAGGGATAGTTTTTTTTTCTCTACATTAATGCAGAGGTTCTTTAAAATCCGTGCACCAAAACTACATTTCACACCTTTAAACTAAGATGCCTGGGATCCCTTTCAATTTCCAGCATCGACAACTGGTTGAGCTTCTCAGCTCCTCTATTAAGAGGGCTCAATATGAGCTTTTCCATGGGGGCTTTCTCTGCAAATTTCTTTTTTTTTTTTTAAGATTTTATTTATTTATTTGACAGAGAGAGAGATCACAAGTAGGCAGAGAGGCAGGCAGAGAGAGAGGGGGAAGCAGGCTCCCTGCTGAGCAGAGAGCCCGATGCGGGGCTCGATCCCAGGACCCTGAGATCATGACCTGAGCTGAAGGCAGAGGCTTTAACCCACTGAGCCACCCAGGCGCTCCTCTCTGCAAACTTCTAACCAGACAGAATTAGCCACTCATTTGTTTGGTTCTGTCTGAATTCTGTTCATTTTTCAGTCACAGCACTTAGAACATGTTATTACACAGGAGGTAGTACTTGATACAAAATGAACATTTAGTATTTGCTGACTGACTGACAAGGGGTGGACGGTCTGGATGGGTTACTTGATCCCTTGCAGGTCCCTTATCAGGCTAGCATGATGGTTAATTCACCGCTCTCTGTTTTCGCTGATGCATCCCTTCTGAATAGTCAGTGCTCTGTCTAGCTAAATAAAGTTAGAAGATGAAGAGGAGGAAAGGAAAAAGAAATAGCCAACATTTTTAAGGGCTACCTGAGCCAGGCACTGTTCTAAGCACTTTACATTTATTAATTTATTTAACCTCACAATTACCCTGTGAGACAGCTACTATTATTATTTCCATTTGGCAACATAGGAAACTGAGATTCTGAGAGATTAATGAACCTTCCGTGGTCACAGAACTAGTGTGGAAATTGATCCAATCCCTCTCCATTTGACTGAAGATGTCAAGCTCATCACCTTTACCATCCTGTCTTATTTAAAGAGTGAATGCAAACTTATTTTTCAAAACCTTTATGGTGTTAAAAGATAAACTGAGGCATATTGAAAACGTTTTAAGAGTTTATTTGAACAAAAAATTGATTTGAATCTGGCAGTACCAAACTAAAGTGTTAGGAGCACTCTACCAATGGGAGCCAGGGGAAAGACTTATACACAGAAAGTAAAGAAGCAGAGAAAATAAATCATTTGATTGGCTAGAGCTTAAACCCTCAATGGCTATTTGTGATTAGTTGTCCCTCTTAAGTTTCAGGTGTATAATTTGAAGCATTTATAGGCCTCGATTTTGGTTTGCTTACATAGCCTCCACAGCATTAGATCCACCTTGCCTAATGGCCTCTTTGTTCAATTAATTTAACAACTGCTAATTATTTGGAGCATTCCCTGCCATCATAGACATTTCAGCTTTTTCCCCTTTGAAAAAAGTTAGATGAAATTATCACACTTATTTTATGTGACTATTTAGAAATGTGTTTCTCCTGTCCCTTGAAGGCCTGGATGATACGTATCATCAAGATGTCTCTTGGTCTCTTTCCTAGCCTTGCCTCTAAAGACGTTGCAAGTCATCAGTTGAATGAAAGCAAGAATAAGTAAGTGAAGGTACAAGTACATGCAAGTGACTGCAGTGTGAAAGATTTGTTCCTAAATTGTACTTGTCAAGCTCTCTAAAATGTATTTGTCCTCGTCTTGTCTGTCTGAAAAATTCCAGCTCAGATTTCGAGATTCAAAATATGCATCTTTTGTCAGATGAACTCCCTGCCCCTGGTTTCTACATCCAGGTGCTGTCCCAGTCTGGCGGAGGGAATAGGCTCCTGGCTCCAGCCTCAGGGCCCAGACCTTAGCTCTATGATAGCACTTTCCACGTTGTCATACCCTTGTTTATTGGTAGGTCTGGGTCTTCCAGTAGACTAAGACCTGGAGACCAGTATCTTATTTAACTGTGGGTCCTTAATGTATAGCCTATTTCTTAGCATGTAGTCAACAGTTGATGGCTATTTATTTGTATATTAATAAATTGGGGGTTCTTATAATGAATATAGGGAGGGGAAAGTTAAAGCTATTATTATTTTTTTTTTTCCTGCAGTTTGTGTCACTTGGGTAGAGAGATTGCAGCTACAAGTAAACTCCTCCACTTTGGAAATAGTCAGTGCTGTTTAAAAATATACAATAAAAATCATTTAGGCCAACAGTTGTAAAAATGCAACCCAGGGCTTCCAAAGCTTTCAGCAATAATATTCTTAAATTCCAGCAGATGGTGGTATTGTTATGAAAAACTACAATCTTTAGTTAGGTAAAATAAAATACTTCTTACTTATCACAAAAACAGTTTTGTTCCTTTCTCCTTGGAAAGAAGATGTCCATAACTCTTCTCTCTGAAAGATTTAGGGAAAAATTAAACACTTCCTTTAAAAAAATGAGTTGATGTTGATCCATGGTGGAAGGGTTATAAGGATTTTTACTTCTTCATAATGGTTGATTTTATATATATTATATATTATGTTATGTGTGTATGTGTGTATATATATTTTCTCTATTTGCTATTCAGGATTGGTGGAGCACCTGTCAAGACTCCCCTATATAGTTTAAAAGGACTCCATTATTTTTAAATAAATTAATATATGTTTCTGGGGGTTGAGGGTCCATGTTTGCCTGGAATATCAAATTCTGACAGAATATGGACATTTACCCCTTCCCTTAGTTTGACCTCATATTTCCTAGTCCTGAATTAAAATGTGTGTTATTTCCTGAGTGGGCAGTGAAATGGGTACAAGTCAAAGACTGTAGTGCATTTTAAGAAAGATTTCAGAATGTCTGAGTATTGTGCAAGTAAGCAAGTTTTTGGCTTGGTTCATTTATTAATGCTTCTGAAGTTGAGCAGTTTCCTATAAAATGATGGAATGATTTATTGAAATTTTATATATATATATATGTATATATATATATTTCTGTTGTAGGAAAGGGAGATAAAGGGAGATAATTCATTTTCTTCTTCGTTTTAAAAAAGATTTATTTGAGAGAGAGAAAGACATGCACAGAGGGGCAGAGGGAGAGGGAAAAGAAGAGAAGCAGAGGCCCCACTGAGCACAGAGCCTGATGAGGGGCTCCATCTCAGGACCCTGAGATCATGACCTGAGCGAAAATCAAAAGTTGGACACTTGACTGACTGAGACACCCAGGTGCCCTACATTTTCTTCTCAAATATTTTTATTCTTTTCATGCTCATTTCCAGTTGGTATACAAAGACAGAGGGACAAAAATTCATCTATAAGCAAGATTCTAGGGAAATAAGGATTTTAATAAGAGATTAAAAAAAAGAAGAATTCACTCAAACAATTCAGTTACTTTAGTACTAGTTTTTCTTAAGGAAAAAATATTCAAAAAAGTTGACCATGTTTTTAAATTCAGTGTTTTATTTTTAGAGTGTTAATTTTATATGGGCCACATGAATATTAGACTTCTGTACACGTAACTTTTAACATATCCTGCGGGGTGTGTTTATATGTATGTAAATATATGTATATATTTTTATAATCTACACAGCTCTGAAATTAATTTTGAAATGTATGGGAAAACAGAATTTGTTGCCTATCCTCCTTCTTAAGGCTCTGAATAGCTATGTACAATATATTTTATTGTGGAAAATGATTGGATGTTATTATTATACAGAATTATTTTCTAGGGGCGCCTGGGTGGCTCAGTGGGTTAAAGCCTCTGCCTTCGGCTCAGGTCATGATCTCAGGGTCCTGGGATCAAGCCCCACAACGGGCTCTCTGCTCAGCAGGGAGCCTGCTTCCCCCTCTATCTCTGCCTTCCTCTCTGCCTACTTGTGATCTCTCTCTGTGTCAAATCAATAAATAAAATCTTTTTAAAAAAAAAGAATTATTTTCCAGCTGGTGAGGTGAGTGGTAATTTTTTTCAAAGAATTCCCTTACTATTTAGAATATCTTTTTTAAATAATGATAATTTTAATATAAAATTAATATTCAAAGACTTTTAAGAACACAGCAAGTATTAGAAAAATAGTTTGTGAAACCTGGTTCAGAATATATTGACTAAAATAAAATTCATTCTTATTATTTTAGATCATAACTGCTTTTGAACATCATGAAACATACGAATGACTTTATTCCAAGTGAAGATCATTCAGTAGAGTCAAACTATAGTGCTTTCCAAAGGAATTTCCTTTTAATAGCTTGCAGATGTTATTGTGCTCAATGCCAGTGAAAAAATGAATTCGGCTTGAAGACATAAAACGTTACATGAAATTAATCCCCTGTGTGGATTAAGTGTTTTCACTATCAGGGAAAGGAATTTGGAAAGAGTAATAACAGATATTTTTAAAATGTATTACTGAAAATGTTTGCTAAATATTTTAATGATGTTCCTAAACCAATCCCTTAAATTGAAAGGCCAAAAAATAATTAATTTTCTTTCAGAAAGGGAAAGTGTTTTTAGAATAGAGAAAGAAAATCTTAACATTTCAATATCCTGTAGTTGCTTCTTTCAATCAGCATTTTAAAATTTCCAATGAAATATATGAAGAACAGTTAAAATTTCTAAAAAATAAACATTCTTTTTAAAGGCATAAAATATCTCTATCCTATTTCAAATGTGTAAACTAGTGCTTCTCAGAAGTAGTCCTGTAAGTATCAGCATCATGACCAGCTTCAGGATTCCTATTAAAATGATGTGGGTGGAACTAGCGCATATATAGCCCAAGATGTCTTGTTGTGGAAACTTTAGGGTACCACAGTGGCTGACGGACTGGCTAGGATCTCATTCCCGCCTCTTCTTGGATCTACTCACCAAGGTCCAGACAGCTACATAGTGAGGGTAAAGGCAGCTAACTGAAAGAACTGAATTTCATGGCTCAAAAGGAGCTTGTTAAAAATAGACTCTCAACTCTTACCTGTTAGAATCAGCTTTAGAAAATGAAGATGCCTAGACCTCATCACAGCTTCTATATTAATTAGAATGTGACTTGATCCCACTTGATTCTGGAGCCTCCAATACTCACCCAAAGTGTTCCATGCTCTGAATTTCAGGTAGGCTGAATTTTCAGCTCTTCTAGGGAGGGTATCAGTCAGTCTCTTGCTTCTAGACCTATATACATCATGTCCTTTCTACCTAAAATACTCTTTGCTGTTTCCTCCCCTATCCTTGTGCTTATTTGTTTACCTTCCCTGCTGAATTGTGAGCTTCCTGAGGTCAGGAAGCATGCCTCTTCAGCTCACTACTCTATTTCAGTGCCCACCACATTGCTATGTCCCCAAAAAATATTTATCAAAAGATCTATTCTTTTATTTTTCATTTTCTAAGGGTGCTAAAATTCTGATGTTATTCAGAAATAGAAGCATCCCAATATTAGCATTGCCTTAGTCATCTATCAAGTCTTTTCCCCTCTAAAATTAGGGCATATAGATGAAATCTTGGGGATCCATTCTTTTTACCTTTTAAAGGGGTTGGCACACTCATTATACCAAATTGCCCTATGCATTTTAAAAGCGCTATTAGCTTGGGAATTAAGGCAATCTCAGTGAAGTGCTAGGAACTGGTCCAAAATTCAAATAGGAAGGAAAGCAAGGAGTTGAGGATGAAGCTAATAGTAGTCTGGACTCTCCTCTATCTCAAGCACTTTTTCCTTACACCCATCCGAAATATGGGGTCAGTTCTGCTCTAACATCTGGGACCAGTTCTAACTTTAATACAGGGGAGTTTAAATATTTGTAATTGAGCACTCAGAGAGACTCACTAGTGACTCTGTTCTCCTCTGGTTTTACTCTGACCTTTTGTTTTATTTCTAGAAAATTCAGTGCCTGTCTTGTTAGGAGATCACTTCCTTCGCTTATACTACACTTGTGGAAACAGAGTGTAGAGCAGCATCTCAGCAGTTTCTCCCGATCCACGGGGGCTTACTAGTTTGACGCTAACTAGTCATTCCTATTCATGTTCGAACAATCAAAAACACAGCCAGCTCTTGAGAAATGTGAACACATGCTACTCCCTCTCCTTCTCAGAACTCTCCCTCAGAAATAAAACATACCCCTGGTACTTTCTCCCTCCTCACTTTCGCCAGATATGGATCGTGGAATTCTTCAGTTCTTTTATTATCAACATGAATTCCAAAAGGCGTGTTACCTTCTATCCAGAACATGAAATACTTGTATCTACTTTGCTTGTAACTTATACTTCATTGCACATGGTCCGAGATGAAAACTATAAGCAGTAGACTTGTACATTTCAGTCATATAACTCCTGATATTTTCCCTAAAGTTAGGAGTTAATTCAATTTGTAGTGATTCCTATGTATGTGATTACTACCATGTAACACAATATTTTAAGAGTATATTAACTCGTGCCTTATGAGATGAAGTATGCCGTAGTTATACAAATAGCAGCAGCTTGGATGATCAAGAGTTCAAAAAAGAATGGTATTATCTTTCAATCATGACTGAGATTCATATGCCATGTCTTGTCAGGCTCATGCCTGTAGGTGCCTGTACTCTGTGTCATATTTACTCTTTGTATACCAGCTAACAGAAAAAAAGCCAAACAAATGTAGAGTTAAGATGTCAGACCCCTTTCAGAAAAAAATGTAATGTGTATAGTAAAATTGTTGATGCTAAGAAAAAGATTCTACCAATGTATAATGAAAACAAGGCTTTAAATAGTTTATAAGCAGCTATTTTATAAATCCTCTTTGCCTTTGTGACCTTCATAAAATAGCCCTGATTATCAAGACAGAAACAAATCAGATGTGTGAATCAAATTTCCCCCTACGCCTAAACACTGGTGTTTTTGTGTTAAAATAAATTCCATAAGATTTATGGGTAAATGATACTCCAGTGCTAGCTGTGTTGCCTCTCTGATCAACTTGCTAAAAGGTTGAATTTTTTTGGCAATAGACTCTTCCTTGCCATGATACAAATTGCATTTTAATTTTGCAAATGTATTAATTGGCTGTTATGTCTTTGACATTGTAGTAGGTACCAGGCACTCAGGGATTGAGCCTGGCTACGAAGGAATCATAAGTGTTTTATCTGCAGCCAACTGATGTTCTCCCTTAACCCTGGTCCTTGTCTGAAACTGCATCTGGGTTCGGAGCAATAGAAAAGAAAAAAAAATGAGAAAAGCATTTTTCACGAAGAACAATTCTGCAAAGAATACATTATTTTTTTTCTTTACTCTTTTTTGTCCCAAATCTAATGTTTGTCTGAGGTTGGCACTTATTCTCAGCCAAATATTTATTCTTTGCTATTGATTTATTCTTTGCCAAATGTTGCTATTTTGTTGACTTTCTCCATCATTTATTTGACCCATATTTTATTTACTATAATCTATGTATGCACTGAAGCAAGACAGATTGGAGTTGAGACTCTCAGAGTATGGTTTTACAGCTCCTAAGAAAAATTTCCTTTGCTTCTCTCCTCTGCCCACTACTCTAAAGATTGAGTCAATATCATAAGGCAGATGAGGGTTAGGTAAACCCATCTCTGCAGACCTCTTAGATTTTTATGATTGATAGTTATCACATTTTATATATAAGCTATAGGTAATATCTTACAAATATTTCATAGTTAGAACATACTAAAAATGATTATTGTAGTTAGAAGAAGGAACTACAGGGTCAAAGTCTTAAGACAAACATTTGTCACTTTATAGCCAAATTAGAAAAACATGCTCTTATAAGAGACTAAAATTAAGTTTATGTGTCTGTTATTAATACTAATATTTTTATGTGTGAAAAGAGATTTGTTATTTCAAGTTATTATGAGAATGCAGCTTTTTTTACTTCATATAAAAAACCCAGGCTCCCTAGATGTTTTGCAAGATTACTTTTAAATATACATGTGTGTGTACATATGTATACATGCTTAATCAAATAGATGAATAGCTTTTTAAATAGAAGAATACAAGGACAATTAATGAATCTCTTAATTTTTTAATTGTTCTTTCCTCCTGTGGACTTTGGGTAGTGCTTTTTTATTTTAGGTAACAGGTAATTGAGTTAAATGAATGGGTTATTTTCAGCCAAGAGATCCTTCTTGGCCTCCCACTGTGTCTGAGGCACTGAGTCAGGGATTGGGATTAATCACAGGGTCAGGGAAAATTCCAAACAATCGTTAGTGTCTGGAATTGCTTGAGACATTTCCTCATCATAATTTCATAAGATTGAAAAGGAAGAATTGTCTTCCTGAATTATAAACTGCAGAAGTGAGAAAGTAGCATAAATTACAAATTTATTCATTTCCTAGGGAATCTAAAACTTTATCATTTTGTAGAGAAACAGTCCATACTGTTAATCTATGTGCCATTTATATAGCTTAAAAAAAAAACAGAAAGATTTACTGACAAGGATGCTAAACTTCTGCTTTTAGAAATTACCTGAGTTGTAACATGGACAAATTTCTATTTGACTATAAAGCCATTATCACCAATAAATAAATCAGTTGATTGATTGGGGTAAAGATTTCAACCATCAACTTTCTCTGTGATGATTTTATATTTTTTATTATGTTATGAGATTATGCTGTAGCCTAGGCCAGAAGCCTATTGCTGTGAGCTAGAAAGATGAGAATTTCATGAAGTATAAAACATATACACAAATTGCAACGTCAATGATGATGTCTTAATAGCTTAAGAGGCCTGCATAACTGGATTATAAACTGGGACATAAAAAGATACAGCATGTTGACATCAAGCTTGTAAATCAGCAACCCAAGGGCTTAAGAGCTTCACAACCTAGAACGGAGGCAATTTGCTTCAGTTTTCTTAACAACAACAAAAAGCAGAATGTACAGTGTCCATAGAGAACTATTTTCTTATTCTAAAAGTGAGTCTTACTTGAAAAGTAAGGCTGGATTTACTTCTTTGTTGAAATAAAGCAACATCAGTCTTAGAGAAAGAATGAAGTTAATTTTGTTGAATCATTTTTTCCTCTAAAAGTTAGATGACAGATCAAGAAGTCATTTCATCTTTATTATAACAAAAGCTGAAGCAAAGGAATGGAAAAGACAAAATGAGTGCGGAAGGTGATCCTTTCCAAGTACTGGGATCACCAACAGTCTAAACTCTGCTTCATCAATTTATTAAAAAGATCTCTGAAAAATAACCCAGCCAGACTTTCTGAGAATATCTTTCTAAACCTTTAGTTCTGGAAGTCAGTTCTATTTACTTTCTTTCCTTACTTTCCTAGATCTCAAAACAGTAGCTACAGCAGCAGCAACAACTTGCTAAATATCATGGAGAGTATCTGATACAGCAGGGCTCCCTCCACAGCCTTGTCAGAGGGCTGGCAATTTTTCTAGATTTTTATTCCCAAATTGGGGGAAAAAAGTCTGTTGGATTATGAAGGATATCAACTTAATGATGGTTGTATTTTATTAATATATTTAGAAGAAAAATAAAAAAATGAAGGAGCAGGAGGTAAAGATCCACTTTTTTTTATTAGCCAGATTTCATAGTTTCAGTTTCCAGATCTGCTAATTAATAATAAACTGTAATCTTGGGTAAATTTCCTATTTTCTCTCTATTTCCATCTCCACATCTGTAAAATGGGAATTGTAATGATGGTAATAACATTAATAGCTACCTTGAGGTTGCTTTTTTACTTAGAATAAAACTTGGTGCACAGTAACACTATATAGAATTTAATGCTGGACAGCTCCATCCTTTCCTTGAAGACTTTCCCTAATCAGGGACACTGGCGTACTTGTTGCTATGTATTTCATATGGATTCAAAACATCTTTGTAATTATTTTTGAAACTTGACACTTTCATACAGATTAAGGAAAATCTAGGGAAAAGTTGCTTTGAAGGCAAAATGTTAATATCTAAGTTAATAGTATTCCTCTTACAGTGTGTTTTCTGTTGAAACTTTTGTTTAAAGGGAAGCACATTCACATTCTCAGGGTTTACAGCTGAGTTAAAAACTGAAAAACATTTGACTGTCAAAAGTTTTATTGCATATCAAAACTAGAATTTTTATTAGAATTTGATGGAAAAGATTTTAGCTTATTTTTTATCACTTAAACAGGCAGAAATTTTGTATTTTAATAAATTTTGGTTGTTGTCTCTTTTACTATTCGGGAAAAAAACAGATTTTTCTCTATATGCAAATAGAACTAAATAAAATTTAATTGAAAAATCTAAATATGCATTCCAGTATTTTCCAAAGTTGTCTGATTTTAAGCATCACCCAGGGTCCTTTTTGATAATTCAGATTCCCAGGGCTCATTCCAGAGCTATCAAATCAGAAGCTCTAAGAGTTTGTAATAACACTCTAGGTGATTCTTCTGATCAGATAAGTATGTAAAGAACTAACTTAAACAAATGTTTCTGAGAATTAAACATGTCTTTTGAGACATTTAAGTAAAAGGCAACATGGACTTTCTCAGAGAGAGGCTTCTATTAATAAAAATAATGAAAGTTTGGGGAGTAATAAAGTTTATATTTTATAAACAAAGCTAATTCATTATCTTAATTCCTTTTAATCATCTCACACTATTCAAATTAGTTATATTTAAATTTGTAATTTCCTTAGATTCATAAAATGTTTTGACTCTCTGACAGTCAAAAATGAGAAGTACATACCATCCTTGAGGAGATTTTTAAGTATAGATCTACTGTTGCTGGTTTAATTTGGGAAGGGATTTTAAATATTGATTTTTTTATTCTTCGACAAATGATTTAAACTATCTTCATGTTGGTGCCTGCCAAGGTATTGTGTGAAATTTTACCAGCTGGGAATTATTCCCTCATTCTCTGGTGTGATTAACACTTCCAGCTGTAGAATAATTAAAATGTCAATCAGTTCTGAAACAGTTCTGAAACAGAGCAAAACAGTTTCTCATTTGATCCATTAGTTGGAAGGCTAAATGGGGAACACGTCAGGTGTCTAGCCCTCAATCACAACCAGAGTTCACATCCGCCCCTCTGTTTTCCCCCACCTTCCCTTCTTCTACTTTTGTGTACACAAACACACTCTGGAGGCTGAGTGCAGGTTCTGTTCAAATTTGGTTTTTCAGTATGCCATTGCTTTTTGAAAATGTGTTTTGTTGATTATCTTTAAGGAAAATTGGAGGAAAATGAGGTCAGAATGTTAAGTGATTGTTGAATTTATCTGTTTTCTGCATGTACATATTTCTTGGACCATGTTAACATACACTCCATTAATTTTTCTCCTGATTTCTTGAGATATAATTGACATGTAAAATTGTGTACGTTTAAGGTGTACAAGATGCTAATTTGATACACTTATATATTGCAAAATGATTACCATCATAGTCTTAGCTAATACCTTCACCACCTCACATAGTTACCATTTGTGTGTGTGTGTGTGTGTGTGTTGAGAACATTTAAGATCTATTCTCTTGGCAACTTTCAAGTATATAATACAGTATTACTAACTATAATCACCATACTGTACATTAGATCCCCAGAAATTTTATTTTTATTTTTATTTTTTGAGAGAGAGAGAGCGTGCACTAGCAGGGGTGGAGTGGGGGACTGAGGGAGAGAATCCCAAGCAGACTCTACGTGAGCTCAGAGCCTGTGTGGGCCTTGATCTCATGACCCTGAGATCATGACCTGAGCCAAAATCAAGAGTCAGATGCTCAACCAACTGAGCCATCCAGGTGCCTCTAGATCCCCCAAATTTAATAATCTTATAACTGGAAGTTTGTTTAGTTTCAAAACTTTTCCTTCCTGACCTGTGGACACTGACCTGATATACCTCCCATATATAATCTTCCGTAATGATCAAGCCTCCAAGCTTGGAGGAAAAAAACTGATGGGAAATTATATTCACAGCATGTTGTTGAATGATCAAAGCTTCATAATGTTCTAGAGTCTTTCGTTTTGCACCAGCGCGGGGGCTAGAAAATGCAGGGTGGAAGCAGAAATTTACATTCATACATCTCTGAATTTTCCAGCCTCATCTCTGCTTCATAGATATTCTTTTATAGGTCTTGATGCCTGGAGTCAGCAGTGGCTATGTGGCTTTTATGTTTTCCTGTTAGAGTTCTTTTTAACTTAATTAAGGCTTTAATAGGAGTTGTATTTCCCTTAGAGGGTTATTGTGAAATTTAAAGTGGCCTCAGAAATGAGTACCCAAAATACCTGTTCCATCAAATATCTTTTTCAACTTCCTATTTTACTCAGAGGAATATTGCTAATCAGGTATATGAACTCTCTTGGATGAATCTGATACTCAGTCTAGGTAACAGTCTGTAAGACTTCTATAGTGATTATTTTTGGTGGGGTTTTTTGTTTTTGTTTTGTTTTTTGAAGTATTTTAAGAGGTCTTAGTGAAATGTGAGTTCCTGAAAGGGGTGCCAAGCTGAAAAAGTTGGGTATCTGAGAAAGCCCCTCTCATTTGAAGGAACCCTGAGCATCTCTTTAGCTTTGCTGAGACGCTGAACCAAGGTAACATGGTGATGCTCCTGTGATTTTTATGTTGACACCTGTACTGCCCAAGAGTACATTTAACCCGTTAAAGCCCTTTTCTTACCATTTTTCTCCTTCTAAAATAGTTGTGCACCATATGGTATTCATTGAATATTGGGACTTCCAAAAAATTTACTCTTTTTACTGTTTTTTTCCTCGTTCTTGAGCACCAAACATCTTTGTTCCAAAAGAGGAGTTAAGACAGCCATAATCTTGATTTACTTTTATGAGCAACAGAATTATTTTACTGATTCCTGGAGTCATTAGCAATCTTTTCCTGATGACTGTGCTTTTATTGTGAGACCAAGAGACCAAGACTGTATCAGCAAGCACTAATCCACTGATCTCTTAAGATTCATACTTGAAAAGGAGATTTGGGATCCAATAAGGGAGATGAGACTATTGTTCAACTAAAGAAATTGCCTTTTAAAAAGGACAATGAAATTCCTTCAAGTGTAAGGTGTGTGCTCTGAGCTGTTAAAAACTGTAGTTATTGTTGGAATTTTACTCTGGGTAGCAGATATTTTAATGTTGATGAGTCCCAAGTGCAATACTCTCGGCTATTTTTGAAGGCTATAGTGCATTAGAAAGCAAAAAATATAAAGTTACCCCAAAAATGTCAACATTGCATCGGAATGGGTTCAGAGCAAAATCAGTCCATGCCCTGATGCCTTGTGCTTTCTCTGAGAACACAATAACTACAAATGGTGCCAGAGGGAAAAGGGAAAGGGCTTCTGTTGACTTCAAATAAAGGCGATGTCTGACAAAAGGGAAGCAAATGGTACCTGGATACGCTATTAACAAAAGCCTTGTATATCTACAGCTGCACTCTATGAGCACTTTGGAAATTAAAGAATTGCCAGCTTTTCCACTTTGGGACAAAAAACATTTGTGCTAAACAGCCGGTAAGTAAGTGCAGTAAACATATTTTTACAGTGAATAGAATTGTTTTATATTTTGGGGACTGATTGTGAATTTCTACTGCTTCTTGATTAGCAAACATTTGGCAGTTCTCGAGTCTTTAGACATTAAAATGCCAAAACAGATTTTTATTCTCAGACTGAGCTCCTATATATTTTTTTCATCCCTCTAACAATTATCCTCAAAACATTTGAAAGCACTAAAATAAAACGTGTTCTGAAAACACATTTGGAAACGTTTTACCTGTGTGACTTTAATAAGCATGTAAATAAAAAAGTACTGGGTTGCTGTTGAACTTCCTCAGGGCAGAGATGAGAACACAGTACATGCGTAATGACTGTTTAAACTGTTGGTGGGCACTTCCTAAGGTCTTGCCTTGGGACAACCGAGAGTTTTATTGCTGTACAAGAAGGCTAGTAAAAACAGATGCTTATGCAAAGCTTCTTTCTTGGGTTTCTCTCTTTCCCTGTTCATTTTTTGAAATCAATAAATTCCTAAGAGATTTCAAAGTTTTCAACAATGACTTTTATCCACTTTGGCCTTTAAGAGTCATGGCCTTATGAAATTTTTTGTTATTATATTGTAATTACCTCCCTTGGAAGATTCTCTTTTAAATGATGATTTTTTTAGTACCTTATACTTTTCCTTTAGCAGTCCTTTAAGATCAGAAGAGTGACTATATTTGTTTTGAATCCATACTGTCAATATAGGTCTTCATTATAGTTAGATTAACTAATTAAACAGAAGGCAACTTTTTAATGTGTCAACTTTATATAAAACTTGAAAATTTGGGGCACCTGGGTAGCTCAGTCAGTTAAGCATCCAACTCTTGGTTTCTGCTCAGGTCATGATCTCAGTGTCATGAGATCGAGCCCCACACCAGGCTTCGTGCTAAGTAGGGAATCTGCTGGCCTCTCTCTCTCTGCTCCCCTCTCGCCCCCACCCCATTTGCTCGCTCTCTCTCTCTAAAATAAATGAATAAATGAATAAATAAATAAATAAATAAATAAATAAAATCTTAAAAAAAAAAAAACTTGAAAATTCAAAGAAAACCAGTAAGTAAAATAGTTTAACTTTGTACTGTCTTGCATGTTGGTTCCAATGCAGGATTTTGCAAATCTGTGGTTGTATGTGCATGTTGTATACCTATTTGTGCATATGTGTGTGTGTGTGTACAAGAGGGAATCATGGTTTTATCATTATAATCAAATATTTTAATTAAAACATAATAGAGGTGTATTCATTTGTTATTGCTCTGGAACAAATTACTACCTAGTGGCTTAAGACAATACACATTTATTGTCTTTCAGTTCTGGAAGTGAGCAGTCTGAAATGGGTTTCACTGGGTTAAAATCAGTGTCAGCAGGATTACCTCTTCTGAAGGCTCTGAGGAAGAATCTTTTTTTTTTTTCCTTTTCTATTTTCTAGAGGCCGCTTGCATTCCTTGGTTCATGGCTCCTTCCTCTATTTTCAAAGCCAGCAATGGCATCACTCTGGTCTGTTTCCATCGGCATTCTCCTTTTCTGACTTTGATTCTCTTGCCTCTCTCTTATATGGACCTTTGGGATTATATTGGTCCCACCCAGATAATCCAGGATAAATTCATCTCCATCTCAGAATCCTTAATTTAATCAGGGCAGCAGTCAACTTTTGCCATATAAGGTAGTATATTTATAAGTTCTGGGTATGAGGTTGCAGACATCTTTGGAGGGGGCATAATTCTGCCTACTATAGGCCTTTTAGTGGCACAAAAGTCTCTACTAATAAAATTCTCACCTCTCACCTCTCCCTTTGGCAACATTTCCCATGATTTCTTACCTCTCCTGAACTCCAGCATTTTTTATCATCCATGTCATTCACCTATTATCTCAGGTACCCATCTTTAAGTGTACAAGAAATTAATGCTAATGCATCTTGCCCAGTCTCCCCACACACACCTACTTCATAAACTCTGGGCTTTTCCTTACCTCTCCCTCATGTGAGGTGGAAACGTTACTTCTAGTACAGAGTTCTTCAATAACCTGCATTTCTTTCTAAGTGCTGCTTCAGTTCCCTGAAACTGAAGCATGACTTTCTTTTGGAGGTGCCATTTATATCAGATCTTATACTGGAAGTAAATTCTTGTTCTAGTTCTCACACTCAAGGTGCAAGGAGGAGCATCCTCCTCCTTATTTCTGGAAGGCTCCTCCAGACCATTATCCCACCACCACCATTTCACAATCCCTCCTTCATTGAAGTGGATGACATCAAATGGTTACTTTTGTCTCCCCATTCTTGATATGATCCGTTTGCTTCAAGAACCATACCTTCGTATTCTTCATTTTCTTTATCATTTTGTTATCATGACTTGCAAGTATCATTTCTCTCAGAGGCTTTATTGTCCATGTTGCTGATGTGACACAAATTATTTTCACCTTCATCACCAGTGACCTACATCATCATGACCTCATAGCCTCCCTTAAGTGTGACAACACCTTGAACCTTGAAATTCTTTGGAACTTACTAGATGGAAGATGATGAACTCCAGCCTTCTACTTTGTGACTCTACCCTTCATCCCTTCCAGCTTTTCCTGTTCCTTTTTTCTTTCCTGAGCCTGTTCTTCATTTTCATCTGACTCTCTGTCTCTCACTCTCTCTCTTCTCTTCATATTTCAGCCTCTCCTGTGTATCTTTATTAATACTCATGAGCAGTGCTTTTCAAACTATCTGTGAGGTAAAAAACCAGTTTTTATTTCCTAACCTGTTGTCAACTAATACATTAGTAAAATACAATAAATATGGATTAAAAATAAAAATAAAATATGAATTAAAAATAAAAATAAAAAGCCAAGACATTACTAAATGCAAGTTTTAATATAAGATTCAAGATAAAATTATATTCCAATAAATGTAATGAAAACAAAATGACAAGAATTATAAAGTCAAACATAATGCGTTGAAAATGTGCTTGTATATCACTTGACAGTCTCACTAATGATAAAGTACCGATATGGTGGTTTCCATATGACCATTGAATATATTTACTGGTTTATTAGCTGAAGTGATCATATAAAACTATGTCTGTCTGAACCCTCAGTAAACATTCTGGATTACTGTGGATAAATGTGAAACAATTCCACTTGTTTCTCGATTGATGTGCCATTGCATATTTGTGACCCTTTCATAGGGAAATTACTAAATGTATTATTATTTTTGTTGTTTATTGTCTTTAATGTTTATTTTGTATCTAAGTAAACATATGGGCATAGTTTTTTTTTTAAATCAAAAGATGCTAAAGGCTTATAGCAATAACAGCAACAACTAAACCAACAATCCTCTGTTCTTATCGATCCTCACCTATTTCTTGTATCCTATAGTAAACTAATTTCAACTTAATATTTGTACTTATTATGTGTATACTGAAATCTCTTTATTTATCAAATTTAGACATTGTCAATAAACTCTACTGTGCTAGTTCTAAAAAAAGTGCTTGTAAATGAATAATATAGACTACAGCCATATTACTAATAGCAGTGTAGTATTCTGCAATCATAACTAAACAGGAACAGAAAGTTTTAAGTGAAATAACAACTCCCTATATTACCCCCTATATATGCATTCTAAAAAACACATAAATACAAATTTGTCTTTGATGTGAAAATAAACTTTCTTATTGCCTAATTCATCTAATCTAGAGTGTATGATAACTATGTACTTGTAGAAGATAATTCATACCTAAATTGTTTCTATATTATCCTTTCATAGTACCTATAAGTACCCTTGGCTCACAAAGAAATATTGACGGGAATGTGAGAAAGATGTAATTTCAGCAAGCTTAGGATGTTTGTTCTTAACTTTAATCCAAAATGAAATAAGTGATGCTTATTTTCAAAATATATGTTCAAACTTTCATCAGTAGCTGATTTTAATAATTCATCCTATAAAGCTGCAGTTACATTTAAATTATATTTAGATGAAAAGAAATGGATTCCAAAGCCATGAAATTCCCATTTATGGAAATTTCTGTGTATTCTTCTTTTGACGAAAGAGTAAATTCACAATATTCTATCAAATGCATGAGATATTTGGTGGTATAGGTAAGGAGTATCAAGACAATCACACTTCCAGTGATGCCTATTGTTAAACCATGGAACTTATTATAACAAGTTGTAGAAATTCTGTTCTTTCATGCTTTTAGATTTTGTTTTGGTCCTTTACTTTATTTGCTATCAAAAAATACGTCCCATTCCTTCCTTGCATGGAAGTATTAAGATAATTAATAATAGGAAACGTCTCAGACAAGTAAGCAAGCCTGTCTGTAAAATCACATCTTTAGAAAATTGAGACCAAACTGGAAATGGATTGAGTTTATTGCCTAGTTTCAACATTTTGTTTTTGTTTTTGTTTTTAAAGCTTTTATTTATTTATTTGAGAGACAGAGAGCGCACAAGGCAGGGGCAGGGAGAGGGAGAAGCAAGCTACCTGCCGATCAGGGAGCCCCATATAGGGCTTGATCCCAGAGACCCTGGGATCATGACCGAGCAGAAAGCAGATGCTTAACTGACTGAGCCACCTAGGTTCCCCTAGTTTACACATTATCAATAAAACTTTTGCCTTAATAAATATCATGCCTCATTCATGCAACAATTTTTTAAATATAAATATGGAATTTTATAAATTCCATATTTATAAAATAGAGAATAATCTCAAATTTAATATATTAGCCTTTACATAATCACAGTTTTCATTATGACACCACGCTTTCTGTTTAGTTCCACTGAAAACTCTTTTATAGGAAGAGACTCTATTGATGAAGGAAGCTCCATTTTGATTATACTTTTTGCTCAAGCTCTGAAATCTGGGCAGTAATCCAGAGTGTTTCCCTGTTCTTGCAACTGTGAAATGTGCCATCAGAAAATACTTCTACACAAAACTTACACTCCAAACCACATTTGCTGACTACTTTTATACATTTCAGGGCTAGTCGTGTGTGTTGGCAATGAGGTTAAAAAAAAAAAAAGGAAAGGAAGGAACAAATGCACAAATGAGGGAGGGAAGAAAGAAAAAGGAAGAAAGGAAGGAAAGGAGAAAGGAAGAAAGAAAACTCCTTTCATATCAGCTTCATGTCTGAATTACAGTTATACTAAAAGAAATGCCATAGTAGCAATATCTGTGCATTCAACAAATTGCAAGTAAAATTGAGTCATTAGCTTACTGAATCTATGTTTCTGTCCTTACCATTAGACAGTTCCTAATTTTTGAGCTTTGGTGTCACTGGAAAGTGGTACTTGAGCTACCCACCTTGCCAGAGATACTCCCAATATCTTCAAACAAATATTATTGACATAATTTTTACTTATATCTTAAGAATATTTAGATTTTTATTCATAGTAAACCAAACTGCTACTCTACAAGAAGTCTTCAAAGTATAATGTTTAAGTGAGAATTATTGAATGTCTACCAGCTTTTGAATTCAAACTCTTTAAAAAAATTGTTTTGGGGGCCCCTGGGTGGCTCAGATGGTTAAGCATCTGCCTTCAGCTCAGATCATGATCCATGGTCCTGGGATCAAATTCCGCATCAGGCTCCCTGGCTGGGAGCCTGCTTCTCAACCTCTCCCTCTACTGCTCTCCCTGCTTGTGCTCTCTTGCTCTCTCTGTCAAATAAATAAATAATATCTAAAAAAAAAAAAAGTTTTGATTTTAAGTTACTTATGTTCTTTCTGTTATGTTTCTTCATGGTCTTAATCCAAAATAATATTTCCAAAATAATATATCTTGGTTTTAGCACTTTCCCATCACTTCTGACTAAAAAATAATATACCTTGGTTTTAGCATTTCCTCATCAATTCTGACTAAAAAAAATCAAAATAATATACCTTGGTTTCCAAATAATATACCTTGGTTTTAGCACTTCCCCATCAATTCTGACTAAAAAATCAAATCCAGTGTATAAGGAATTGTATATAATTTGTGGCAAAACCATTATGTATTCTACTGATCTTCATTTTCTTGAAGATACTTCCACTATCATCATTTGGCTTGCTCTAATGGCTGCATCTAGAAGAGCTATGTCTTTCTTGGCAAAAAGGTCTAGTGAAGCTCATTTCATCTTTTGTAAGTTAGGGTAAAAAAAATACAAATTTTATTTTCCTAATTAATAATGTTAGACTATAAATTTTAAAACAAGCTTGATTAAAAATTAAAATTATTTTAAAATAACAAGATGTAAAAATATAAATAATTAATTATTTTTCTCATATTTTTATATGTTTTTGGGTTATGGTTAATGAAATAATCTTAAAATGTCACACATTATAACACTGTGCCACATGTGAGTTTTATAACACCCAATTTGGTGTATACACTGCTAATGAGATGAGATCACTGATTCTTCACTTGGATGTCACAGCAATATTGAATTGTTATATAACATTTCTAAACATTTATTTTCAATTTCTGTACTTATCTCTCCTGTTCCAGACGAGTAACAAGGATCTGTGCCAGTTCAGTTACCGCACTTTGGCCTCAAAATTATAGGGCATAAAAATATCTTGTGAAATTTTTTAAAATGCAGATTCAGAGTCAATAGGTCTAAAGTAGAATCCAAGAATTTTTCAAAACCCCTTTGATGTTTCTTACAGGGAGTATTTAGACTATAGCTTTGTGATGCATTAAGAAAGCTGTATCCTTTCCTTTTATCCTGTTCTTATTTTACTAATCCTTGGAACAAAGTTTCTGAAAATATTGATTAGGAGTCACCTGGAGTGCTTGTCAACAAATAGAATCATAGTTCTCACTGCAGAATCTCTTGAGAGTTGGGCCTGGGAATCTGAATCTGCTTTTTTTTTTTTTTTAAGATTATATTTATTTACTTGAGAAAGAGAAAATGCATGAGTAGGGGGAGGGGCAGCGGGAGAGGGAGAGGCAGACTCCCTGTTGAACAGGGAGCCCGACATGGGGCTCAATCCCAGGACCCTGAGATCATGACCTGAGCTGGGGGCAGATGCTTAATGGACTGAGCCATCTAGGCACCCGGTCTTTAAAAAGCTTTCCCAGGCTTCTCTGTACATGTAAGTCTAAAACTCACTGGCCTGCATGCAATGTTTCATCTGCTTTCTTCCATTTTCTCCTATATTTCTAGTCATTTTTATTCAAATACAGCATGACATTTATTCTATTTTTAGATTTCTAATTGCTTCCTCTTTACTTTACTGGCTTCTATTTCCCTTCCACCAAGGTTTTCTTTTCTTTATTCTGTCCTTTAATGAGGTAACCCAATCTCATGACTTTAACATATAATGTCTGTGGATAAATCAATATTTCTAATTTAGCCTTCCATCTTTTGTTCCATCTTATATTTTTAATTCCTCTGGGCAACTCTTCTTTTATCTTTGGTATTTCAATAAAAGAATGAAAACATTGAATTTGTCTGCTTTCCCAAACTCTTCTATATTTGATTTTTTGGGGTACCATTTTATGAGTGCCACCATTTTCCCATTCCCTACGATCAAATCTTTAGACTTGTGCTTATTTCTTTCTATGATAGGCAGGATTCTTAAGTGGCTGCTGTGATTTGTACTCCCTGAAATTAATACCTTTTTGTAATTCTCTCCTCTTTAGTGCAGACAGAACTGTGATTTACTTCTAACTAGTAGAATATGGCAAAGGTGAAGGAATTGCCTAGAAGCAACTAAGGTCCCTAACCACTTAACTCTGAGTTAATCAAATGGGAAATTATCCTGAGTGGACCTGTCTTAATCACATAAGTCCTTTGTAAGCAGAAATAGGAGACACTCTGTTCCATGCTCACTTTGAAGAAATAAGCTGCCATGAATTCTATACCAGCAAGGAAATGAATCCTGCCAATAACCTGAAGAAATTTGGAAGTTGATCCTTCCTTAGTCAAGCCTCCAGATGAAATGCAGCCCCACTACCATTTTGATTTGAGCTTTCTGAACCTTGAGCAGAGTACCCAGCAAAGCCATGTCCAAACTTCTGACCTAAAGAAACTAGAGATAATAAATGTATATTGTTTAAGCCACTAAGTTTGGAGTAATTTGTTATGTAGCAATAGAAGAAGACTAATACACTTCTCTTCCCTCAATTTCCACATTTGCTCTTCAAATGAACTCTTCGAATGAGGCCGAATTTACTCTTCTGCCTATACAGTATTTCTTACTCTGGTCTTTGGCTTCTCATAGCTTCCACTTTGATTCAGAATCTCATTTATTCTCTTTTTTACTGAAATGTTCTTTTAAATGCTCTTCTGTCATCTGTATCTCATCCTAAGAAGCACTACAGGCACTGATCATGCCTGTCTAGCTAGAAAGGAAGAGGGTCACTGTGGTTAGAAAATAGAGTGGTGGTTTTGCTGTAGAGCAGTTAGATGATACTAATGTCCAGGGCAGGGCTACTGGAACAGAGGGCTGAGATGAAGAGAGAAGAACTCTAGAGATATGTTCAGAAACTCAGAAATCACCATGTTGTTTATGCTATCCAGGTGGACATTGAAAGTATAAAATATGCTGGTTATTTTAATATTGTAATATTAATATAATGAACTGACTATAAATGAAATGACCCATTTTATATTGTTTCTCATGCATATCTTCATAGAAATATAGTAATAGTGCCCCTTGACTTTTTAAGAAGATATAAAAAAGATATGCATTTTATCTAACTCTTTACAACTAAAAAAAGTCATGTATTTCAAAGTCCAGATAAAAAAATTTGATGCCATGTAGGTAAAAAACCTTGTGATTGTCAAACCTGCTAACAAAAGGTGACTCACTTAAGCTCTTTCATACAGTGGCTGCTTTCCACTAGGAAAAACAAATGCCAGTGTTAATCAAACCAGCACGAAAGTTAATTAGAACCCCAAGAACAAGCAGATGGGCTTTGCACCTTGGACACATGAGTACCCTATTTCTAAAAATGACCTCAAAAGATTGCATAACAATCAAGCCTGGCACAAATCAAAAATAACTAATTAACTTTTCATTTTTCCCATAGTAATTTAGTCTTGCTCCTTGAAAATATTTTTAAATTGAGAAATCCCCATTAATTTCATTGTATTCGTTGTTCAAAAGAGGGTAATGACCCTTTACTTGATTGTATATACCTGTCATTTATTTTTTATGTATTTCTTAAAAACAACTCTCAAACATGAAGCATCTTTAGTTAATGGCCTCATTAAATCTAAACACGAAGACAGGATTTCAGAGATCGGAAAACTTTCAAACATTACGTGGAAAATAGTTTCTTATCTACCTGGAAATTCAGAGAGAGATGGCTGTAACCTCTCCCACAGACACTACTGGAGGGACTGCCTCACCATCCCAGACCGCTGGAGGCTTGGAGTGGAAATATTAGGAAGATAGTGTAAAGGGAGGCTTTCTTCTCCACAGTTCCTTTGATGTTTTAGATGCTGCTCTCACCTCTCTCAGGGGTGGAATCTGCCCACTCATTGGTAGCCCAGACCCAACACTGATAAAAGAGAGGTCAGGGGACACCTCAGATGTCCCTGGGACAGGTTTTGTTTCGATATGTTAGTTTTGTGGGGGTTTTTTTCCCCTATAATCAATCTACTGAGGCCTACAATTATATTAACTGACCTGAACAAGCTTAACTTTGTCTTTCCCTTTCATTTTTGTATAGACTCCTAACAACTGGCCTAAATTTTTTTCTAACTGATGGCCCCCATGCTCCTAAGTTGCTTGTGACCTTTGGATACTCCCCTTGGTTTTGGGGAGCACCTTCCTTTCCTTACTTGAGAGTAGAATTCATGCCAAGCTTGACACCCCTAGATGGGAACTGCTTCACAAATAAATGTCTCATTTGTGAATTGTGATTTCCACTGCTGAATTTGGTGGGCATCATTACATGCATATCTTCATGTTTTTAGTACTTGTGGACACATTCGTAGACAGTATGTTATTTTGTTTTGTACTTTTTATTTTAATAAAGAAGCCAAATGTTTTACTATCTTTCTTAAACAGTCATTTATCTTGGTGCAGCAGTATTTCCTCATTTGTATAAAGTTACAGGAGCCAAAGAGATATATGGAAAAATTAAGATAATATTGAATATCTTCTGATGCATGCAGCTAAACAAATTTTATTTCCACTCTAGTTATTTCCAGAGGCACTTCCTTAATATACTGACAGGAACTCAGTGATAGATATGTAGACTAGTTACATCATTCAGGGCCTTTTTACAGAGAATAATGGCCTTAAAACATATGTTCTTAGAACTACTTTTTATCAGATACTATGAGAAACTGCACATTTTAGCTAGAGTCTAGTTTGAAAATCACCAACTGATTCCAAAAAAGGTATGAATTAAGTTTATTTATAATCATGATAAGTTCATGGAATTTTTCTTCTAATAACATATTTATAAAAACAGTATCTATTTTGCCATGGATATTGCTAAAATTTTCTATTTCATACCTTCTCTTCATCACTAACCTAAGACATATAGTGCTAAGACTCAGTTGTTTTATAATGATATAGTTGGGGATTCCATTTTCATTCCATATATGGTTTTGATATATTTCCTTTATGCAGTCATCTTGCTTGACTAATTGGTTCATAACATAATGTGCTGTCAGGTCCTGTATGTTCAGCAAGAGGTTAACTTCTACTTTTCCTGATAGAAAAGAGTTCACCAGAAGCTTTCTTACTTTCCAAATCATGAAATTATCAATTTTGTCCCTACTTCTAGGAGCCCAGAATAAATGGCATCCCACAAAGCTGTCCAAGATTGATTCCCAATGTTTGGCTGCAGTTTTTCTATGTTATTCATTTTAAACATTTTTAAAAATTTTTGAAATAATTATAGATTTACAGGCAATTGTAAACAAATGTGCAGAAAAGTCCCATGTACCTTTCCCCCAGGCTTACCCTATGCTACAATATCCAAACTAAGAAATTGACATTGGTACAACTCATAGAGTTTATTTAAACTTCATAATGCATACATGTAATCATTTGTGCGTGTGTGTGTGTGTGTATAGCTCTGTGCAGTTTTATCACATGTGTACATTTTGCATAACTAACAGGACAGTCAAGATAGGCACTCCACTGTATCATCACCACAAAATTCACTCAGGCTTGCTTTTTATAGCCATACCCATGTTCTTCCCCCAGCCCCACCTGCTGGCAACCACTAGTCTGTTCTCCATCTTTGTGCTATTTTTATGAACATTACATAAGTGGAATCATGCAGTATGTATCCTTTGAAAATTTTCTCTTTTCACTCAGCATAATTTTCTTGGAGTTCATCCAAGTTGTTGCCTGTATCATTATTTTCCCTTTTTATTGCTGAGTAGTAGTCCATAGTATGGATAACCATAGTTGGTTTTACCGTTCATCTGTTGAAGAACATCTGAGTTGTTTCTAGTGGTTTTCAGAGCTATTACAAATAAAGTTGCTATGCACATTTGTGGACAGGCTTTTGTGTAGACATAATTTTCATTTCCCTCAGATAAGTTATTGCTAAAGAGTAAAATAACTAGGTGGTATAGTATGTCCATTTTAGTTTTCGAAGGAACTGCCAAAGTATTTTTCAGAATAGTTGTATTATTTTACCCTCCTACCAGCATTTTTTCACCAAATTAGGAAGTTTTCAACCATTATTATATTTTTTAAAATATTCTTTTAGTCTTTCCCTCTCCTTTGTTTCTGGGACTCTGACGATATGAATATTAAATCTTCTGCTGTTGTGTTCCACTGATCCCTGAGTTTCTGCTAATTTTTTTGTTCTATTTTTTCTGTTTTTCAGATTGACTAAATTCTATTGATCTGTCGATCTTTCTTCAAGTTGAGTGATTTTATCCTCTGTTATCTCTACCTTACTACTGAAACCCTTCAGGTTTTTCATTTTTTTACTGTATTTTTTAGTTATGTAATTTTCATTTTTTTAATCACTTGTATTTATTTGCTGAGATGTTCTAGTTTTTGTTCTTAAAAATCGTGATTGATTGTTGAGGCATTTTTGTGATAGCTAAAATCCTTGTCAAATATTTCTAACATATAATTTATCTCAGTATTGGTTCAGTCGATTATCTTTTTTCGTTCTAGTTGTGATTTTTCTGGTTTTGTTTTGTTTTGGTTTTTTTGGCATGACAAGTGGTTTTCAACTGTACCATAGACATTATTGTTATGATTTTTGGAGGTCCTCGATCTTATCTAATCCTTCCATTTAGTGGGTGGTTGCTTAGTTTAGGTTTAATGTCTAGGTTCTGGTCTCCTTTGGCAGCTTTAGTTCCCATGACAGTTTAGTTTTCAGAGCCCTTGCAAATGCTATTTCAGTGTGCTTCATTCTTCGAGTACTTCTGGCGGTCCCCTCCAGTCCCTGCCAGTGGCATCTCTGTGGTGAATGGTCCTGGGTGTCACTTGGCCACCTTTTGTTGTGCATGGGAGAGACCTGGGCCTGGCTCTCTTTATATCAGTGGATTCAGGAGCTGTTTACACTGGCCTTGTAGGTGGCTCAGTGGTGAACGCAAGACCAGGAGTGCCTGAGATTTCACTGCTGCCACTGCTGCTGGTGGAGAAGGCTATAGATGGGACCTGCATTGTAAAGCAGGGGTTTGGCCTCACCACACGTCTGTCCTGGGCTCTCCACTGGTCCTTTGGTCAGAGAGCTGAGACTTTCCTGGATCATGTATGTGTGTGAATATTTCTCTGTATGTATTCATGTTGGGGATTCCTGGTTATAGGCATCCTTTTTGCCAGCATCTGGTTGATTAAAAGAAAACCCTAAATCTCAACATGTTGTTATTCCTCAAGTCCTGAGGTTCCTGGTGAGTCTTTCTTCTTTCCAGCTTTCAGAGTCCTTTATTCAATGCCTGATGGGTATTTTTCAGGGCATTTAGCTGTATTTAGAAATGAGAAGGTGAAAAGGGAGAAGTGAGTCTATATCTCATTCCAGAACCAGAGCTATTTATTTACTTTTTATTGTAAATGTATGAACCTAGTGTGGTGGTGGCAAACATAGAGGAGATAGGAAAATGATTACCTGCAAACTGGAAGCTCTCACTCAGTGATTTTGCATGTTTTTAAACTTATGAAAATGAGATCATACTTTATACATTTTTTTTGAAAATTGAGGTTTCTGTTCAACTCTATGAGAGTCATCACTATTTATGTGTATAATTTAAATTAACTCATTTCAGTACTCTCTATATTATATCTCAAGTTATTCACTCATTTATGTTGGTGAATATTTAGGCTGTTTTTAATTACATCTTTTATTTTTTAAAGTACCACATAGTAGCTTATTTTCTATCTGTATTCCTATATTTTACTCTATATCTGATAGTAAATGAGTAATGAAACATACTTAACTCTAAAAAAAAAAAGCTAAAGCTATGTAGATACCAGTAAAATAAAAAAAGTGATAACAGAATAATTAGCAAAACCAAGCTTTCCTTTGAAAATATTAATAGGCTAGAAAACCTTCTAGCTAAGATGATCAATTAAAAGCCAATATTTGGGGTGCCTGGGTGGCTCAATTGGTTAAGTGTCTGCCTTTGGCTCAGGTCATGATCTCAGCATCCTGGGATCCAGCCCCGCATCAGGCTCTCTGCTCAGCGGGGAGCCTGCTTCCAACTCTCTGACTGCCTCTCTGCCTACTTGTGATCTCTCTCCTCTCTGTCAAATAAATAAATAAAATCTTTTAAATAAATAAATAAATAAATAAATAAAAGCCAATATTTACTCCTACTTATTTAGTATTACTAGAATTCCTGGACAGTGTTATAAGGGCGAAAAAAAGCATAACTACTGTTAAAGATTAAGTAAATGAAATGAAAGTATCAATTAAGCAAAATGCAGAAGGAAATATAGGCATAAGCTATTGACACAAGTGAGATAATTATCAAAAACTATATCATCATTAACTTAATAATTTGAAGAGGATTTATTTATCTATGTAAATAGATAAAAATATAAAAGGCCAAAATTAGGGTAAGAAAAATAACTGAAAACCTAAATAAAAAAATTGAAACAATATTCAAAGACCTTCCCCCTTCAAAAAGTCCTGACACATTTGGGCTTAATAGGTACACTTTAAAGGAATAGATATTCCAGCTTTTAAGTTCCCCCAGAAAATAATAAAATGGGAGAGCTACCCAACAAGTACCCAACCCTATCTCACCAAAAAAACAAAAGAAGTTAGTTTTTTAAAAAGTATATATATGTATACATGACAATCAGATAGGGTTTGATATGGAGTCAAGGATGGTTCAAAATCAGAAAATTCTGGCAATGTAATTTATCACATTAAAGGACCAAATTAAAATATAATTAAATAACATTACATAATAATGTTCAATAATTATTTATTAAAAAATAAGCAGAAGGGATGCTTGGGTGACTCAGTTGCTTAAGTCTTGGCCTTTGGCTCAGGTCATGGTCCCAGGGTCCTGGGATGGAGTCCACATCAGGCTCCTTGCTCAACAAGGAGCCTGCTTCTCCCTCTGCCTGCACCTCCCCCTGCTTGTATTCGCTCTCTTTCTCTGAAAAATAAATAAATAAAATCTTTAAAAAAA
>CM052898.1:90121835-90226441 GCA_028534135.1 Potos flavus | reverse complement strand
AAAAAAAACAAAAACAAAATAAAATATCAACTTAGAGATTTCTGGTTTTCAGTTTGCATATAGGAGTTTGGAAATTGTCACTCTTTTCTAACAAGTAAAAAGCTGAACAGACTGGGGGCGCCTGGGTGGTTCAGTCAGTTAAGTGGCTGCTTTAGGCTTGGGTCATGATCCCAGGGTCCTGGGATGGAGCCCTGCATTGGGGTCCCTGCTCAGTGGAGAGCCTGCTTCTCCCTCTCCCTCTGCCTGCCGCTCTGCCTACTTGTGTTCTCTCTATCTCTCTGTCAAATAAATAGATAAAATCTTAAAAAAAAAAAAAAAGCTGAACAGACTGAAAAATTAACGACTCTTCTTGGATTGGTAAGAGAAGTGAGGAAAAGGGCAAACCACTCCTTCATGATTGGAGAAACAGACAACTAGCTGAATAAGGAGTCATGGGTTACCAGAGCAGAGACTCACAAGCACAAGCAATGGAAATTTGTACCAGAGTAGGAAAACGTGAACTAATTAATTGGTGAATTGGTGGAGGCTCAGTTTGGACACCTTAGAGAATTAAAAAAAATAAAAATCCAGGGGGACCCAATCATAGGGGATCCTGCCCAATTTTGTGAGATTTGACTCCAGGAGCTCAAGTAGGCTCCCACAGTAAAATCTGGAGAAAAATCCCCTTGAGCTACTGGAAGGAGGAGGAGAAAAAGAACCATATTGAAATATACCAGAGCATAAGGCTTCAAGGGAAGCTTGTTAACTAGGACCTAACCTTTTGGGTATTATTAGAGCCTAACTGACTTGGGGAAAGAGAAATACCCAATTCCAGCCTACTTTAGGCATTTTCTTCCATCTAAGATTCAAAAAGGTCCATCGGATGGGCAATCTGCCACAATCTTTGCAAGAGAAGCAACTATGACAGGGGTTGAGTCTGGATTTCAGTAGGATGAATTAAATGGTGGAAGATGGGGCAATGTCAAATAGCAAGTTTAGACTACAGCTAAGATGTTTAAGAGAGAAGCAAAAGAGAGAGTAGTAATAGGAAAGTATGATATCAAGAAAACAAGTTTCTCCCTTCCTCTTCATTTTTCTTCTCTTACCCCAATTCCGGTACAATCATGAATTCTGTAAAATTGAAATCTAGCCAACATTTCCATCTTTACGTAAGTAAACTTTTTTTTTTTCAGATGAGAAAGACTTGACTGTATTAGTAGGTTTTAAGGAGAGGTCAAGCAAAAAAGAAGAGGCAGAAGACAGGAGAAAGAAGGAGAAAATTGGTTTAATGAGGCTCTAGTGAGGAAATGGAGGGAGAATTAGGATAAAAGATTAGACCTGCCAAGAACAGGATTATCATCAACTTCAAGTGTAAAAAAAGAGGATAAATTGGGAGAGGGAGAAGAATGGAACATTTGTGTGTGGTAGGGATGGAAATTGAGGGAATTCATAGGGTGGAATTGCCTTTATTTCTCTGTGAATCCAGAGGCAGAATTATCTGCTGAAGGTAAGGTGTCAGATGAGGAGCTGACAGAAATAAAAGTCTGAAACTGAAAAAAAATTGGCATTTCCTCTTTATTAGAGTGGAACCAGCTCCAGGATACTTACTAAATGGCCACATCTCAACTACCTGAACTGCCTTCTCTGTTGTAAATTTTTTCTTACAAGTAGAAAGCCATGGCAAGCAACCTGTCACAGAGTTCCAACTGAGTGCTAAATGCATGTTTTTCTTTAAAACCTCCTCAATGATCACTAAACAGATGGCCTTCCACAGTTAACTTCACCAGAACATCTTGTCAAGCCAAGCCTGTTTAGCTTTGAAGATGGCATAAGTTTTCACTGGCCTGACTGTATTTCATAACAGGGCTGTTCACCTACTAATTATTTACACGAGCCTCATAGTTTTTATAAAAGCTAAGTTCAGGAAAAGATGTGACTGTCATTTCCTTTTCTTCTTTTTCTTTTTGTTTTTTCTAATTTATTGCTTTACTAAAAAGTTTCATTCTAAAACATGAGTCTAGTTACTTCATTCCTTTGCTTAAAATGTGTCATAAAGCCCCATATCCTAAGTTAGGGTAAGACTGTTATTTTCTACTGTGGCTCTCTAGTGTGACTCCGTGACTTGGACCCCTCAGCGTCATCACTTGTCCGCTCCACAGCCCTATCCTATGGTGGAGAGTTTTATTCTTAAAATCAACATTCCTGGTTTGGTCTCTGAGCCTTCACTCAGGCTGTTCTCTGTATCTGCATCACACCCCTCCTTGTACTTCATCATGCTAATTTATACTCAGGCTTCATGTCTCAGCGTAGACGTCACTCCTTCTGAGAATCTTCCCTAACTTTCCATAGGTTAATTACTCCTACCCTGTGGTCCTCTATTTCTGCTTTACAATTGCCTCGTTATCTATTCATCTCCCTCTGTATTTTTAGCCCAATAAGGTCAGATACCATATGTGAAGGGACACTTTCCTTTTTACACTACTTTGTATATCGTTTTCCTGACACACAGTAAGAATTCAGAAAGTATTTGTTAAGTTAAACCATGGTTTTGCTATTTTATGAGTTTCAGAAGAGAATGTATAAAACTAGCAAGATTGGAGTTTGGAGAAATGATTCAGTTGCTGGTGCCACCTTTGACTGAGTAGGTAACCTTGTAAAATTATTTAAACTTATTCGATCATTATTTTTCTTAATTGTGAAATGGAGTTAAGTCTACCTTCTTGTTGTAAGAAGTAAATAAAACAGTGTTTAGTTAGCACAATGAATAGCACAAAAATAGGGTAACATGAGGGATGGGTTCTATCTCATGCAATTTTTTTCTACTTAAAACACTAATGCCGACATTTTCTAATTGTTTCCCTCCTTTTCTTTTTCCTTCTACTCATTCTATCAAGATGGCAGCAGGAAGTACACTTGAAAAGAGCTATTTATACAGTAGTTGGGATATCAATAGCAACCGAAAATAACTAACATTTGTTAAGCAATTACTCTGTGTCTGACATTGTGCTAACTAGTTTATATGTACAATATTCCTAACCCTTATTTTTATCATTTTATTCATGACATTCAATGTTATGGAGGATGAATTCACTTGCTCTTCCTGCAGTCTGTGGTGACAGCGAAAGACAAGATAGAATCTCCTCAGTTATCTTGGTATTTCAGGTGGACAGAGTGTATGCCTAATACTACTTTTGTATTCTCTTACCTTTTCATAGCGATAGTGCCCAGTAGGAAGAGAGGGGATACATAAGGAGAAGTTGACTCTGAGTTGCTCCTCTCCTGCTTTCTGCTTGCAAAATATGCTTCTCTAAAGCTCTACAGATATGTCCCTTTCTTCTCAAATGTGTCACTGATTTCTTGGCCATCCTCTTCTTCGAACTCCAGTAAATATCCTGCACATTTAATATCACCAAGACTTCACATTATTGGTGGTTTGTGGTAGTGATGGTGGTGTGTGTGTGTTTTACGTAATTGCCTTCTTATTGTCATATTGTTCTGTTTTCCCTGTGGGTTTTTAACTTCTTAAAGGCAGGAACTGGTTCTTACTTGCCTTAAAACCCCAGAACCTCATATCTGCCGCATGATAAGCTCCCCCAAATTCTTGTTGAGTGAATCATTTTAAGTAAATCACCCCCCTTGACTTGACACATGTATACACATACTCACACCCACACATGAATATTTTCTAGATAATTGATACGGCTGTCACAATTGTGTTAAGATGTGTACTTTAAGGCTATTTGTAGCTTGCAGAGATTTATTTGGGCTAAGTAAAAGATTCTGTATGAGTAGTGCTGGCCCCTATAGAAAGTTGGGGTTCTGAGAAGAACAATCAGGAGAAAAGGGGTTTTCAAAATGAATAGGTTGTGCTTCTCTGTTAAAAGCAGGAATGATGAGAAAAGAAAGCAGAGCTAAGTATGCTAACATGACCTTGGACATTGTTCTGGACTCTGAGCTAACCTTATTCTGCCACCTCAGTCAAAATAATTTTCTCAATTAAGGTCTGTGTTCTCATCTATCAAATAAACGTGCTAAAAATGACCTTCACAGGATAGTCCTCCAGAAAAGCTAATAGATGATTGCAAAAATCTGAGAGAAGGACAAGCACTGGGTAAATCTTGAATAATAAATCAGGACCTTTCCGTACGAAGTCAAACTAGGAGGCATTTAATTTGGAATCTTCCAGTGTTTGGCTATCTGCTGAAGGAAGAAGGATCACAAGAAATGTATATATGAAAGAAGAGCTGACAGTTGAAAAACTAAAATGAAAAGTAACGACATAAACAATGTTAGGAGATGCCTTCAAGGAGACGAGTTCTCAGAAAGTTGAGATCTCAATTTAGAACATTTCTTTCTCTCTAATTGTTGTTCTGTGTGCTGCTGCAATATGATGAAATGGCCATAAACTTAGTGTGATAGGCTTGCAGAATAATTTAATTATAATTTAACATTTACTTTTATGTTATGCAATTACTTACATTGCTTTTTGCTGAAGACAATACATTTAAGCAGCTGCACACAATGAAAAAATAGCTGACAGGGTCAATCCTGAAGTTATACTAAGGTTTAGTTACATTCCTTTTTCACCCAGTGGACTTAACAAATTAGGCGGCATGAGACTGGTTCAAAGAAAATCAGACAAGTAATCAGGAATCCTTGATTCTCCTCTAACTTTTTCAAGATCTAGCTCTTATGAATTTTGTAGATTTCTTAATCTTTAGTGGGTTAGTGACCATTTTCTTATGATGAACATTGTCCCTGGATGATCAATATTTCTTTCATTCACTAACATTTTGTGAGAACGATACTAATGTTTACAGAATCAAAGAAAGGCTGTGTCATTTAAGAGATTAAATTCATCCCCAAAGCCAAAGTCATTGGCATGTATTGAGTGTCTACACTGAATCATGACGTTAGGCTTTCATTCTCACTCTAGATTTCCTTTGTATTTTTCATCTTCTTGAAAGTTTGCAGCATAAGGAATTCTCACATGAGCAGCTCTAGTGCAAAACATTTGTTGTCTGGGTTTCATAAAGTGACTTTATGAACATATCACTTAGAATATTTTTGTGTTAAATACAGTTCCCATTCTCTCTTTGTGACTTGAATATTAAACAATTTGTGTTAATATACCTTCTACTAACAACACATCAAATTTGACTTCTATAATTTAGAATTTGAGGTAATTCTGACAGTAATCAGGCTCTGTTAGAATTAGAAGTCCCAAGTAAAAGGTATAACTTACAGGCTTATAGTTTTTTAAAGTTTGCAGGTGACATAGAAATTATTTAGTGTGTATATATATTTATATACATATACACACACACTAGTTGTATTTGTGTATATATATGTATATATACTACACAAATAGTGTATATATATATATACACAATATAGATATAGATATATGATAGAATATATCTATATTCTACTATATCTGATATGTTTTAAGTATATATAATATGATATTCTATCATATATCTATATCTATATTATTTTATTAAGTCTATGTTTATATATTTTAGTCTATTTATATATTAAAAACTGACATGTACTTAAATGGTTTCATTGAGTAAAATCAATATAGAAAATTCACCCATTTAAAATGTAAAATTCAGTGTTTTAAAATATATTCACATGGTTGTGCAGCAGTCACTACAATATGATTTTAGAACATTTTTACCTCTTCTAAAAGAAACCCCATATCATCAATCCTAAGCAATCAATCCTTATCTCCCCTCACCCTTCCTACCTCCACTTCTAAGCAACCATTAATTTACTTTTCACCTCTATGGATTTAATTATTTTGAATATTTCAAGGAAATCAAATCACATAATATGTGTATTTTGTTATGTGATTCTTTTCCTTAGCAAAATACCTTCAAGGGTCACCAATGTGGTAACATGTATCAGTGTTTCATTTCTTTTTATTTCCAAATATATATTATTTGGATATATCACCTTTTATTTATATGTTCATCAGTTGATTAACATTGTGGTTGCTTGCTATCATTTTTTTTTTTTTTACTGCTAGGAAATGCTGCTAGGAACATTTCTTTGCAACTTTTTGTAGGGACATGTGTTTTCATTTCTCTTGGGTATATATCAGAGAGTATAATCACTATATCATATGTTAACTCTATATTTAACATTTTGAGGAAGAGTCAACGTGTTTTTCAAAAATGCTGCACAATTTTAAATTCCACTAACAGTGCATGAGGATTTGAATTTCTCCACACTCACCAGCACTTGTTATTATATTTTTGATTATAGACATTCAGTGGGTATGATGTGATATCTCTTTGTGCCTTTAATTTGCATTTCCCTAGTGACTAATGATATTGAGCATCTTTTCATGTGCTCATTGGTCATTAGTATATCTTCTTTAAGAGAAATGTCTATTCAAGTCTTTTGCCAATTTTTGGATTGGGTTGTTTAGTTTTTTATTGTCGAGTTTTAGGAGTTCTTTATATAGTCTACCTATTAAATCACTATCAGATATATGATTTACAAAAAAGTTTCTTTCAGTTTGTAGGCTATATTTTCACTTAATAATGCTCTTTGGTGAACAAGAGTTTTTAATTTTAATGAAATTCAACTTACCTATTTTATCTTTTGTTGCTTGTGCTTTTAGCCTTATATAGCGAAGAATCCCTGTCAAGTCCAAGTTTATGAAGATCTACCCACATGATTTATTCTAAGAGTTTTATGGTTTTAGTTTTTATGTTTAGGTCATTTGTCCATTTTGAGTTACTTTTTGTATATGGTGTGGGGAAAGGGTCTAACATCATTCTTTTACATGGAGAAATCCACTTGTTTCAGTACTACCTGTTGAAGAGATCATTCTTTTCCTATTGAATGGACTAGAGCCCTTGTCAAAAATCAATTAGCTGTAGATATTTGGATTTATTTCTGGACTCCTAATTTTATTCTATTGACCTCTATGTTTATCTGTATGCCAGTACTAGCCTCTTTTGAGTACTGTATCTTTTGTAGTTTGGACCACTTGCATTTCATGTGAATTTTAAGATCAGTTTTTCTATTTTTGCAAAAAAGTCTGTTGGAATTTTAATAGAAATTGCATTGACTCTGTAGATTGTTTTGTGTCATATTGAAATCTTACCAATATTAAATGTTCTTCTTTATGAACTTGGGATGTATTTCCATTTACTTAATTCCTTTCAGCAATATTTTGTGGCTTTTGGTGTATAAGATTTTTACCTCCTCCTAGGTATTTTATTCTTTTGGATATTTTTGTAAATGGAATTGCTTTCATAATTTACTTTTCAAATTGTTTAGTGTTTGTGTATAGGAATACAACTGATTTTTATGTGTTGACCTTATGTCCTGAGACCGAAGAATTCATTTATTACTTCTAGTAGTTTCCTTATGGAGCCTTTGGGATTTTCCACACATAGGATCATTTCATCTGTGAATAAGAATAACTTTACTAATTGTCTAATTGCTCTGGCTAAAACTTCCAGTATAATGTTGAATAACTGTGGTAAAAGTAGGCATTCTTTTAAAAAAAATTTTTAAGGTTTTTATTTATTTGAGAGAGAGAGAGAGACCACGCATATGAGTGGGGGAGAGGCAGAGGGACAAGCAGACTCCCGATGTGGGGCTCTATCCCAGGATGCCTTATCTTGTTCTTGATCTTAACGTGGAAGTTTTCAATCTTTTCACCATTGAGTATGATGTTAGCTGTGGGTTTTTCATACAAGCTCTGTAATATGTTGAATAACTTCCCTTCTATTTCTAGTAATGTTATAATATTTGCTTACAATAATCACATATTTTAAAGAACTTAAGGGAAGAAAAATAGTCTATTATATTACACAAATATTTACCATTTCTCTTGTTCTTCCTCCATTTCTAAATCACCACTTTCCCTCTATTATCATGTCTCTTGTGTCTGAAGAATTTCCCTTAGCATTTCCTTTGGAACAGATCTGCTGGTAATAAATTCTCTTAGTTAGGTTTCCTTCACCTGATAACTTATCTAACTTTCATTCTGAATGATATTTTTTCTGTATATTGAATTCTGGTTTGACAGTTCTTCCCTCTCAGCACTTTAAAAATGTTGTTACAGTACCAGTGGTTTCTGATGAGAAATCCATTATCATTTAGACCGTGATCTTCTGTAGATAATATACCATTCATTTCTCTCTGTTTGCTTTTAAGATTTTTTTCATCTGTAAATTTTCAGAAATTCAACTATGATAATTCAAAGCATGGATTTTTGTGTTTATTCTAATTGGGATTAGCTGAACTTCCTAAATCTTGATGCTTATGTATTTAACCAATTTGTTAAGTTTCCAGCCATTATTTCTTCAAAAATTTTTTCTGGCACACTGTTTTATCCTTTGCTCTGGAGCCCTGACCACGCAAATATTAGACCTGTTGATGCTGTCCGATGGATCCATAAAGCTCTGTTTAGTTTTGTCAGTCTTTTCTTCTTCTTGCTCTGATTGAATAATTAATATTGAACTATCTTCAATTTACTGACTCTCTCTTCTATCTTCTCTGTTTGGCTATTGAATCCTTCCAGGGAATTTTTGTTTGTTTGTTTTAATTATTGTACATTCTTGTTTTAAAACTTTTTTTGTTCCTTTTTTATCATTTATTTCTTTGTCTATTTCCATTCTTTTCAAAAATGTTCACTTGTACTTTTTGAAGCTCGATTATAATAGCTACTTTAAAGTCTTTGTCGGGTAATTCAACATCTGCATCATCTCAGAATTGACCTCTGTTGCTTTTCTGTTCTATTTAGGATATTGATTTTTTTTCCTGGTTTTTCATATGCTGACTAATTTTGGATTATATCCTGGACATTTGGTACATTGTGTCATGAAATTCTGAGTCCTATTTAATTCTTAGAGAAGGCCAACTTTGCGCGTGTGAGTGTGCATGTGTGTGGATGTGGATGCAGTGTGTTTTTATCAGTTAATAAACCTGTTTTATCAGTTAATAGACCTGGCTAGGTTTAGGCTGAAAGTTCCAAACTACCTTTTGTGAGTTATGGTTCTAAGTTGGTTCATTTTTAAAGGAGTTTGCAGTTTAACTGGCTCTGTCCATCTGTATGCCATCCAGAGGCCAGTGTGAGACCTTCAGGGTGGTCTACCAATGACGATTCAGTTCTCAGAGACTTTGGTGTGCTGTTTAGGGTCACACTCATGCATATGTAGCTCAGGTTATACATAATTTTGTGAGATCTCTTTCTTGAATTTCTTCATCTTTGCCATCTTCTTGACTCTCTGGCTTCCAGAGGCTTCCATTCTTCTCTTCTAGAAAGCTAGGACTTTCATTTCCCCACCTGGCTGTGTATGTCCCACAAATGTGTCTGCCTTTGTGTTCAGGCAGCAGGACAATTGAGAAAGAAAAAAGAATTGGGATCCTACTTCACATTCTCAGGACTACAGTTTATCATGTTAGAGAAAAGGGTTCTTTTCCCTCAGAGTTTGAGTGATTGCCCAGCTGCCATTGCCCAGCCCTGCCACCACTGCCGTGGGCTTGCCTGGGACTAGAATGGAGAAAATAGGAGGAAAAAGTGACTCCTACTCTCTGACCCTGGGGATCTCTTCCTTGTTGTTCAAACCAGAAATAAAGGTCTTCTCTTGGAACTTTTTTAGCCTACAGCCAGAGTGTAATTTTGGCCTTTGCAACTGCTTTTCCATCGAGTCTGGAGATACTGGAGGGAAAAATACAAGAAATTCACCCTTACATTCACCCAAAGTCTGACTTTGAGTTCTGTTTCCTTTATCATCCTGTCTGCTACCGGTTAACTTTTCAGGGTCTTTAGGTGGCTGTTCAATGCATCTGTCTAGGTTTTTAGTTGCATTCAGAAGGACAGACAGGATGAAGTATGTTTGCTTTTATCTGAACTGGCACCAGAACCTTAAATGCATATTGAAAAGATTATATTAAAATAGATTATTCCTTATTTCTGTCTATCTCATTTATTTGTTTTCCCTTTAGGTTTGTATTTTCTAAACCACTCTAAGCAAATGGCACAAATTCTTTTGGGGAAAAAAAAAACACAAACTACAGAACAATATTTCAGACCTTCCATTGGTATTTAGAGTTGTGTTTTTATTACCTTATTACCAAGAATGACTTCTTTATATTATTCCACTAATTTTAAGTTCATTTTCTATAGTTGTATCTGTGGCACATCATATCATTTTCTGTGTAACAAGTTGTTAGATAAATACTTAGAGGAACTTGGAATTTTAATTAAATTTATCTATTTAAATAAAAGTTCTTATAGGTATGTATGCATATTTAAGAACAGTGAAAGGAAAGAAAGTAAAATTTCAGTAAGTCTCCCTCCCATTGCAGGAACACAGTAAATCTCACCTGTCGTATATACATACACAATTCAGAGAGCTTGCTGAATATATGTTTCAAAATAAGATACAGATGTAGAATGCTGATTTTTAGGCAAATTCTTCTTATTGAACTGACATATAATCTAGAAGATTCTCTCTAATCTTATGGTCATCAAAGCTCATTGTATATTTTTTACTGCATAATTACAGATGTACTAAATATTTGGTGGTATTTCATAAGAAGAAGAATGTAAGTAAGTCCATGTTTAAGCTGTTGAGTAAGAACACTGGAGTGGGAAAAGAAGTGCAGGACATGATCTTAGCATTGAAAAGATTTCTGTGTGCCTGAACTTGTGTGAATTTAAGAAACAAAACTGATTTATAACTAAGCTAGTAAGGGTGGAGGTAAAGCTTTTTTAGAATCTGTAATGAAAAAAAAAAAAATGGTTATGTTTCCCTAAGGTAGATCTTTTTGTGGTAGACTATAACAAAGCAATAAAGGAATCGGCAATACTTGCATACCCAGTGGACTATTTAAATATTACTGTGACTGAGAACAAAAGACTTCAAAATTTCCCTAGCTCTCTTGTTTAAATCTATATGGGAATACAGATTTAGAACTAAATGGAGCACAATCACACAGGGAGCCTCTAGAGGCTACAAGGACTATGAATATTGATGGCAATTCACTTCTGTGTTGTGCTCTGAACAAATGACAACAGAGTAGTAAACAACTATTTCCTTGGAGATGCAAATAGATTCCATAGGCTGTGAACTGAGACTCTTTCCCACTCAGATCTTATTCAGAGCAGTGTATTTAGAAGGGTACACATACCCTAACAATTAGGCTGAGTATGGCAAACTAGAAACAAAGAAACAGAATTAGTTCCAACTCATTATAACTGTAAACAAGACTTTTTCTCTCTCTCTCTCTCTCTCTCACCAAGTAGGCTAGAGATGGCATTATTTTTGTCTCACACACACTTTTAGAAATAAATTAATTCATTCTAGGAAAGTTGCCTTTAAGTATTTAACAAGATTTTGCTGGCTCTGAATTCTGCAAGTGCTACCTTTCAGAGATACAGTATTTTGTGGAAGATTTTTGCGAGTATCATTTTTACTCATTGAAAAGCTCTATCTTCCAAATAGGAAAATTTCTCTCTGGAGTCTACAGAGGTTCATAAGCGACCTTCCAGATGACAAAATGCCATCAGGACCTAAGGGGAAGGTAAAACATTAGAATAGCTGGTGCAAAAATCTGAAAACGATATTCTGAAGAGAAAAATAGATTCCTTTCTCTTGGAGGACAAAAGCAACTTAATGCTGTTGGATTGAACTTTAGAGAAAGAAAAATATGCTCAACCTGAAGACAGAGGAGCAAATAGTCAGAAATAGTAGGCTTGAGTAGTAAAACTGTCCACATAGAATTTAGCGCGATGGCTATAAGTAAGTATTTTAAAGCATTAGCATTAAGAACAACGTTTTTCAAAACCAGGCAAATTTAGATTATTTACAAGAACAACGTTTTTCAAAAGCAGGCAAATTTAGATTATTTACAAAACAAACGAAAGAAGTAAACTTGTATATTGCCTTTTATTTCTATAAGGAAAAATAGTTACAAAGTCTATATTGGAATCCCGGTAAATATTCTAAGAACAAGGGCTACGTATTATTCTCCTTTGTGTTTCTAGGACCTAAGTTGAACTCTAAATACAGATATCAACCAAAAGTCTGTCTACATAGCATGTGCTAAGGTACCCATCTATAAGGATGCTCAGATATCACTGGAAATGCAGTAGGATGGAGTGGGGGAGTATTTTCCTGTCTTCCTCTTAGGAAGACCATTACATTCTGTTAGAAGGGATTCTTTGATATGTCTTTGCATTTGGCAAGTTAGACCTTAATGAGTATGTTCAAGCAATAATAGATAACTAGTAAATTGGCTTCTAAGGAGCATGGATTTTTTTTTTTTTTTTTAATTGTAGGGCTTTAGAGTTCTCCAGTGGAAAGTACAAGCTCGTCAAAGAGCAGAGTGACAGAAGGGCAAGAAGCAAGATGAAAGAGGAGTTTGAGCTCTGCCACCAGTAGTTGTCCTTTGGTCTTTCTGACATGAGATACTCAGTGTCCTTTCTAAATAAATATTTGAAATATTTACACAACAATTGTTAAAAGAGGCAGCAAGTTGTTAGTCTTGGGGCACCCACAGGATTGCATCTGGGTCTGCTTATATTTTTCACCATCAGAGGTGCTATATTCACGTTGAATGTTATTTATTTGCTTTCTTGTTAGAGGATATTTCTGCTAACAGGAAGTAGGAAAAGTCAATTTGAGAGTTAGGGACTAGATTTTGTAGATTCTGTTGGAGGCTGTCAATCATGTCAACTTTTCTTGAAACATTACTCTCTACCTTTGTGCCATAAACTGGGCTGTCTCAGCTGAAAACCTTCCTCATTCCTGTATTGCTAGTAAAGTTTCCATGCAGAGCTGCTGTCAAATATGCACACACTCTCACATCTCACATTCTAAGGGTCTTTCCAAGATGCAGCTGAGTCCTGATAAGCTGAGGGTATACGTCAGTTCTTATCTTGACACACTTGCAGCAAGCTGATCCAACCATGGCCCTATTTTCTCCAACCATCATTAAAGATGTTAAGCTCCTTAGATCATCCATTTTCTCAGCCCACTACTGTTCTCTCTGGGCAACTCCCAAAATTTCAAATGTGCTGAGAAACTTCTGTTCTTTGATTATTAGTCTCTCATTCATCTTTAATCACCTCACTGATCCTTCCTGATAATGCCTGTCCTTAAGTGAGCACTGGCTCTTCTTTAAGGAAATCCTCTTCCTGGTAGCTTTCCTCAGCTAGCAGTGGAAGGAAGGCTGTCATGCTCCAAAACCCTCTTTGTATTTTGGTCTGGGTTTGAATCCATGGCCAGAGGCTGCTGGTTGTCTCTGGTTATTCGTTCTCCTTTCTTTTATTGTAATGGAAGTTTCAATTTTTAGCTAAGTCATAGTCAGCTTGAATAAGGATATTTCCCAGAATCCCTTACAATTGGGTGGTATGTGACTAAGTTCTGGTTAATGGAATATCAGCCGGAGAAGCATATAAACTTCCTCAAATGTCTTTAAAGGGTGAGAGATGGACCTTTCTTCTCATTCTTCCCTCCTATTAGCTGGAGGTGGTTGTGATGGTGGAGCTGGAACAGCTGTGGCTTGTGGGATGTTGGCCACAAATGTCAGAGCCACAGGAAGAAGCCTTGGTCTCTGATACCTTGAGTATTCTAACTACATTGGACTGCTTATTCCTATTTAAGAAATAAATGGTAAATATCGATCATTTCCCCCTACTTACCACCAAACATAATCATAACAGAGATAGGGTACTCCTTTTCAGTGTTGATTCTACTCTATCGATAAAGCCAGTTATCCTTTGAGATTCATGTTATTTGCCTAAAACATCTTCCATCGCTGCCCTCTCTTGACCTCACTCACTCCCTCTTCCATCAAAGATCTCAGCAGCTACTCTCACGGATTGTTTCCAGCCCCCATGTTCTGGCAGAGTGACTTCACTATCCCTGTGTAGAAAACACTGTCACCCCACTGACATCTTAAGTTCTTGTCTTTCTTAATTCCTTTGACTTTTCCCATTTGTATTAGTTGAGATAGAATAAGTTATGTGACAGTAAAAAACAACCCCCAAATCTCAATAGTTTACAGTAACAAAGGTTTATTTCTTGCTCATGTTATAAGTCCATTATGTGTCATCTTCACTCTACTGCCCATGCTGGCTTCTAATGGAGACATTGCTGCTCTTATGGGAGAGGTAAAAAGACATGGTAAGCCATGTGCTGGCTCTTAAAACTTCTGCTCAAAAGTGCCACACATTAATTATACTCAAAGTTCATAGGCTAAAGTAATTCACTTGGCCAAATGTAGTATCCATAGGGTGAAAGCTGGACAATTTTTGTGAAAAATAATATAACATTCCATACTAAAGAATACTAAAGAATATGACATAAACAATACGTATTTATAGACTGATTGAAATATAAAATCATTTTTTCATTGAAAATACGATATAATTTTTATTTTGAAGAAACAGAGATCATCTAATTCTATCTTTTATCCAATTCTGAAACAATTTTGTTTCATCCTGACAAGGATTTGCTATTCTTTCTTTAAAAACTGCTTAATAAAGAACTTAGTACCTCACAACAGAATTCATTGATATTTAGTTTTACATAGATACGGTTATTTCAGTGGCATTCAAAAGGATCAAGGTAAACATGTGGAAGAAATCCCATTCAACCTTAAACTTTAAATGTTGAGTCTCTGTTGTTAACACTTCTTTGTAACAAATTGAAATTTGTCTTCTCATAATGTCTGTCTTTTGGCTCTTACCTGAGTTCGGAGATGAAGAATATGGTGCTAGTAAAGAGAACTTGTCTGATAAATTGAACAGCACATATTCTCTCTAAAGAAGGTAATTTTTACTCAGCTTCAAACTGTATAATCCAGGAAGTTACTCTTTTACCCTGCCCATAGGTTAATTTACCCTTAATTGGAGAAATGGGTTTCAGTTAAAAGCAAAGCAAATTAACACTAATAGGTAAGCCACAGCATATCTGCATGCTATATCTGGCCTTAGGGTCTGCAGAATGTGACCACTATGTAAGACTGACTGACATAGCTTAAGTATAAAACCTCTCCCCTCTGGACTTTTTTTGTTATTGGCAGCTCAGCCTAGTTGAAAAACTGAAGGAAACAAAACTTTGAAAATAAGAAAGCCAGGAACTGGGGAAATACCCTAAATGTCTCATAGGTGCCTCTTAATCTGTGAGTTTCATAACATCGTGGCCAGAGACAGTGAAATTGTATGTATGACATGGAGGGTTCCATCCCAACAGGGCTGGACCTGATAAGAAAGGTAATTGATGTCTCTCATGAACATGGTTTCTATCTTGGTATGGCTTTAATTATTGATAAATCTTTTTAAAAAGGCAGAGAATCAGAAGCAGCATCTGTAGTATGCAAACATGTGAAAACTCCCTCCTGCTAAGAACAATGAAGAAGCCTGTCTGTTTTTTGTCATTCAAGCACCCATGAATCACTATTACTTCTATTACCCTGCCTGGTGTTTCTTATGTTTATAAAGATATCTTGAGATAGTATTGCTTTTTTTTTTTTTTTTTTTACTAAATACAATTATGTATTTCTTCTGTTCGCTTCAAGTATTTAGCTTCCTTTAGAGAACACAGTTTCCTGAAGAGTTCACAGCCTTGTATTCAATGCTTCACTCTAGGATTATGCTGTGTATCAGCCTCCAAATTGCTGGTCAGTAATTTCTGGAATCTATCCTTTTTTTTCTCATGTTAAAAATTAGTATATTTCTTTATTCTGTATTTCTGGGTTTTGTCGTATTTGTCACAATTCTTCAATAATCACTAACAGTTGGTTCTGTGATCATAGCTATAGATTTTGTTTCCTGGGATATAATTAGTCAGAACCCAGGATCTGGAAGTCATCTAAAACAGCTTGTGTTATTTCGATTTTTGTTCGTTTACTCACCAAGTATTTATTTAAGCCCAACATGTTCGGATTAGGAGTTAGGGATGGAGCTATAATAACTAGAAACAGATTTTGCTTTCTAAGACTTCAAGTATCATCATAATAAGAATTAAAGGGATTGAGTCTTGCCTGTGTAGAAGGACTACGTATCAGATGTTTGCTTCCTAATGCTCATTTTTTCCTCTCAGTGTCATGGGAGTGATGGCATTCATTTTATAAAAGAGGAAGCTGTTGAACAGAGGGTTCCAATGAGTTATTGAAGAACTCACAACTAATAAGTAGAAGTATCAGTATTTAAACCTAAAGTTTATATTCATATCAAGTTACAACTCTGGCCCTACTCAACTTGAACTTCTGTCTCTCATTAGTCCATTTGGCTGTGGTAGGTTTGGCTTTAAGGCCGTTCTTCTTAATGGAAAAGGCTGAAACAAAATAGGATTCAGGGTAATGCTTATTTTCTCTCTCCCACAGATGTTTCCTAATTCCATCGGTGGACATAGATGACTGTGCAAAACTATTATTACAATACAGGAGATTGTCCTTTTCTTCCTGCTTTGTCTAGCCTTAACCATACTTGTAAATACCCTTTACATTGTTTGTCCTAAAACTTGTTCACAACTGTCCTTTCAATACATTTCAACATCTCTATCATGGGTTTTTTCTCTCTCCTTTTTTATGTGTTTCTTCTTTCACTTATTCATATGTCCTTTACCTGGAATCATCAAAGACATCCCTGGGAGCTGTATTTTAAAAGACAGTATACTGTTGATATAAGCCAAACACAGAAAGGAAAAAAAAAAAAGAAAACTGCATGATCTTACTAACTTGTGAAATGTAAAAAAGTCAATAGAGACAGAGAATAGAACGGTGGTTACCAAGGATGGGGAAGTGGGGGAAATATAGAAATGTTGGCCAGAGGGTACAAAGATGTAGTTATGTAGGATGAATAAGTCTAGATATCTAATGTACAACAATAGTGCTATAGTTAATAATCCTGAATTGAATACTGAAAATTTGCTAAGAAAGTAGATTTCAGGTATTCGCATCACACACAAAAGAAAGGTAACTATGTGAGGAGATGATATGTTAAATAGCTTGACTATGGTAGTCATTTTACTATGTGTATGTATATTAAATCATCATTTGCACACCTCAAATATATACAGTTTTTATTTAAAAATTAATTAAAAAATAAGTGCCTTCTTCGCCCATGGTTTATTCTTCTTAGGAATACACAGCTATTACATTTTCTCTTTAATTGAAATATCTTGCCTCTGAGTATATTTGATATAGCAGTAATCCTTTCCATCCCCCAAATTTTTAGAAATCAAATTTCATTAAATCTTTTTCTGTAATAGTGTATCCAAAAGTAAAGAGCATCCTCTTTTATGACATTCAATTCAGTATTTACAAGCACAGTGATGCAGGTTATACTCTGCACAAAGGTGCCCTGCTAAGGAAACATGATTGGGGGCTGTAATCAGCCTGAGTTTAACTCTCCAAGTCATGGGGCTGTGGCATGAAGCTTGATCTCCTCCCCCCACACCCACGTTCCCCCCTCCCCCATAAGATGAGACCAGGTCTAGGGTTCCCTTCCTTAGCTAATATGACATGATCTTTTTCTTCCAAGCTTCCTGCCATTTTCATTTCATCAATAAATTCTTTTTGGTAATACTTAAGTCTAGAGCAGCAGTAATCTTTATTATTTCCACTCATCTTTGGACATGAAAAATCAGCAAGATAACTTAATAGAAATTGCTTTGCTTTGATCAATGTGAGTTCTAGTCAAATCTAAATAGGTGAAATTACCCAACTCTTGGTAGGCATCTTTGCTAAGAAAAAAAAAAACTGTATTAGAAAACATTTAATTTGTTCAGTCTGGTCAGTGGCCAGTAGCAGCCAAAAGTATTCTTTCTTTTTAATCCTATTTCATCTTTATTGACATAGCAACCTACATCCCATAACGAAGTTACTAATAAAAGTGATAAAAGGAAGGATTTTGATATTTGTTTTTTTAGACATACAGTTCAAATCCTTGTTTTTCTCAGAAATTCTTTTATTAATTAATTTTTAATTGAATTAGCATATAATGTATTATTAATTTCAAAGGTAGAGGTCAGTGATTCATCAGTCTTTTACGATACCCAGTGCTCATTACATCACATGCCCTCCTTAATGTCTATTACCATTACCCCATCCCCTGATCCCTCTCCCCTCCAGCAACCTTTAATTTGTTTCCTATGCTTAAGAGTCTCTTATGGTTTGTCTCCCTCTCTAATTTCATCTTGTTTTATTTTTTCCTCTCTTACCCTATAATCCTCTGTTTTGTTTCTTTTTTTTTTTAAGATTTTATTTATTTATCTGACAGAGAGAGAGAGCTCACTGAAGGGGGAGCGGCAGGCTGAGGGAATGGCAGGCAGAGGTAGAGGGAGAAGCAGGCTCTTCACCAAGCAGGGAGCCGGATGTGGGGCTCAATCCGAGGACCCAGGGAACATGACCTGAGCTGAAGGCAGCCACTTAACTGCCTGAGCCACACAGGTGCCCCTGTCTGTTTTGTTTCTTAAATTCCACATATCAATGAGATTGTATAATTGTCTTTATCTGATTGACTTATTTTGCTTAGCATAACATCTTTTAGTTCTATCCAAGTCATTGCAAATGACAAGATTGCATTTTTTGTTGGCTGAGTAGTATTCCATTGTGTGTGTGTATCTATATTTATCTATATCTATATCTATATCTATATCTGTACTACACCTTCCTTATCCATTCATCTGTCAATGGACATCTGGGCTCTTTCCATAATTTGGCTATTGTGGACACTGTTGCTATAAACATTGCAGTGCATGTGCCCCTTTGAGTCACTATTTTTGTATCCTTTGGATAAATACCTAATAGTGTAATTACTGGGTCATAGGGTATTTCTATTTTTAACTTGTTGAGGAACCACCATATGATTTTCCAGAGTAGCTGCACCAGTTTGCATTCTCATCAACAGTGTAAGAGGGTTCCTCTTTCTCTGCATCCTCTCCAACATCTGTTGATTCCTGAGTTGTTAATTTTAGCCATTCTGACTGCTGTGATGTAGTATCTCATTGTGGTTTTGATTTATATTTCCCTGATAATAAAGTGATGTTGAGCATTTTTTCATGTGTCTGTTAGCCATTTGTATGTCTTCTTTAGAGAAATGTCTGTTCATGATTTCTGCCCATTTCTTGACTGGATTTTTTGTTTTTTAGGTGTTGAGTTTCATAAGTGCTTTATAGATTTTTGGATACTAGCCCTTTATCTGATATGACATTTACAAATATCTTCTCCCATTCTATAGGTTGCCTTTCAGTTTTGTTGATTGTTTCCTTTGCTGTGCAAAAGCTTTTTATCTTTACAAAGTCCCAATAGTTTATTTTTGCCTTTGTTTCCCTTTCCTTTGGAGACATGTCTAATGAGAAGTTGTGGCAGCCAAGGTCACAGAGGTTGCTGCCTGTGTTCCCCTTTAGGATTTTGTTGGATTCCTGTCTCACATTTAGATTTTTAATTCATTTTTAATCTATTTCTGTGTATGGTGTAAGAAAGTGGTCCAGTTTCATTCTTCTGCATGTGGCTGCCCAGTTTTCCCAACACTATTTGTTGAAGAGACTGTCTTTTTTCCATTGGATATTCTTTCCTGCTTTATTGACAATTGTTGACCATAGAGTTGAGGGTCCATTTCTGGATTCTCTATTTTGTTCCATTGATCTGTTTGTGTGTTTGTGTTCAGTACTGCACTGTCTTGATGATTACAGCTTTGTAATAGAGCTTGAAGTCCAGGATTGTGATCCCACCAGCTTTGGTTTTCTTTTTCAACATTCCTTTGGCTATTCAGGGTCTTTTCTGGTTCCATACAAATTTTAGGGTTATTTGTTCCAGCTCTGTGAAAAAAGTTGATGGTATTTTGATATAGATTGCAATGAATGTATAGATTGCTTTGAGTAGCGTGGACATTTTAACAATATTTGTTCTTCTAATCCATGAGCATGGAACATTTTCCCATTTCTTTGTGTCTTCCTCAATTTCTTTCATGAGTGTTCTATAGTTTTCTGAGTACAGATTCTTTGCCTCTTTGGTTAGGTTTATTCCTAGGTATCTTATGGTTTTGGGTGCAATTGTAAATGGGATCAACTCCTTAATTTCTCTTTCTTCTGTCTCATTACTAGTGTAAAGAAATGCAACTGATTTCTGTGCATTGATTTTATATCCTGCCACTTTGCTGAATTCCTGTATCAATTCTAGCAATTTTGGGGTGGAGTCTTTGGGTTTTCCACATAGAGTATCATATCATCTGCAAAGAATGAGAGTTTGACTTCTTCTTTGCCAATTCAGATGCCTTTTATTTCTTTTTGTTGTCTAATTGCTGAGGCTAGGACTTCTAGTACTATGTTGAACAGCCGTGATGATAGTGGACATCCCTGCCGTGTTCCTGACCTTAGGGGAAAAGCTCTCAGTTTTTCCCCATTGAGAATGATATTTGCTGTGGGCTTTTCATAAATGGCTTTTATGATATTGAGGTATGTTCCCTCTACCCTTACACTGTGAAGAGTTTTGATCAAGAAAGGATGTCGTACTTTGTCAGATGCTTTTTCTGCATCTACTGAGAGGATCATAGGTTCTTGTCCTGTCTTTTATTTATGTAGTGTGTCACATTGATTGATTTGTAGATGTTAAACCATCCTTGCAGCCAAGGAATAAATCCCACTTGGTGAATAATCAAGTGGTTAATAATCCTTTTAATGTACCATTGGATTCTATTGGCTAGTATTTTGGTGAGAATTTTTGCATCCCTGTTCATCAGGGACATTGGTCTGTAATTCTCCTTTTTCGTGGGGTCAGAGTAATGCTGGCCTCATAGAAAGAGCTTGGAAGTTTTCCTTCCATTTCTTTCTTTTCTTTCTTTCTTTCTTTCTTTCTTTCTTTCTTTCTTTCTTTCTTTCTTTTCTTTTCTTTTCTTTTCTTTTTTTTTTGAAACAGCTTCAGAAGAATAGGTATTAATTCTTCTTTAAATGTTTGGTAGAATTCCCTTGGTAAGCCATCCGGCCCTGAGCTTTTGTTTGTTGGGAGATTTTTTTTTTTTTTTTTTTTTTTGGATTTTATCTATTTTGACAGAGAGGAGAGAGATCACAAGTAGGCAGAGAGGCAGGTAGAGAGAGAGGAGGAAGCAGGCTCCCCCCGAGCAGAGAGCCCGACGCGGGGCTTGACCCCAGGACCCCGAGATCATGACCTGAGCCGAAGGCAGAGGCCTTTAACCCACTGTGCCATCTGTTGGAGATTTTTGATTACTACTTCAATTTCTGTTCAGAAATTGGGTCTGTTTAGGTTTTCTATTTCTTCTTGTTTCAGGTTTGGTAGTTTATACCTCCTTAGGAATGCATCTATTTCTTCCGAATTGCCTAATTTGTTGGCATAGAGTTGCTCATAATATGTTCTTATAAATTGTTTCTATTTCTTTGGTGTTGGTTGTGATCTCTCCTCTTTCATTCATGATTTTATTAATTTGGGTCCTTTCTCTTTTCTTTTTGATAAGGCTGATGAGGGGTTTATCAATCTTATTAATTCTTTCAAAGAACTAGCTCCTAGTTTCATTAATCTATTCTACTGTTCTTACGGTTTATATTTCATTGATTTCTGCTCTAATCTTTGTTATTTCTCTTCTCCTACTGGGTTTAGGCTCTATTTGCTGTTCTTTCTCCAGCTCTTTTAGGTGTAGGGTTAGGTTGTATATTTGAGACCTTTCCTGTTTCTTGAGAAAGGCTTGAATTGCTATATACTTCCCTCTTAGGACCACCTTTGCTGCATCCCAAAGGTTCTGAACAGTTGTGCTTTCATTTTCATTTGTTTCCATGAATTTTTTAAATTCTTCTTTAATTACCTGGTTGACCGATTCATTTTTTAGTAGGATGCTCTTCAACCTCCCAAGTCTTTGAGTTCTTTCCAAATTTCCCACTGTGATTGAGTTCCAGTTTCAAACCACTGTGGTCCAAAAATACACAGGGAATGGTCCCAAATCTTTTCCAGCCAAAAATATTCTTGGTGAAATAGATATTATTCTTAATTTAGTGTTAGAAGACCAATGTTCAAGTCTTGGTATCAGTTTCCTCTTACTAACATCATCACCTTTTAAAAGTAACTAGTCTTCTCTGTATCTTTTTACCTTCTATAAAATGAGATCAAATGGAATAATATGAATGAAATTTTTTAACTCTAGAAATTAGTGTAATAACATAATCTCTTATGTTTTTCACCTCTCTTATCCTCACCTAAATGAATATCTACCAAGCTATAATCAGATGGATCTTAGGTGGTCATTTGTTTGGTTTGGTTTTTGTCTCTGTGTTAGAAGCTAACTTGAATGACTACTCCAGAACTTTGCTATTTTACCAAAAGTCAGAGTCAAAATATGTTGGCGTGTGCTTTTAAGTGTTACAATTTAGCGTGACACAGTATTTTACTAGTTAAAGATTACTTAATGCCTTACTGGTACTATTAGTAATTGTCATGACAAATCTATTCCCTTAGGACTCAATTATATATAGAGAATCTGTAGTTGTACAAGTCTTTCAAATATTTATATAAAAGAAGATGATTTATAATCACATAATTCAAAATCTCAGACTAAACTGTTTGGGCTCTGAAAGATACTGGCTAAATGATCTTATGAAAGAAGTAAATTTAATTTTCTGAGACTCAGTTAATTCATCTAAAAAATAGTGATAACAGTCTTGCTAACTGTGAAGAATAAATGAGACAATGTAAGATACTGTGTATGAAAAGTACATTATCACTGGTTAATTGATATAGTTACTTTTAAAAAATTGCATCTTACACCATTATAAAATTATGAGTCCATCTAAGCTTGTGTAAAAATGTTGCACAGTTCCGGGGGGGGTGCCATTTCCAGAGAATTCCATGTAAGTGGCATGCCTTGGAGTTGTGCAGAGTCTTAGCTTTGAACTCAAGTAGTTTACTCCATGGTCTCTGGATTCCACTAACTCAACAAACATATATTCAGTGTCTAGTAGGAGGCTGGCAGTGTGCTTAGATGACAAAGACAAATAGGACACCGTTCTTTTTTAATAGAGTATAAAGCTTAATAAAAATTTTAGATGGAGAATTACGCTAGAGGAAAAAAGTAGCAAGGGCTTTTGCTTTCACATACTTAAGCACACATTAGGAATATGTGTCTTCTCTGGGTGGAAAAGTTAGAAAAAGCTGTTCTTTATAGGGAGTGCAGGCTTCATGCCACAGACCCATGACTTGGAGAGCTAAACTCAGGCTGATTTCAACCCCTACTCATGTTTCTTAGCAGGGAATCTTTGCACAGAATGCAGCCTGCACAACTGTACTTGGATACCCTGAAGTGAAGATTATAAAAGAGGGTGCACTTTACTTTTGGATATGCTATCACAGAAGATCCAGTCACACTGGCGAACCTCAAAATTTTGCATTATTTGTAAAAAGCCAAGTTACTATGTCTTAGTTCATTGTTGCATTTGATGAAATATGAATCTGGCATTTACAATAATTGAACAGCAACTTAAATTTTTACTGTAGTGCTTAGAGAAAATGCCAAAAGGGATTGCATTCACAAAACAGAGCTTAATTCTTTTTTCTTTGTGTCTTTCTCTTTCAATATCTCGTACCCATGGGTGGGTGGGAGTGGAGGAAATACATTTCTTCCTATCCCACTGGTTTAAAAGTCATCAGATTTTTATAGGAATTGGCCTTATTTACAGGTAGAATAAAGATGAGAAATGTTGTAACAAATGTGATGTTTAAGAAAAAAAATCATTTGCAGACATCACTAAAATCCATAGAGTTAGCTAGCTAAGCCAGAATATTTTTTTTATTCACTACCAGCTAAAGTTAGTGGTAGTGTGTTAGAAATTACTTATCTCCCAAAAGTCTTATAAAATATATCACATACTAAAGTTTAAATAAAACAAACTGCTGCACTTCCTTTTGATTCCTAACCCTAAAAGCTCATGAAAAATATATACACTTTGGGATAGGGAACGGATAATTAATGGTTGCCTATAATTCTGAAGCTGAGCATGTTCAATCTGGGTAATTACACCAAATCAGGCAGAAACACTATTATCAGCTGTTAAATGCTATTGTACCACTAGGCTTTTTACCTTTGTTTTTCCACTTGAGATGAGACATGACACCTTAATTGAATATATCCTCAAGTTGATGACAAATTTTAAAATATACAAAAGTACTTTCCCCCTACTGAGTACTCAAGAACAGTTCTAAAAGTAGCTGAGACCAATCTCACAAGTCTAAGATAACAATGTATTTTACCTGAACATTCTGAAGTCTCTTCTGGAGGGGCACCAAATACCTTTATATTTATAATTCATGTTTTAAACTTTAAATATTTACTTTTTAAACCAATTTTTAATTTTATTCATATTTGTTCACTGCTCTGTTTGAATGAGACCAGAACAAGAACAAGATTGAGAAGCATATCATCCTAGAATTTCTAAGTACACGAGGTGCTGTTTTGCTTAGTACCCTAGTATGCACATGGCAACAATAAAACTCATGGAATTTAGTACTTGTTCAAAAAAGTCATCAAATTCACTTGCGGCCTATCAAGAACTAATACCTGATTCCCATTGAGTAGCATGCTTTCAAGCCTGAAATGCTCCCAGGAGTTTTGGTGTTTATAGCTCAAACTGATCTCAGCACTTGGACAAGAATTGAGACAGTGAACACTACTCCAATTTTATTTTATAAATTTATGTCCATAACTTAAGCTTCAATGTTGTTCAGTAGTCATGGCCACTTTGAAAACCACAAGGCAATAGGTGAGATAATCTAGTCAGAGAGAGAGAAAGATAATGATAGATACAAAATATCAGTATCTTCCAAAAGTATTTTTTGACTAATATGTGTTTTCCCTTATAATTGATTTTCAATGTAGATATAGAAAAAAAATACAAACTGATTTAGTATTTTTAAAGCCCTTATCTTTTAAGAATTTTTGGCTGAGATTAGATCAGTTCTGTCCTCAACATTCTTCATTCAAAAGATTTGGAAATAATTATTTAGAATGAAGCACAACACAAAAAATAATGTATTCGTTGTTTCATGCACTGGCATTCATTTTGAGAAAACAAAGGGACTAAGTTGTAGAAGGAAGGGGGAGAAACTACAGATGAATTGCAGAACCATATAGGAAGTTCCAGATACAAAACTGCTTGGGGAAAAATTTATTGTTTCAGATTTTATACCTATTTAACTTGCTGTGATGCTGAGACATCTAATTGAAATGGACTAATGAGCAATAGAGCGATCTGGCTCATCTCATAAATTTGAGTGAGTCATTTAGATTGTGCAAGTTTCCCAAGGGACAGTTAAGCAAAAGAAGGACAAAGGGTCAAGAACTAGACAGTGGATTTTCATGTTTTAAAATGAGATTTAAAAACTGAAAAATAAGAAAAGAGAAGTCAAACAAGAAGCAGAAGAATTGAAAGGGAAGATGGAAATCAAGGTAATTTAGCATTCCAACACTTAATGCTGAAAATCAGTCATGGAAAGGACTGAAATACTGGTGATGGGTAGGTTGCAATGGAGCCAGTTCATCCAGAGTATCTGAGTGTCAGCTGCACCTCCACAATTTCTTTCTCTCCCACCTCCCTGTGACAATAAATGTAATCTGCTCTCTGGTCTGAACCCTGCCTTCAAAGTTCTGGAGTTATTCAGGTTTGAAATAAAAGATTACAAATATGTCCTTAAAAGTGGTTTACCCTGAATGGCCATAGACAGTTATACTAGGATAAATATTGAACATTAAAATACATGTAGACTATATAGACATTTTATCATTAGTGCTTATTCCTCCTCTTGCCTCATCATTTTCTTGACTGATATACTCACTTTTCCAGTCTGATTTCTTCTTTCATGGTCTACTACTGCAGTGCCATGAAGATTGTGTGCAGACTTTTATCCTAGATTTTTAGAAATCTGGTAGCTCGGGCATCATCCCATTTAGCCTCATTTCATGGGAAAGAAGCAGATACAGAACAGGCTTAAATACTTTGCCAAAAAATACAGCTAACTGGCTTCAGAGACTGGTCTGAAGTTTCCAGATTGATATTCTGAGTTAGCTGTGATTTCTCTTATTTTTAGTGCATGTTTATATTATATCAAGGACAGAAATGTTTTAATAAAGATAATAATGGCTTGATCTCAGCTTTACTGTTGCTATGTGACCTTCGATAAATTACTTCACTTTTCAGCACCTCATTTTTCTCACATTTAAAATAAGCATAGCAGTGGTACTTTTTTCATAGCATTGTTGTGAAGACTAGATGGGCAAGCAAATACATGTAAATCTTTAGAACAGTGTCTCGTAAGTAGCAAGCAGTCAATGTATGCTAGCTATGTTGGTGTTGTTACTATTATTATTGTTATTCCTTGGTATATACAAATTTTAGGATTCTTCTCAAGGAATTCATATTGTTGTATATAATTAATTTAATAAAATTGAACTATGTTCCTGAGAAATTTAGGGACTTAGGAGATTTCAGTTTGCTTCTAACTGTGCTATTCATCTAGGTACACTTGGGATAGTCATTGAAACTATATGAGCCTCAGTTTCTTCTTTTACAAAAGAGGGCAGGAATGATTCTTGACTCCTGGAGTTACTGTGAAGATCAAACAAATAATGACTATGAAAGAATTGTGTAAGTTACAAAATGCTGTATACATAAAAAACACTATTTTTTTTCTTTGGCCCTTCATGGGATACTAAGTCCAATGGAATCCTGGCCTACATTTGCTTCAATACAATATGAAAGCAGGTTGTATGACACCATTTCTTTTCTCTTGTTCACGCATATCTGACTTCCTTCTTTTCTCCTCCCTCCCCTCCATTCCCCTGCCCTTCCCTCTTTTCCTTCTCCTCCTTCCTTCTATCTTTCCTTTCTACCATTATATTTTAATGCTATTATGTGCCAGGGCCTGTACTAAATATTGCAAATAACAAAATCAACTTTCCCTCAAGAAATCTCATTGGGATACACACACACAAGAAATAAATTGTATGATATGATAAGCTCAACAGTAAATATATGAACTGGATAGGGAGGTTTACTTATACACTTATTGAATTGGGTCTTTGGGAATACATCTCCATCCACTGTTATTCTTTTTGTAGTACAAAATCTTTAAACCTGGAAAACAAAAGTTGAATCTTAAACAGAGTCATAAGTACCTTGGCAGAGCTCATATATGCAGGATACTCAAAAATTGTCTTTCAACTAATTACTTTGCACATAAATAAATATAAAATTTTAAATATTTAGGTAAGAAATGTTTGATTAGGAGTCTAACAATTTTATAAAATGACTGAGATTTTTCTGAAATCTTAAGTTGATATTCTGTATATAATTATTGTTATGAACTATGAAAGGCAGTCTCTCAAATATGCAGAGATTTTTTTACCAATATCCAAATTCCAAATAACTTCTCTTTATCTTTGAATCCAACTTAGATAACACACATTGATGAAAAAATTCTGATCAATATTGGAAGTATTGTCTCTTAATGACAAGCAACATTTTAAATTCACATCAGCGTGGAGAAATACTGAAGTAGAAGATACAATTTTAGCCCTTTATAAACTGTAATCCAATGAAAAAGAAACAAAAATATATTTATATATATTTGTACTGAAATACATGAACACAAGTGAGGAATTTTCAGATCAATTGAGATAATTATAGTTGGGTGACTTAGTCTGAGGAGGACTGCAAAAGGAATTACAGCAAAGATCCCAATGAGCCTGTAATCTCTCCTTTTGCATTTCTCCTCACAGTTATTATTTCTTTGGTTATTTGTGGTAATTGGGTCATATCATAACCTTTTCCCCCTTCTTAGCTGCGTCATCATTGAACATCTTTCTGTGTGCCCCAGTCTTTTCATCCACCCATCTGTCTAACTGCTCCATTCGCCTCCTGCCGTGTCTCATGCCAGTCGGCTCCTAGCTCAGCTTTGCTTCCACCCACCTCTTCCTTTTATGCTCCAATGCACAGTGAGCTCAAAATGGCATCAAACTGATCTCCCTCTACTTGAAGGATCACAACACCATTGCTGCAAAATACAGGAAGTTTCTAAGTTAACTCAGCTTTCTTGTCTTTGTGTCTGCTAGTTAAATGCCATTTTAAAAAGAATTCAAATCACTTAATTCAGGTTATATCAAATCGGGTGACTCTTCCTTTGTGGCACTTGAAAATTCGTTTCCAGTTCTGACTGAAATGTTATGTGTATGTTGTTATGTTATACAAACTTATTATTAAGGAGGTTTACTTAAAGCTTATTTTCATGTATAATCTCATGATGAATTTACAAAATACATATTACCATAAACAGTGAAAATATTTGTAGCACATAAAATCAGAATTACATTTAAAACCTTTAAAAGTATATCTTTTTCTGTAAAAGTCCTTACCCTCAAAAAATAGCTATTAATTTATTTATTATATCTGACCATAATGACTAAATTCTAGGGAAAGTGAGAAGAACAATAAGAATTAGATAATGAAAGTTTACTTAGGTCATGGAGACATGTTGTCCATAATAATAGCTAACATAATGGAGCCCTATGGCCATGCACTGTTTTAAATGCTTTACACATACCCGTACTCTGAGATATGCACTGAGATATGCACCATCATTACCCTCCATCCTACAGATGAGAAAACAGAGGTGATAGCTGTAAGTAATATGTCCAAAGTGATCTAGCCAGTATAAGGCTGCCCTTGGCTTTGAACTGTCATTCAGGTCTCCAGAGCCCACTCACTTAACCTGCTGTCTACTCAGTAATAATTTCAAGCCTCTCATTTACCTTAAATATATTTTACATAGAACCTAGTAGATGAGCTCAGCCAGAGGCAATCAATATATTTCATGTCTGAAATATGTTATTTTATTCAAAAACTCACAAACATCAGGCTAAAGTTCAATAGACTTGGCCGAAGAGCTAGGATGACCTTAACCTTTCTGAGTAGGCTCTATAACCTTTTTGAACCTCCGTTTTCTCAAGTGTGTAATGAGGGAAGTAATAGTCCTATCTTGTTGGGTTATTTTGTGAATTACACGAAATACTAGTAGTGGGCACAGAGGAAGTGCCCAGTAAATAGTAAGTACCTGTTGTTTTTAGTGCTATTATCTAATACTAAATGGATCCATTTTTTAAATGGCAATCTTTTGAATTCATCTACTCTATTTTGAAATTCCAGTGTCATTTAGTTGCTTGCAGTGAAGCTATGAAATGGAAAAAGTCCATGGGCTTTCAAGAACAGTTCTTCCCAAAAACATCTGTTTCCAAATTTGCAAATGTGAAAATGGTTGTAGAGGTTCCAGCTTTTTCAAATCCTTTTGTCAGAAGTCAAGTGTTTCCTGTGCATTTTCTCATATAACTATTTAATTACTTTTTCATTTCTTTTTAACTGACACTTCTATCTTTCTTCATGGACACTTTTCTCAAAGGACAAAATATTTTACTCCATGAGTGCTAATGTCACAAGACAAGTACAAAAACCACAAAATTACATTGCAATGTGGATACCAGGGACTTGTTTCCTGACTTACATTTATGCCTTAGCAAGCTCATATAGCAAGACGTGATTTTTCGGATTAGTGGAAAAAAGTAGACGTTCAAGAGTGTTAAATCTTCAAATGCCACAAATGTAGAGAATTCCCTCTAAATTTAATGCTATAAAAATAACAATAATGGGTAATCCTAGTATATGATTGTAGTTTAAGCACAGAACTATTATTCAAGGTAAACAACATTCTATTTTTAAGTATAGACGATAAATGTGATCTATTTCTAAAACTTTCAGAGTGTTATGTGTAGCAGAACTTGAAAGGCATTTTGCCAATATTTTCCCTTATTAAATAAGACAATTTATCCTTTTAGAGGAAATAAAATACATGTGTTTATAATTAATTAATGCACAACTCCTGAAAAAGTTACTATGGTACTAACTACCTGATGTTCGAGATGTCCTTTGGCTTTTTAGTTTTCCTCATAAACAGGAAGTCATATTTTTATAAAGATAAACAAGTACAATTCCCCAAAGACTTAAAGCCGGTTCAGAAAGGTCAGATGGGTTCTAATATTGGCAAAATCACATTTTCCAGATGCAGTTTAACAAATTAAAGGGTTGCCTTTTTCCTTCTTTTTTCCTTCCTCTCCTCTCCTCTCCTCCCTCCCCCACCCTTCCCCTCCCTCTCTCCCTTTCTTTCTTTCTTTTTTTCCTTTCTTCCTTCTTCCTTCCTTCCTTCCTTCCTTCCTTCCTTCCTTCCTTCCTTCTTTCCTTCCTTCCTTCCTTCTTTCTTTCTATAGCAATCCCTTAGCCCATCAGTATCCAAATAAGTGATATTGAATTGTAGTATGCAATTTAAATACCTAGTTTTAATTGTATAGCATTAACCCCACTATAAAAATGCTAAGCATGGAACCATCTCAGTGATCTGTTTGGAAAGCTTACACTAAGAAAAAAAGGAAAAATCCAGGTTTGTCTTAAATTTTCCAAATTGCTTGTACATACTTTACTATATTATCTGGCGATATATCTTTATTTCTATTTTTCCTTAATAGTTTTAGTAACTGGTTTTTTACTCTGTCACTCCAAGACGTGAAATGAATTAGAAATAAATATGTTGTATGAAAGCTTTGGATTATGAGGTGCAGTTTTATACTATTCCTCAAACTTTGCATTATATGTACTGTATTATATAGCTTTAAAATATAAACTTTCATTGGTTTGATCTACCTGTTTCTTTTTTTAAATTTTTAAAAAATATTTTATTTATTTATTTGACACAGAGAGAGAAAGAGAGAGAGAGAGTACAAGCATGGGGAGCAGCAGGCAGAGGGAGAGGGAGAAGGAGAAGCAGATTCTCTGCTGAGCAGGGAGCCGATGCATTATTCTATCCCAGGACCCTGAGATCATGACCTGAGCCGAAGGTAGCTGCTTAACCGACTGAGCCACCCAGGCGCCCTCTTCTATGGTTCATGTAATTTTTATGAATTCACCACAAACAATGTTCTACAACATACTTACTAAAATTTTTGCCATGCTTTTATCAGGAAAATAGTTATTTTGCCTGTACACTCAGGGGACTGTGCCTTTTGTTTTGGGGCAAGGAAAAAATTATCAGCATTGCACCTATGTTGTGTTGAATAAATCGTTGAGCATTTAGATTTTCCTTTCCTTCTTTAGCTTCTGTTTAGTCCTTAACCTCTTGAAATGTGGCCACTTCCCTTTTCCACCACAGCTGCTCTTACTGTGATCACCTGTGATGTCCTTTTGGCACAGTCCGTAGTCTTCATCCTTCCCTACATCCTGCCAGTAATTGCTGTTACTGATTCCTCTTTCTTATCTGAAACGCTTTCTTATTTTGGAGTCTGTGACACCACATCCTCCTGTTTTTCATCCTATCCTGTTGTTTCCCAATTTGATCCATTGAAGTGTTTTCCTTTGCAGCCCACTGAACACTCGTTTTACATAGAATTTTTCTTCAGCCGATTTTTTGGGGGATGTTTTTTTTCACCTTAGGGAAGCTCAACTTTTTCTAGGGTGTCAGTGACCACATACATTCCTATGACTCCCAATTTTTTTTAGAGGGGGAGGGAGAAAATGGGGGAGGGCAGAGAGAGAAGAAGAGATTCTCGGGCAGGCTCCACATGACTACAGAGCCCGACTAGGGGCTCGATCGCACAACCCTGAAATCCATGACCTGAGCTGAAATCAAGAGTCAGAGGGAAGCTTAATCAACTGAGCCACCCGGGTGCCCCTATGACTCCTAGTTTTTATCTCTATCTTACATTTCTATATTTAACTCTACATATATTTACCAAACTGTTAATTGGAATTCACTTACTGGAATGTGTTTCAAGTTCAATGAATCTAAAATAAATTTAGCATCATTCTTTCTCAAACCTAACAGTCATCCCTTACTCGCAATCTCAGTTAATAACCCCACCCAGTTTCTTAAATGAGAAGCTGGAAATTATACTAGACTCATTCTTCCCCACTGATTATATCTAGTCATTCACCAGGTCCTACTGAACCTACCCATATTTTCTTGCAGATAACTGCTCCCCTGCCGGCCCTCTGTCACCATCTTCATTTAGAAATGCATCACCAATTGTCTAGACCATTACAATACCTTGTCTTTTTTTCTCACTCTAGTCTTTCCCTTTTTCCCTTGGCTTCCTTTAAAGATCTTCTTCATCTGGTCCTCACCTCTGTTTGACATCAACTCCTTCCTATTTCTACTTTGAACTCTCAAAATGTTAAATTTCATATACTCTTCCAAAGGGGCCATGCTCTCTCAATCACCTTTGCATTGGCACAAACTCTTTTTTTTAGCGTCCTGTTCTATTTCCAGTGCCTATTCTCTATGACCTACCTAGCTAACTCGTGAAATGGAGTCACTTAACTTCTTTTTCAAGTTGCTCTTAGCTTAGGTCTATCTATTGATCTATCAATTAATCTATCTAATCTATCTGCTTATTATGTATTCTGTCTAACTTTGTCTTATACATCCATTAGTATTTTACTTAATAAATGCTTATTTGGTGCCTACTATGTGCTGACAATGTGCTAGATATTGTTAATAGAGGTAAATGAATAGGTAGGATCTGGTCTCAGATCCTGGTCTCAGAAAACTCCATCTTGCTGGTAAATCTTAACTTGTGCATTACTCATTTATTCTCTGAAAGTTTTTCTGTCCTCTGCCTCCCTAACAGGGCACACTTAGGCACTTGTCATCATGCTCTCAATGTATATGCACTCAGTATCTTTGTAGAAATTATATTACTCTATTATAATTGCATAATATCTCTGCATTAGATTGTAGGTCACTTAGATTCAGGGACTCTGTCTTTCATCTCTCCATTCCTGGTTTATAGGAGCAATTCAACAGGTAATTTTTCTTAATGAACAAATTAGGGCGAAACTCTGGAAACGTCTACGGAACTTTCTGAGCCGTTTAAATTGTATTATATCAAGATATTAGTTTTGATTATGCATACCTTTGTTTTTCTATTTGACATTTTTTTCTTTTAAAGATGCCAATTTAAAATCTACCTAAATATAATTAGAATTTTTTTCTTTGAAATTACTCATTTATTTATTGGAAATGAGCATGTAATCTCAGTGGAAAGGCACAGTGGAAAACATGGCCATTGTTCTTAAGAAACTCATATTCTAATAAGGAAAACAGGGCAAATCTTTATATCTATATTACGAATCCATTAAAATTTCATTTAATAGCTTTTGAGGAGTGCCTACTATATATTAGGCACTGTGCTAGAAATTATGGATTTTTTTTTTTTAATTATGGATTTTTTAAAGAATAAGAAGGGGTTCCAGACTTTAAGAACTCTGTTTTACAAATAAAGAACTAATGCTGCTTATATCCACAACAAAGGAAAAAACCAATTAACAGAATCATTAATTGTGCTTTGTGAACACCTCTATTGTAATACATTTATTTTAATTAAGGCCTTCTACCTAGATCAAAGGTGTTAACATGGATTCCTGGTGTGAAATGTAAGACTTGTGAAATACTAACCACTTGCCTTTACCCAAGTCCTGTAATTACCGGAGGACTTCTTACTTAAACAAATAATTAACTTTGATAATGGAAGTGTATAAACAAATACTGTGGACATTAGTAATGATAATAATCTTTAATTACTTGCATAGTCAAAACAAATACAACCTAAAACAATTTATTAGCTGTAATTATAGAGAGACTTTTGTATGCATGTATGTATATTAGTTAAAATGGCAGATAGGCAGAGTAATGGCTGAGTACAAAGAAAAGCTAGAATAATTAGTGACTAAAGTTTAAAAATTCCAGAATGATAAGATTTCAACTAACTGATGGAATGTTCAGAAAACATTAATCAAGGGGTGCCTGGGTGGCTCAGTACATTAAGTGCCTCATTTTGGCTTAGGTCCTGATTTCTAGTCCTGGGATTGAGGCCCACCCCCCTCCTCCTACGTGGGGCTTTGCACTCAGCAGGAAGCCAGCTTCTTTGTCTCCTTCTGCCCCTCCCCCTGTTCCTGTGCCTGAGGTGCTCTCTCAAATAAATAAATAAAATCTTAAAAAAAAAAAGAAAACATTAAGAAAAGAGAAGAGTAGGGGAGGCGGGTGGGGAAAAGGGTTAAATAGGTGATGGGATTAAGGAGTGCACTTGGGATGAGCGCAGGAAGATGTATGGAATTGTTGAATCACTCATTATATTGTACACCTGAAACTGATAAAATACTGTGTATTAGCTAACTGAATTAAAATAAAAACTTAAAAAAAGAGAAGAGTGTTTACCAAGTAGGAAAGCAATATGAATATAGATGCATTTAAAAGCATGGAAATACCACAAGTTCAAATTTGACTGGAGAAATAAATTACTTGTTATATATTCTTGAGTCTTGCTATTTTATAAGATATATAGCTATGAATGAGGGTTTATATTAAATATGTTGGTGCTCATTTGCTTTTAGGTTAGAAAGCAAAGCAAAAAACCTTAATTTCAGAGAAAATTTATATTATAATATGGCACATATGGCTATCAAACCCATTACAATTTTGTGCCAAAGTATTTTTTTGCTTATAATTGTAGATATATTAGGAAAAATGTGATCTATGCCATAAACTTCAATATGTGTCATTGAAAAATGGAGAGTCATTCAAGTAGTAAAATAATCGTGTGTGTATAAGATGAAAAGAATATGGAAACTGAAAAAATAAATAAAAGGTTAATATTTAAAATAACACTGTGTAATATTCTAGTAAATTTGATGCTCCTTAAAAAAACCGTGTCTTTAAAAGGGGAGGTTTTGTTTAAAGAGATGAAAATACCTTTTAAAAAATAAGCACGTAAATGCCAAATTAACTCATCTTATGAGGAAATATTACAAAAGCCAAATTCTCTATTTTTTTATTTCTGCTATTAAAAACACAGCAAGAAGTGTGGCAGTGGTTATAGTTCTATTTCTACTGTTCCAAAACCAGTGTAATTTGGAGCACCTCTAGCTAACTGACGAGGTTAAAGTGATATTCAATATTTCCTGTGGATTCATGTTAATTTGTAGTTTTAATTTGTTACCATTCACAGCAGAACAATTTCCTCACCAGGTTTTCTCGTTGAAAACAATCCTCAATTTGCCAGAGCTCCTACCACACAATCTTTAGAAGTAGAGAGGCAGGATTGATTTTCAATACAAGAAGCAGATTACATCCTTGTACAATGTCCATTATCTCTAAAAAATCGTTAGCTTATGATAATATAGGTTCTAATTACCTCATTACTCTTAGTTGCAATTATTTACCATGAAATACCTGATATGTTTCCTCTTCTCCAAGAGAAAAGAGAGATCCTTTCATACTTGCTTTCCTGACCACAGTGTAATTCCTAGAAACTGACTCTTCGATAACCAAAATGGTGACCAAAACAGATATGAAAAATTAAATGAAACTTTTAGAAAAGATGGAGCCAAAGATATTGCCTTAAAACTTCCTTTACCAACTTCTAGAATCTATCCAAATGATTAAAAAAGAAGGAATTGGGGGAGTAAGATATCAGCAATGAAATAAGGAATAGTATCAACAATTCTACTGGTTGCTACTATTTCCTATTAAACTTCAAAGCATTTTTTTTCATATATTTATATCAAATATAAAGATGACTTTAAAAACTGACAACTTCTTTTCAAGATATCTGCGCATTATTATGAGAAATAAGTAGATAAAATTCCATCGAATATTAATATATGCTCTGATCAGGAGATCTTATAGGAAAAATGGAAACTCTTCCACTGCAGATCACTAGCATTCCTTATCTAGTAGGACTGGACTTTGCCATAGATCTGACCATGTCTCATTGTTTCCTGGAAGTTATTATTTTTTAGTCCCCTGCCCTTGTGAAAGGCAAACAAATAAATCAATAATGCTTTTTGCCAAACACTGCCTTTGTTCAGATTACTATATATCAAGTTTCTTAAATTTATTGTGTTTTTTAAACATAGATTAAAAAACAAAAGGGAAGCTAGAGTAAAGTCACAGCTGTATATCTGTGACTTCCACACTATCTGTAGAGCTCTCAAATTTAATTAGCTCTGTAGAAAATGGTGCATAATAGTCATTGGCCATTTGGTTCACCATCTTCCCTTCAGAGTTGCTCCTGGAGTGGCTGAATCACTTTGAAAGAGTGAAGAGAGTGAACGGTTCCAACAGTTGAACTCCCTTACTGTCTGTTAGGCTTCTAGCTATAATCTCTAGAGTTGTCTTTTTGTACTTGTAGTCAGTTGTATTTTATAGCAGAAAAGATTGGATTTGGGTAATTCTTACAGAGGGACTAAGTCTTTAAACAAGTTTATTTAGTAGAGGGAATATCTGTACCCATTTGACCCACACTCACATGCACACACATGTACACACACACTATATGTATGATGTATGTACATAATATTTTTTTTCTGTAAACCATATACCTTTTCCTATTCCCAAAAGTGAGTGACAAATTAAAGCTCTTGTAGGGATTCTTCTAGCAACCTACATATTCCAGTGAACAGTTCAAAGATATAACAATCTCTATCTGTAATTTTGAAATGATGTTCAGCAAGATATTGTTCAGAAATTTTCAGTTACCAGTCTTGCTGTACCACCTTTGCTAAAATTGTTTATAGTCTGGCTCAAATTTTCAAGACATGGTTTAAGGGAAAATTCGATATTTTGTCTTGTTTGTATCACACAAACTTCGTAAAAGTGGATGGTCAGTATATACATGGTTTTATGTGCATATTGAGTATAGTTTTCAGAAAGGAGATATTCCAAGATCCCACCAAATTTCTATGACTGGGGAAGAGTCTAGAAGATATGAAAACAATCTTTTTGAAGCCACTTTTTACAGTAGTGAACTAGTAACAGACAAGTGGAGAATCACCACAGAAAGTCTTAGACTGCAAATCTTATAGTTTATCAAATGTATTGCTGAAATGGCAATACAGGAGAGCAATCTAAAATTGGAATGTACTTTCCAAGAGTCATGAAATCCTTCTTTCTCTATTTAGGTTGGGTGGGCTCCTGCTGTAAAAGTTTCAATAAATATAGAGAAAAGGCAAACAGAGACAAATTCCTCAACTCCCACAACCACAATGACCTACAAATTTCTTAATTAGTGTTATTAATAATATGAATTTGTATCATGCTTAAAATTGGTAGCCCCCTCAAAAAAGCACCAAATTTAATGTTTAAAAAAAAAAAAAAAGAAAAGCAAGCAAACAAATGAACGAAAAACCTTAGACATGACCTATTAAGGTAGGTAGAACAAGACAGGAGATATTTTTCTATTATAATTTTAAAATGATAAGAGCTATGTAATTAAAAAATAAGACATGAGTTGAAAAAATATTAAATTATACCTATTTATATATGTAGTTACATACCAAGAAAACCAAACTACTAGAATTAAAATGTGAGTTCGCTAAATAAATGGATACAAAATAAATATACTAAACCCTCCAATAACTCCCTTGAAAGCTAACAATAATGTGGTTTTTTTAAGATTTTATTTATTTTTTTGACAGAGAGAGAGATCACAAGTAGGCAGAGAGGCAGGCAGAGAGAGAGGGGGAAGCAGGCTCCCTGCCTAGCAGAGAGTCCGATGCGGGGCTTGATCCCAGGACCCTGAGATCATGACCTGAGCCAAAAGCAGAGGCTTAACCCACTGAGTCACCAGGCACCCCTAACAATAATGTTTTAGAATACAATTAAATAAAGATTTAATTCAAAACACATACACTTACCAAGAAATGTGCAGAACATATATGAAAAGAAAATTCTACTGAGAAATATAAAAAGAAAATAAGAAAATAGAAAAGTATTACATGGTCTTGGAATATTTGTGAACTTTCTTCAAATTAAGTTGTATATTTCATGCAATAGCAATCAAAATTACAAAAGATTTTTCTTGAAAAATTTGTAAAATATATTTAGAAAAATAAGTGGATAAGAAATCCAGTAAAATTCTGAAAAAGATAGATAATGAAGGCAATAACCTTGTCAAATATGAAATTGTAATTTAAGCTACATTGATTGAAAGTGTGGTGAGACTCTAAGAATAGACTAATCAATGAAACAGAACAAAGTCTCCATAAATGGACAGCCAAATTAATATCTGACAAAAGTAGCTTTTTGAATCAGTGAGCAAGATTTTGGTTATTAGAAAAGAAAGGAAGAAGAAGAAATGAAAAGCAATTTATAATATCTATATGAGAACCAAAATAAAATAAATAGAACTCTAAGTCTTTCCTCAGATCAACATAAATTTCAAATGTATTAAAGATGTAATGTAAGTACTAAAAGAAATCTTAGATAACTATTTTAACAATTTTGACATTACAAAGCCCTCTAAGCACACATCAGTGGTAGACTACATAGAGTATATATTAACATATCCAATTAAATAAAAATTAAAACATAGTATTTTACAAATACACTATAAAAATGAGAAAACATGGTTGGACATATGTATTTGTAAAACATCAATACTTTAATGTTCTTAGTTACAAACAATAGAAAATGACTGATTAACATAAACAAAAGTAATTTTGGGAGTTGCTCATAAAACAAATAGGAAGGCTTGAGAAGGTAGGTTTGAGTCAGTGAGTAAAGCAGAGCAGGTATAGCCAAGATCCTATACAGGAATAGCATCTTACCACCAGGTAATTATTGTGAAACTTCTAGACCTTTTACTCTACCACTGTCATCTCATATTATCTCTTATAGACTCTGTCTCTACATCACTTCTAGATTCAACATTCCCAGCAGAAGTATCTGATTGGCCATCCCTAGATCATAGGACTCTGTTCTACTTGCCAGAAGATGGAGAGAGAAAATGTTATTTCCCATTTAGCTTCTAGAGTGCAAAGTGGGATGGAATTCTCCCACCTTAGAATGGGAATTTGTTTGCTGGGCAGCCCAATTATTTTCTCCTAAAACATGCAGCCCTTTACATTTAAAGACCAGGACTCCAACAGATACTCCAACAACAACATAAATAAGCAGATGACATTAAAATGCAGTTCTACTTCTCAAATAATGCAAATTATTAAAACAAAATATGCAAAGAAATTATCAACCAAAATTGTAAAAGTTTGGACATATCCAGTGCTGGTGAGAATGTAAGATAATGGACACTTTGATACAGTGTTACCGGGAATATAAATTAATGTAACTTTTTAAAAATATTTTATTTATTTTTGAGAGAGAGGGGGGGAGAGAGAGAGAGAGAGAGAGGAAATGAGTGGGGGAGAGAGGGAGCAGACTCCCCACTGAGCAGGGAGCCTGATGCGGGACTCGATTCCAGGATCCTGGGCTCATGACCTGAGCCAAAGCCAGACGCTCAACCAGCTGAGCCACTCAGGCGCTCCTTAATGTAACTTTCTATAGAATATTCTCAACTATATTTCCACCAGAATATAAGCTCCATGAGTGATGCCATTCTCTTCTGTTTTGCTTATTTCTATGTTCACAAATCCTAGAAGAGTTCTTGGTATATTGTAATTCCCATAAATTATTTCTATAAATGCTGTTCAGTAGATTAATATCGATATTTAGCTCTTATATTGTTTTTTTGCTATACAATTTCACCTCTAAATATTTACCCTAAGGATGTAAAGATCTACATGTTCAACAATCAGTTTTTGTTTAAATATTCTATGGTCTTTACCTCAGTGGAATATTACACAGTTTTAAAAAATACAGATGTGTATGTATTAACAAGAAATAATGTTCATGACTGGGGTACCTGAGTGGCACAGACAGTTAAACATCAAAGTCTTGGTTTGGGCTCAGGAAGTAATCTCGGGGTTGTGAGATGAGCCTGGTGCCCTACTCAGTGTTCAATGTGGAGTCTGCTTGGGATGCTCTCTCCTTTTGCCTCCCTCTGCCCCTTCCCTTTGCCCCTCCCTACCGCCGTGTGCTCTCTCTCTCGCTCTCCCAAATAAATAAATCTTTAAAAGAAAGGAGGAAAGAAAGAAAGAAAGAAAGAAAGAAAGAAAGAAAGAAAGAAAGAAAGAAAGAAAGAAAGAAAGAAAGTTAATGACCCATTAATGAATGCAAGAAAAGCAGTTTGCAAAATGATATCTCATTTGATTGAATTTTTATTTTTATTTTTTCAAAACGAAGGGACATCTCTACAGGTGATACCTGCATGGACAAAAGCCTACTAATAATACATATCAAAATGGTAACAGTGGTTCATCCTTTATCCCTTCCCTTCTCTTCTCTTTCTGAATAATTCAGTCCTAAAGCCATTGGGTCGGATCTTCATGAGGGGGATGGGCTGCCATGGACTTTGTCATTTTCAATAATTGCATCCTCCACAATCTGAGTTTCCAACAAACTTATACTTCTTGCTTTTCCAGGGTCATTCATGCTAGTTCCCTGATCCTAAAAATTCCTTGCGATGTACAATACAATTGTTGTTCTCCTTGTTACTCCCTCACACTTCCACCTCCTCCAAATACTCTGACTTCCTCCCATATCAGCCTAAACTCCATGGTCAATTATTTAATCACCCCTTCAGATACATCTTCAGTTTGCTCCTGTCATCCTCTCTTGGAACTCATCCTCTTGTTGAGGAGACTAGTAAAAAACAAAGAAAATAAATAAACTATATTATGTGAGGTAATGTTAACATAAAGAATAAAAGAAGAATAGAGTGTGGTTCTAATTTTATATGGAGGGGAATGTGTGCCTAGCATGTTCAAGAGACATGGAGGAAGGCAGTGTAGCTCTATCAGAGTTATGGAAAGGTGACAGCAAAAGATGACGTCAATGAGGTACAAGTAACCAGATATGTGGGGCCTAAATTTACCACCTAAAATCTTAACCACCTTTAACTTTTTGGCATAGTTTCTTCTAGTTGTGTTTTCTATGCAAATTATCTTAACATAGTTGAGATTATGCCATATATTTTAACTTTTCTCATTAAGCCTTTTTAATATTTCCCCTTTTGCATTAACAGTTTCCAGTGACATGACATTATATTTTGTCACTGCATAATACACTATTACATATACACAGATACAGTGTCATTTACTACATACTGGTCAGAACCGACTGTTCACATAGAAAGCAGATAAGGAAGCACAGGTGAACGATTCTGCAACTCAGCATTGGTTTTCTCTCACAACTCTGTGAACAGTTCTTATCTCATTTCCACGACTGCACCTCTTCTCTGTTCATTTTATTTTGCCTAGCCCATGCCAAAATCCATATTTTATAAGGTTCCTCTTTTCCTATTTCCTGGGCCTGAAACCTCTGGAGTTCTCAATTGTGGGATCTTAAAAAAAAAAAAAGAAAGAAAAAGAAAAAAAAATCACTATCCTCAGACCTATTTCTTATAGGTAAAATAAAGGAGCCATATTTTTGCTATATGCTAATACTTCACAAGTTTATGATAAATAGTACATCAGCATATAACCAACTTGTTTTTTATTAAGAGAGAGAGAGAACGTGCACATGTGGGGTGCAGGGAGGGGCAGAAGGAGAGGGAGAGAGAGAATCGCAGGCAAGCTCCACACTGACCAAGGAGACCAACGTGGGGCTCAATTTCATGACGCTGAGATCGTGACCTGAGCTGAAATCAAGAGTCAGATGCTTAACCGCCTGAGCCACCCAGATGCCCCAGCACATAGCTGACTTTTAATTTCTCAATTACAGAATGCCAGTATTTTTGGAGCAAAACAGAAAAATGTATGGTTTCTATTAGTGTGTTTGACATGTAGTTTATAAATAATTTAATTCACCTAAATAGGGAGACATGTCATATTGAAGACCTTATTAGTTCATTATGCCTCGAGTATCTTAGAAGGAATGCATGACATCCTCTGGCCTACACAGCAACACTTTGGCTGGAAGCTCTTTTAAATGGCGGGGAACCCAGAAAGAGAAACATAAAATAAAGATTGGTAGGAAATACACTAAGCAGATGTTTTATCTCCTTTAGGGAGAATTCTAGAGATAATCCCAATTTGGGCCATGGGAGGTGGACAGAGAGAAAGTAATTGGGATCATCCTGGAGTAGATGTGAAATTCCCATGTTTTTAGCACAAGGCTCTGTTAAGAACATCAAATATTAGCTTTCTAGCATGAAGGCCCTTTTAGGCCAGCATTTTCCACACAGTTTTATTGAATCAAGATTTAGGAACATGGCTTGGATATTCATCCCAAAAGTGATCAAAAGATCTGCGTAATCAAATCAGCCTTTATTAAGTATTAGCCGCATATCTGATGTAATGCTGAAGAACTTCTCTGCAGTTCCTAAGAACCTGAGTGCTTTAATGAAATAGCACAGTTACTATTACTCGATTTAAAACGGCCATGGATATTAATGCTATATAATGTGCCTAAATAATGTGCTAAATAATGTGCCATTATTTAAACGGCATAACAAAGACAGTTGAATTTCCCCAAACCATCACCTGCTCCTTGTTATCTTTATTATTGTGGTTATCTGTGTGTGTGTGTGTGTGTGTGTGTGTGTGTGTGTGTGTGTGTGTTGGATAAAAAGCAAAATACCATGAATGTAGTCTTTGTTCACTACAAATTTCTGTTCAGAAATTGAAATCTCAAGAAGAAACATTTTTATACTGAAACCCAGATGAATTACCATTTTGTCTTTCAAGCTCATAGAAGTTTCCTCCCTAAATCTTCCCCAGCACATCCAGATTATGGCTTCCGGTGGAGCCACCTAATCACACAGTGGGAAAGATACATTAATGGAAGTCAGAAGTATAGCATTGAATAGACTAATGGAAGCTTTTTAAGAATTCCAAGTACTCTTCATATTAGAACCTTTGTTGTACAGGTGACAATATTAACAATAATAATCCTCTCTAACAAAAGACTAATATCAAGTCTGACTCGGTAAGAGCTGCTGGTTCCACTATGCTCTGTCCATGGATGCCCTGATTTCCATTTCTAACCCTGAGTACATATTGTTCAATTCAATAACCTAAATTTTCACTGGTAAAACAGAATGTCAAAATGAATTCAGTAATTAGCTTCTCCATTAGGGGGCTCATTATTTTTCAAAGCTAATGCTATCCACATTTCCGTTTCTAATTAATCCAAATATAGAAATGCTATAGTAACCAGACAGTATGTTCTTCAAAGAGCTGAACCCATGACATTGTCATGGCATCAACAAATGTTCTTTAGAGATGTGATTGTAGAATACCATTCCAAACAAGTGAAACTTTTTCTCATCTTTTTTCTTTAATTTGTTTTGCAATTTTAAAACATTTGAGAAATATGCAACTTCTCCCAATCTGATTTCTTGAGAAAATTTTTAATCAATTTCTAAATAAGTTACATTTTTTTAAGATTCAGAATAGAAGAATAATGTTGAGATTATTTTGGGATCAAATCCCAGAAATTTAAAGCATCTATGGAAAGTTTCCTTGAGAAATATTTTTTAAAATACATGCCTACCTGGTGGGGTAGCATAACAGATTCCATTCCATGAACAGGTTTGACATTCGTGAAATTATTTAGTGTTATAATCATTACTTTAGTTCCTTCTGGGGATCTGTGTCTGTATTCCAGACATCTTAATAGTCCAGTGGCTATGAAAGCAGGAAAGGAAAAAAGGAAAACACCGAGATTTGAAGCAATATCTAATTGTTCTCCAGTAGAAAAAAAATGTTAAATGGAGTATGGCATTGTTAAATGGAATATGGTTTACTTTCACTCCAGCAGTAAGGAGGACTATTTAAATGTGAAACTCTAGCCTAAGTCACATTTTCAAATAATGCTGTCAGGCTTTTCCCCAGAGGAAGGTGGAAGTTAGAGATTTGTCATTGGGTAAATATAAAAATATAGGATCATGTGACTTACATATGGAAGCAGAATAAAACAAAGAAATGATTAGTTAATTTATTGATTGCTTGAAGGAGAGTCAAAGTCATTCTAACCATTTGGGGGTCAGCCTGGAAGACTTCATCTAGAAAAAAGTCTGATCAATTCACAGAAACAGTAGGTTTGAGACAACCCAAAAAGAAGTGTAAGAACTATCTGATGAAAAGGAAGCACAAACAGAGAAAAAATGAAAAGAAGCAATCAGTCGCCTGCCATCAAAATGAATACTGTTGAGTACAATGAGATAAATTGGATCCTCCTGTACTGGTTGAAGTTATGATTAGGAAAACTTCCTAAGAATGATCTTTTGAATGACTATAATGAGGTTTTCAAGTAAGAATTATACATTGACAGTTTTTTAAATCTTCCAAAACACTGGTCAAGCAATAACGATGTTTGACCTCTGCTTCTTTAGAACCAAATCAAAGATAGGCTGTTTCATAAGAACAGAGCACCACCTTGTGTTGGTAAGTTATTACACCTTCCTGAGACACCTGTGGGAGGCCTTTGCCATCAAAGTAAATGAGAGCTGGTCAGTTATGAAGGCTGTTGAGTGAAATAGGCATGCATAACAGCTTCTCAGTCATTTTAAACTCTTAGCCTCATGTATTTAGCTGTGTTTATATTCTAAGAAAGATAAAGAAAACAAAATAAAGAAATGACTAGTCAGACAAAACAAAAAGTATTTTTGTACCTTTTAATATAAATGTTTTATTTCAGGAAAGAATTTTATAAGCTAAATTCATAGCTCTGATCCTAAGTTGATTTTGCATTTGACACATTATACTCATTTTTTTAAACTTGAGCTAGGTTTAATATCAAATCTCAATAAAACAATTTTTTTGAGTTTGAAATGACTCAGAAGTGCATTATTTCCCAAGTATTCAACAAATAAAAGTTCTTTAGAAATCATCAAATATTAACTATATTAAGTTGAAAATAAATTCACCCTATTTCTAGTAAAACAATAGGAACATCTATCAAGTAAGAAAAAAGTAAGAAAAAACATTAGTCAAATAGCATTACACACCTTCACTTTCCTAGAATCATTGCTCTAGGGATTTAATTTTTTACATAAAGTGAGAAATTTTAAGATCTGCAACTGATGCAAATGTAATTGTGCTCATTCCTCAAAATTAAACTCAAATCTTAACATAAATTCCTCTATGGTTGTCCCATCCTCAGTATTCCTAGGGTACTTGGTTTTGTAAAATTAAACCTGTTTAGTAATTAAAAGAATTTTGCTCATGTCTCATCTCATTCAGCATGTCTTCTGTTCTTTGGCTAAAGCCTCCTGGTCTCAACTCCTTTCAATGTCCCCCAGCTGTCTAGAAGGATGTTCATTACTCTAGGACTTTCTGCAGTGGTAGAAATAAATGTTTTTTTGCACTATCCAATATAATATCCACCAGTCACATGTGGCTCTTAAGCAATTGAAACATGGCTAGTGTAACTAAGGAACTAAAATTTTGAATTGTATTTCATTTTATTCAATATAAACTTAAATTTAAATAGTCCCATGTGGCTAGTGGCTACTCTATGAACAGGGTGGGTCTACAGAAATGCCTTTACAGAAAAATAGCTGTTGAGTGAATAAATGACAAGTTATTCAAACATGATGTACATTTTTTAGTGTAGGAAGTAATTAAAATTCTCATCTTCACATTTTATGTCTTTTCTTGAGAACTCGACTCAATCCATGTGAGAATTTTTTATCATCTAAATTATTGGGATAGTTTTGTTTCCTTCATACACTCACTTTATGCCCTTCATTCTTAAAAAAAAAAAAAAAAGCTTGAAAAAGTTTTTTAAAAAAGCATTTTGTTTTCTTCATTCTGGATGTATTCTGAAAGCAATAAATTTAATTATTTGTTTCATTAGAACAATATAGGAGGGTTTTTACACATCTGCACAAGTAGATTTGAAATTTATGTGAGTAGACTTTAAATTCAGTACAATCTCTTCCAGATTTCTAAAATAAAGTCATAGTAGAACCCCTTATCTCATAAGTTCTTTCTCTCCCTCCCTCCTCAACCAAGTATGTAAAATAATAGGCCATCCAGAAAAGCTTTTTTTGGGTGAAACCCTGCAGGTGTATAGGCATACCTTAATATTTTGCATTCCATCATTCAATTCCTCATTTTATTTGCGTTTATTCAAAAATAGTATTTATGAAATCGATATTATATGTCAGGTACTCTACCAGATACTTGGACAGATATAAAAATCAACTCTATTCATATCCTTAAGGTTTATAGTCTTAGGGCCAGAAAGTAGCTAATTTTAACAGTTCAGAATATATATTGAGTAATTCTTTCAACAGCTCTGTGAATATTAACAAAGGATAAAAATAAGGTTTGAGGATGTTAAGTAACTTCTTTAAAGTAATTTAATTGGCACATGAAAAAGTCGGGATTTGAACTCATATCCTCTTACTTGCAAGCCAGAAACTGATAGAAGCCATGTTTTATTGAATTTTCTATAAACAGTTATTTTAAACATAACATTATAAGTGCTGTAAGAGTTTTAGGGAAATGCTGTGAGAGGTCAGATGAGGAAGTCCCTAAAAGTAGGACATTTCTCATGAATTCATGTCCATTGGATATATACTTCTTTGATATATAGAGAAGTGGATTTGAGCATAAATGAGGTAGAATTTTATCTCATAATCAGATAAATATTTGTCAAGCAATGTCTAATTTGAGCTAGAGACAAAACAGATCCCCTGATTACATAGACTAGTATTTGATGCGGTGCAGGATTCCCAGATCATGCCTTTTTAATTTATATACAGGCTTCTCTGGATCACTATTTGAATAAAATATCTCAAAACACCATCAGTCTTTTGTGTTTAATTGCTAAACATGAAATGAGAGACACATTTGGTTTATTCCAGGAGAATAGGGAGTGGGTCATCTCACACTGACTTTTATACGGGAAGGAAAATATTTTTATACTTCAACACGAAACACGGATTCCTTACTTTCTAGAAATATTTTTTTAAATATACTTTTTTCTTTGTTTAGTTTATTTTCTAAATGTGTAAATAAAGAGCCTTAATATCTAGTTTTTGACTTGTGATTGTAGAAGTGATAACCGCCCTTTGTAGGAAAACTGTATTATTTTCAAGCAACTGTAATCTGTATACCTGTGGTTAAGTGTGAGAATTCAGTATTGGATTAGTATAGCTTCATGTCAAAATAGCTAATGTTTATTAAGTTACTGTTCATTGAACCTATTTCTTCTTATCCTTTTTCTATGAATACTTTCCTTCTTTCTGAATGTCTGGGTATTAAATTTTAGAGAATATTAACATTTCGTTTTTGGAGGGGGGTCATTATGTGGACTGAACATGAGTATCTCAGTGACTGTCCCGTGACCAAGTCAGGTGTGAAGAGAATGAATGTTCTAGGAAAAACATCTAAGTTGCGACCTTTAACAGATTCCTTTGGGGGACATTACTAACTCCCTGAGAGTCTTTTTAACATCTCAAGAAAGCTTCTCTCTTCCACACCTCAGCAAATGACTGAGACTGATTTCCATTCCACCATAGCAGCTTATAACTGAGTCATATTCTATCTATTTTCCCAAATTAAACAACAATATAATGTCCTGTACTTTGAATGTTGTAAAGCGAAATCACATTGACCTCCTAGTGAATTAAGCAGTCATCTTTTTGTTGTTTGTTTTGAAATATATTTGACATATAACATCGTATTGGTTTAGGGTATAAAACATAATGATTTGATAAATGTATGTATTATGGAATGATTACCACAGTAAGTTTACTTAATATCCATCAGGCATGTAGGTATGAAATATACACTATATTGTTATTATTAACTATAGTCACCATGCTATACATTATATCGCCAGTTTATTTCTTTTATAACTGGAAATTTGTAACTTTTGGCTACTTTTGACTCCTCATTTTGCACCCCTCCTCTCCCATCCCATCTCTCTAGCAATCACTAGTCCTTTTTCTGTAGCTGAGAATTTGTTTTTGTTTAAATTTCTGGTAAAATATTCCATTTTGCTTAAGTTACTTTATTTCTCTTAGCTTTTATGTTTTGTCTTATCTGGATTTCATGGCTAGCCAGTTATGCTTGTGATGAAGCAATTTTATACTATATCTAAGACATCTAAATTAGTTTTTCAGCTATCTTTATTTATTTGTAGTCATCTATATACTTAATCAATTTACAAGTTTGTACCTTTTGAGCACTTACAGTCTGTCCAGCACTGCCGCGGGAAACACAAAGGAAGTAAGAAACATCGCTTATGTCTCAGGATTTCCAAGCTTGCTTGGGTGCCAGACTTAACAAATAACATCAATATTATCAGATAAAATAAAGATAAAAATAGCATTGTCAATAAATGCAAAAGGAATTAGAAGAAATAAAAGATTAATGTGGGCTCAGTATTCTTTTCATAATATCCGTGTGAGGTAGGAATTATTTCACTCCATTTTATACATGAAGAAAGTGAGTATCAGGGAAGCAAAGTGGCTTTTGGGAATTTGACTCCAGAGCTTGTGTTCTTTCTGCTGTGTCACCATGTTAGGGAAAGCCAGAGGTGGTACTCAAGCTGAGTTTCCAAAAATGTGCTAGGCTGAAATAAACAGAGGGCAGGAGGTCGGCAATAGAAGCCTGGGATGGGAATGAACATAGCAGATGTGAAGGCTTGCCTGATGAGCCAGAGGTTTGTGTCGTATAATAAAATGAGTAGCACTTTGAGCCAGAAACAGAAGGTCTTGGAAGCCAGATGCACTAAGGAGCTGATTCTTTTGTGATAGATTACAGAGCAGGGCAATTGCATATTCAAATGACATTTTAGGAAGATTTCTTTAATAAGTGAGGATGGATGAAAGTGGGGAAAAATAGTTGCAATCAGAAGGGCAACTTGTCTAAAAATTGTAAAGAAAATATTGCACTGGATACATGGTTAGAACAAGAAACTTCTTTTTATGCTTCTAAACTTTGAGCTCCTAAAGCGAGTGGTATATATTCATCGTCTATAATAATGTATCCCTGTTTTCTTCTCAGTCAACTCAATGTGGCTTCCATAACCACCATTTCCAATTATTTTGCTCAGCAGTAGAATAATTGGCAAGGAAACACCTACTTACTTGTTTATTTTAAGTCTTCTCCATCAGTATACAAGTGCCATGAACAAAGAAAATTTATCTTGTTCATCTCCAGTATTCCTAGAACTTTGGATATATCCTGACACATAATATATGCTCTAGAAGTACGCTTTTGAATGTTTACATCATTGGCTTTTCTTTAAATCATTATAATATCTTTCAAACTTGATGTGTGGACATATTTGCATGGGAGGATTGGAAATATGTATTATGCAATGCTTAGCAAAGTTGCTCATGGGAGAATCGCATACTGGAGTGTAACTAAGTTTAAAATGATGGTGGCCTAATTCCAATTACTCAGAAGCTGATTAGTTTGCGAATCGTCCACAGGCCCCCTGCTTCTCTTTCTTCTAACTGCTGCCAACTTTTGGCTAATTTTGTGCTCATTAGCACTTCCTCTAGAGCTTGGGCAAGGCGAGGGTGTGACCTTTGAGTCTGTCCATTTTGCTGCTTATTAACAATTTTAGGGAGGATATGGTGAGATAGAGATTGGAACTATTGGCAAACATGAATAAATATTTTATATTATTTTGTATAGGTTTTATTTACTCATGTTGTTATTCCTACTTTATACATGACTTATTTGAAAGGTAAATGTGTAATATGAATATAATATACATAATGGTCTCTCCGATCATGAACATTTGTTGCCACATCCATACATATGGATTATAAATGGAAATAGATCTTTGATTCCAAAGGTTATATTCAAGACAGTTGCATGCCAAACTTATTCAGTGTACTAGTTTATATCTTTTATGTTTCTTCGTGTTCAAGGACTTACACAACTCATGTAACTTCATAAACAAACTTTTTTTGTTTTAATTAAGAAGAGCCACACATATTTTAAGAGCTGCATATATTTTAATGACTTACTTTGACCGTATACCATAAACCCATATGGTGATGAAAACACCAGGTTCTGTGATGAATTATAATGAATTGCAAAATAATGTGGAATTAGAAATATCAATAGGAGAATTAGATATTATAGTATTAGACATGAAGAAACAACATAAAAAATAACTTATAACCATAAATTCAAATTCATTAAGGTAAAATTGAAATATCAGTAAAGGACAATAATATTAGTAACATAGATAATTTGCTGCAGGACTCATGGACTTAAAATATACCTAATAGTTGCAGTTTCTAAGGAAATGCAGTAAAAATACTCAGCTATATAGATCTACCAAATTGTTTGATGAAATCTCTTCTTCATGTGGTATAAATTATTGTTCTGTGATTCTGGAGTTAGTTGGAATTTGTCACATAAAAAAATCCATTATTTTAATTGGCACAAGTGTTCGTGTGTGTGTGGTGAATAAAGAGGTTAAGGATTATATAGGTACGAGATCAAACTAATCTTTCACTTTTATCTTTGGGGAAAACACAGATGGAAGTAAAAACATGGGCAATGAAATTATTTGCCCTTTTTTGAGAAATTAAATTCAAAAGAGGTTTAGTCTTAAAATTTTGTTAGATATTTGCTAGATGTACAGCAAAATAATGTAGATGAAAATAAAGGGTAGAGTGTGATTAAAGAATATTTTGGACTATTTGTAAAGATGTTCTATTGACTTTGCCAGAAACTTAATTTGAATTAATTTTAAATGGACATTAATAAGTAAAATTAGATCATTTATCAATATATTACTTAATAGAATATATTTCCCAGTATAATACAAACATACTTGTCTCAAGCTATGCTGTGTTTTACTCATAATGTTTTCAAGAATTATTAAGTGCAGTCAGTGAAGATCTTATTAATTAGATTTTACAGTCTCCAAAGTTTATATAAAATAAGGTGAGATATAAATAAATATACATACAAATAAATAAATTAGCAATACTGTAATTCCAAATTTTAAGTGCATCAATACTGCTGTATTTCTCTCAGGTGTTGCCAATGTATTATCATCATAAATTCTATTTGTATTAGAAATTCTGGGGGAAAGAAACAAGTAATCCAGCACATTATTTATTTTTTGCAATGTCTTTTGGCTATTTAAGAACCTACCAGAGAAGCATGTATATACCAGTCACTGATTGATGCACATTTCTATTTTTTATTTTTGTACTTATTATTCACAGATAGTTGTAAATAGGACTGTATTTGAATGCTACCCATCGGTACTAGTTGTTTATGGATAGCATCTGTTCTGAAGGGTCCATGCCAAAGTCATACTAGTTTGTTAAGTATTTTGAATATCATACTAGTTGTCACTTTAATTTTACTGGCTTGTATGCATGAAAACAGGAATTTTGTTAGCTGATTACTAACCTTAGAAAACAATTTGGGGCGCCTGGATGGCTCAATCTGTTGAGTGTCCAACTCTTGATTTTGGCTCAGGTCATGATCTCAGAGTGGTGGGATCAGCCCCACTTTGGCTCCACTCAGCACAGAGTCTGCTCGTCCCTCCTCCTACCCCTCTGTCTCTCCCCCCTACTTGTGCTGTGCACATGTGCTCTCTCTCTCTAAAGTAAATAAGTAAATCTTTAAAATGAAGAAAAAGAAAACTATTTTTTTTTAAAAATTAATCACTATATGTGCAGCTTACTTAGAAAATAAGCCATATTGTTTATATTTTCTTAGAAAATAAGCCATATTGTTTATATTTTCTTTGAAGCTCACATCATAAATGCAGTATTATAACTAGAAGGAGTATTGTGATTGACAGAAGGACACCAACAGATGCATTCCAAAGACATACAATTCTTTACTAATACAAGATGAAGATACTTTTGCAGAGATTAAGTAGAGCAGGCATTAACACAGCATGCTCCCGGAGAGAAGAGCTGCTTTGCAGACCCTCAGAGATCCCACAGGGAGTCAGCTTTTCAGGAAACTACCTGTGTGGGCTGAGGCAGTGGGCGGGTGCTGGAAGCTCTCCCCGCCTCACTGTTTCAGAGATTTTTTCTCCTCCCGAGAACTCCTCCTGATTGCAAGGGACTCTGCCAAAATGCCTGCCTGCCACACAATATAAGAGCAAAACAACCTTAGTACCTACCTCAGTCATTCCTAGGACCAAATATAAAATGAGGTCATTTCTCCAGGAGCAGCCCTCAGCTGGCCCAAACTCTAGGCCTGTGTGACTCCTCCTGGATTACTATCATTTTTACTAGTCAGCCTGAATTTTATATTTTGATGATATCAGTAGTTGAATAAGTAATTCACCTACTACTCAATTATCTACTTTTCTCAGCTTCTGACAATTGGAAGCTACCAAATCCTCCTTGATTCCTTGCTCTGCACCCAAGATAATGACAGATATTTACTTTCCCTGGGCAAATAGCTTCACTCTCTATATATAGAAGAAAACTTTATTTGTGTATAACACACTCTTTAGTTCAGTTTTGTATAGCTATTTATTTAGGATTAGATGAACTATTTTTATTTGTGATATGAAGTGTGGTGAAGACAGATTCTCATTGCCTCAAGAGCTATAGATCACATATTGTCTATTCTGGAGTCTTACAGGAAGGGAGACTTAACCATGTTACCCAACCTAGGCAAAACACACCAGAAGAAACTCACTCACTCACTCACGTATCTCTGAGTATAATAGCATCCATAGAAATTACTTTCTAGAAGATCTATTGAGATCTTCTCCTTTCCTGATCATTTATTTTCTTTAGAACATAATACCCCATACATGGCCATTAACTTCTGTCTGCCTTTTGCTTATCATGAAGTTGGGAAGAGATAAGAAAGCATCAGCAACCTTTCTCAGAGTACTAACACAAAACAAAGACAAAATAAGCCCAGGCTATATATATAATGGGTACATTATACATAGGGTATTCAGTAATCCAATTTAAGAACATTATTAACCCAATATACCAAAATATGTGCTTCTCCACCCTTAAGAGCACAAATCTTGTTTGCACATACAGTTAGAGTTCAGACTGGTTGTTTCAGCTGCATTCGTCTTTACCAGCCACGTGGAGGAAAAGATTTATAGTTGTAAGACAGAAATACTTTGATTTTTCCCCAAATATTAACCTCGGATGAGAAGAAGCTGTGCAAAAACTAGAATAAATACAGCATGTTAAGTAAACTTGCTTTTAGAATGGAAATCAAGGTACTCTATCTCTTTTTTGAGTTTTTGGTTTTTTATGTTTAATTACAAAGCAATGCATGCTTAGAGAAATAAGAGATAAAGGAAAAACACCACTAATCCTCCCAGTCTGTCCTGTTAGCCCCCACATCCCACCCCTCAAATGTAACTAACCTTAATGTGATCCTTCCACATCATTGTCTAAGCTAATACAAACCTTACTCCTATATATCTACATTTTTTCTTTCTCCTTTTCTTTTGTTAAGCAGATATGAGATCCTACTAGAGAAATTACTATGAAACTACCTTTTTATTAGTATAATGTGGATACCCTTGCAAATCATTATACAGAGCTGTGACTTTCTTTCAGATAACTATATAATATTCCATGGTGTGGATGTTCTGGAAGCTATTCAACCTTCTCCTATAAGTGGACATAATGCCTTTTATTGTTTTATTGTTGTTATTTTCTAGTATTTATGACACTCAAGCAAAACTGCAGTAAACACCTGCCTTGGTATATCCTTGGGCACGGCAGCACTGCTATTTCTAGCATAGAATCCCACAAATGCAGCTGCTGGGTCAATGAATGTGTATATATGTCTTGTTTTGTTTTTAATGCTATATTATTTTATAAAGATGTTTTATGAACTCACACTCCTATCAGTGATACTCACTCATTCTGGATATTATAGTTCTTTAATTTTCATTAATTCAGTAGGTGAAAAAATGGTACTTTGTATTGTTTAAATTTGTATTTTCCTGATTACTAGTGAGGTTGAGAATCTTATTTTATACTTATTGCCCATGTGCATTTCTTCTTCTGTGAATCTTTCCCTTATCAATCTGTAAACACTTGTGTGACTTTATAGCTATTAAACTTTTCTTATATGCATATCAGATATTTTTATCTATGGCTTTGTGATCTGTATTTTTTAATTCTTATGTAGTTGTACATATTCTTCCCTACTATTATTTTATGTCTCATTATTTGCTTTAAGCTTTTCTTTATTCTAAGAAAAAAATACTTCTTAATATTTTTCTAATGTTTTAACTAAAGTTTGAACTTCATTCTATTTGGAAGATTTTTTTTAATGGTTTGAGGTAGGGACTCTGATTTTTTTTATCCTATGTGGATAAACAATTATAACACTTCTGAAATAAAATGCCATCTATTAGTATTTACTGTTTTCCTAGGTATCATTTTGTGTTTGGGGATTCTTTATTTGGCTCCAGGAACTTATTTTGCTATTTAAGTGCTCACAACTAGTATTTTATTATGATAGCTTTATAGTATGCTTTGGTATCTGTTAAGGTGCTTCCAATCCCTACCCTTCCAGATTCAATTTTTTAAAGATTTTTATTTTTATTTATTTATTTTTAAGTGATTTCTACATCAGTATGGAGCTCAAACTTGTGACCCTGAGCTCAAAAGTCACACTCTTCACCAACTGACCCAGCCAGGAGCCCCCAGATTCTTTTTTTTTTTTTTTTTAAACTATTTGTCTATATTTTTATTTTTCTGTCTGGATTTTAGTGTAGTTCTGTCAACTTCAATATAATTTTATTTGGAATCATAATATACCAATTGTTATGTATATAGTAACATATATCTTACATTCTTCACACACTTAAATTTTTTAAATAAATTTTTACAGCTTTTTTCTCATAGGTCCTGTACCTTGTTTTAAAGAAATTTCCCCGAAGTTTTTGATATTGTTTGCTTATATAAATAGACCTTTTTTTCCATTTCCAAGATTTGATGTTTTTATTTAAGTTGGAGGCACTTAATCTCATTACTGTATCATCATAGAATTATCAATATTTTATATAATTTTCTTCTGTCTTGAAAAGTGTTGAATGATTCAAGCTTAAATTTAAGAAAAAATAAAAACAAAGAAACTCTCTTGATCAAGTACACACACACACACACACACACACACACACACACACACACACACACACACCCTGGCCTAAAGTGTTCTTTTTCTGAATGGAGTGGCCCATCAACCAACTGCTAAGTGTTGTAGATGACACACAAAAGATATGGAAGAGAAGAAGGAGCAACTTCTAGCCAATCAGTTCATTGGAATAAATAATAGAACCCAACAAGAAGACAAAGGTCACCCTCAGAAAATTCTCAATCCATTCAAGATACTGAGTAACCTTCCATAAAGATGAGATCTGTGTCCAGTCCATCCCTTTGCATCTGGGTCCCAAGACTGCTTAGCAATGGAGCTTAGTGGAAGACATGCTGGGCCAGTTTCCAGGCCCTGGCCTCAGGAGACTGGTACTTCTCCTACCTGTCTCTTTGGGCCCTCAGCTTTAGAACCCTGAGGCACACTGTATGGAAACCAAAGCTGCCTGCTGGGAAGAAGTGACCACAAAGAGAAGTGTGGGAGTCTCAGCCAACCCCCAGCATCAACCATCAGACATGTGAACAAAGGAGAATTTGAGATGATTCCAGTTCCTTCAAGTCCTTCCAACTGAGGCCCCAGACATAATAGAGTATCTGTGTATCTACTCCACTATGGTGTGCTTTTTCCAGATTCCTGAAGTATAACTTCAGTAAGTCTATGAGTGGTTGTTTTAAGCCTCTAAATTGTGGTGCCATATTAGCACACAGGGATAGTAACTGGAACAAGTGTGCTTAAAACATAGCCTCTTCAGTATCTATGTCTCTTAAGGACTTAATGACGGTCATTATGTTTCAGTAGGGGCTGGGCTAGGGTGGGGTACAGTTTGAAAATAACCCCAGGAATTTAGATATGCCATCTGACCCAGAAGTGTATTTGTACTTAGCCCCCAACATTGCAAATTAATCTGTTAATAATATAGTTGTCCTTCTGAGTTTGTATGTTTAGCTTTTTGTGAAATCTGTTTGCATGTGGTGCTGTACGGGTTACTTCCAGCAGGCCTGATATTGTCCTAGCTGTTTCATAAGAGATACCCTTTCATGCCACTGATTCTTGGCCAATGCATAAAACAGGCCTGCTTCTGAGACAAGTTTCAGGGCAGTTTGTACCAGCTCGTGAGTAGGTTTATTGATAAAACAATATCAGTGGTTTGCGCCTGGTTTGAGTGCAATGCCTGTGAGCTCTACTATTGGCTGGCCACATTGATAAGGTGCCTACCTGACCAGTCGAGTGGGTATAAGACCCAGCTGAGATTCCATTTTGAGCTCCTGATCTCAAGGTGTTCCCTACACGGTTGGAGGTCCTTGATCCAAGAGAGAAAGCATATCCAGGATGGCCCTGCAGAGGGAAGACCAATGGAGTCCATGCTGGACCTCTCTGGACAGCTTGCTATGAGGCAGCACTTGTCTCTGATGCATAAATAGTGATATTACATTTTATGTTTCTCCTGCAATAAAGTGGGGATGTGTAAACATTGAGGTTGTGTTCTGTGAGTCTTCTTAGTGTCTTCTTTAGTTTTCTTTGGTGTCTGATTGGCACTGCTATTGTGGATACCTTAAGAAGATCTTGTGCTGGTTTGAGAATACACTTCACATACACGTGCACATCATTAGCCTCTTTTTTAGTTAGGTTACTTCTTTTCTTTCTCCCTTGTATGGTGGCTTCTGGTCTTTCATAGTCTTGAAATACACTATGGTTTTGACTAGGACCAAGGGTTAGGAAGGCTGCTGCCAAGATGAAATTTTAAAGAACATTTCTGAAGTTGGGAAGATAAATTTGCATTTCATATACTGCAACACTGTGTACTAATAGGGTAACACCACTAGCCCATTTTGAGAAATGGCTTTTGTAGTGACAAGGTCAAAGAAAATATTTGGTGTTCTGCCAACATTCCCCCCAGTCCTTACCAGGCAGTTCTCCAGTGAAGTTCTCCATAAACAAAGCCTTCTGGCTATGGTCATTAAACCAGTGCTAAAGTACTAACACAGATGAGGCTACTCACTAATATTTTGGTTATTTCCTTTCTCAGTACCATTCCTCATCACTTTGAACTTAGGTGATTTGTTTTCTCCAATGAAATATTGTCTTAAATGCTATGTCACTTATGCATAAATAATAGGCAGGACATAATTTTCCAAGTTCCCTCTGGAGATAATACAAACACATGACTAGATGGAATGTTTAGGCCTGAGCTGTGAGTCATTGTAGTAAACAGTACTCCTTAAGTGGCTGTGCTGAGCATGAAATGTAAGCAGGAAATAAACTTTCATGTGTTAAGCCACTGAAGGGTGTTTGTTACTACATCATGACCTGGCCTGTCCTGCTACTATAAGGTATTCCTTGCTTACATCTGCCTTTTGGTACATACTGAAATTCCGGGATATTCTGCCTTAAATAAATTCTAGGAGAGATTATTTGTTGAATGGTTCTTCTATAAAAACTCCTCTCCCAATTTCCTTTTACCATTTCTTTTTTTTTATTCTTGCATTTGAAACATCATTGCAAATTATGTTTTAGCTGTTTTTTATATTGTGTAACTAGAAAACGTTCCTCTCTAAAATCTGTGTGTTGTATTCTAACATTAAGGTGGAATATGTATTCCTTCAAGGAGCCATTTATTTCTTGATTTTTCTGCAATGTTGTGGTAACTGTTTTCAATCAATGCCCTACTTCAGTGGTTACTGGTTACACCCATTTTTGCACGATTACAAGAGGAACACAAGCAACAATAATTTTGAAATTCATTACAATGCCAGGGTTTATATGCTCTCATTAAGCATTAATTGGTAGTTGATGGCTATTGCTATTTTTAACACCATTAGTTCATAGCAATATAATTAGTAACGCTAAGTACAGGAACCACATTAATAGCATTACTAATTGTAAATCTGGAGATAGAAACACAACATGACTGGTTAATTTCCAGGCAATATCTCATGATAATTAGCTGTAGGACATTTGTGCTGAACTAGAAAGGTAAATAATTTAATTTTTTTTTTTTACATTTTTTGTGGTTTACAATACTAATACCACCCTTTAATGCATGGATCTCATTCCGCCTTCTGATGTTAACATTTTTTCCTTTTGAGCTCCCTTTTGAGGTAGGCTAAGTAGTGATTCACTTGTCTCTCACAAGAAAAATGTACTGTCATTCGTTGAGCAAATTTTATTGTTCCATACCCAAGTTACAAAAAGGAAATATAGTAAATGACTTGCTACTTCTATTATATTATAATTATAATATTACATTATAATTGCACTAAAATTAGTGCAAAACCTCTTACTAGTCTTTAATAGGTACCCTTTCTTCCCTCATTTCTCTAGCAGCAAACTGGTCAACTTCATAAGTCTACTATTAAGTTTCAATGATTGTAGAATTAAGGGAGAAATGTTCCCAAGCTACAATAAGTGATTTTTTAAAAACCCACTAGATAGTCTGTATTTACATTCATGCTGTTTAAAATGTACTGATTCCTTCTGTAGTCACACTATGGGCTTTAACAGTATATAGTACCTATGACACTGAGAACATAGTCTTAAATGCCCTTTTATGTGCTTGCTAAAGGACAGGGTTTAGAAAGACATTCTCTGTTATCGTTGTTCTTTTCTTTTCCTATTCTTTGCAGAATTTTGGTGGGATATGTGTGAGGAGATTGAGAACAATGAGACACTCTGCTATAGTCAAAAATATTTGAATCACGGTGTAAGAAATCATAAAGTAGACTATTTAATTTTGCATTAATCCTTCCCAAATTATTTTTCCATTTAGCTATGAAGCTCTTCAGAGAAAATATTGGTTACACGCCATTTCAGGCATGTCTCTGCATTTTGTTTTGGCTCTTTGAAAGGACTAGATTACATTAGAAAACATCGGTTTTCCTCTCTTGACTTGGTTTTCCTTATTCTTTTCACATCTGAGAGTCACCACATGTATCTTACTGCTTCATTGGTAGCAGGGGTTACAGCCAAAATGATGATTTCAGCATGTTGAAGCTGTGAATGTCAGTAGATTCTATGATTTATGATTGGATAAAATTGGTAAAAATGAGTTGATTGCTTAGTGAATTCGTTTGGAATGTTAATACAAATTCAAATGCTTTTTATACAATGAGAAGCAAGGGGGGAAAAAGAAAGACACATGGTTGGTGAAAGCTTTGGAAGAGTTTATTTCCCATATTGGCATTTAAGGATTTTGTGAGAGGAGTAGTTTTATTATTCTCTTTCTTGAGCTTTCAGCTCTTAACAGATGTGCGTTAACCTGTCAAAATGTGCAATGCTATTATTTAGTTGTAATTAGTTAATGATTATGTCGTTTCTTGTGGCAGAGAATGCCTTAACTGATGAAACAATCTTCTACTCACTTTAAAAATATACATATATAAACAATAGAGCAAAAGAAGCCCTGAGAAGGCACGTGAGGATTCTTTATTTTCCATCACATTAGCACATTAATGTGCGGTGAGTTTAAAGAAGTGGCATGAATAAGCTGCTAGCTGTACTGTTGGTAATATTGACTTTTATGGGCAATTTAATTTTAAGTCTACAGTATATAATTTAAAGCAGTTCTGCTTTTCCATAGATGGAGTATGAAGGCGATCCTTGTTCAGTGCAACACCAAAAGAAAATAAACTATTTCATCCTTCTCTGGTCATGGTTAAGGTTAGTAGAAATAGCACTACTAGTTGCTTGGCTTTCACCAGGTAATCATTTTTAAAGTGAAAGGGGACAGTTAATTAGCTGCAGCTAATTATTACAGGGAAACCTGGTAGCTGAGTGGAAGAGGAGCATTTCAGCTCAATGATCAGATTAAGATGCTTCCTCCCCTCTCTTAAAAAAATTAGAGGCCTGAATTTTAAGATGTTTATAACAACATCAAATTTGTTTTACTTTCGTGTTTTGCAACTTGGGAGCCGAAAGACAGTGGCTTTTTTTTCCCCCTCTTGCATGCGTCGGATGCGCAGGCTGCTCTGCAAGAGGCAGGTAACAGAGCAGGTGGCGGCTTGTTGGGGGGAGCGCTCACTCCAAGTGCACCAACTTCCATGCCATCTGCCCGGAGCGCCTGAGCTTCCAGAAAGCCTGAAGTTTTCAGGATAATATATGGTCAGTCTGGAAAAAAAAAAAAAAAATACATGTGTGACTCTGTTGTGGGAACAAGACACATGTGTAACAAAGGCAAGTTTTATGTGTCCTGAGAATGATTGGACCGTGAAATGATAGAATATTTAGAATTTTAACAGCCATGCACTATCTGAAGCAGATGCATAGGAGGGAGGCTGCAGCCTGAGAGTGATGCCCTGGCAAACCCTGAGGAGAAGACAGTGTTTTGTTGTTACAGACCTTTATTTATCCACCAGCAGATGTCCCTATAAGGCAATAATATCTTACAGCTAGAGCAGCTGATTATGAAAATCAGAAAGTGAACCACTCATCATATTTCCAAAGATTAATGGGATTAAATCCACCATGTACTTCAAAATGTTTCCAGAGATAGATAAAATGCAATGCAGTGCAAAAATAAATTCAGTTTATTTCAGAAAACCGCATGGAGCAAAATTCCTTTTTACTTATTTTTTTTTTTTTATTTGAGGAGTCCCCAACCTTTATCAGCACTAAAACCACTTCTAAAATAAAATAGGATAAAATAAAGTAAGGTAAAATAAAATAAAATAAAATTCTTGGTTGTGTCTGTGTTATCAGTATACTTTAAGTATCCCTTGAACAAGAAAAAATGCTCAAGGTCCAAAAACTATTCTGAATTCAGTAAAATGTTTAATTGAATTTGTATTTATTACTAAGTGTAGTGTCTTCATACATTTGAATTATGTTTCCATGAGACATGCTACTCAGCTTGCAGGCAATTTTCGATGCATATATAAATTTAAGGAATCTGGGAACAATGCAGGCTGCCCAGTGGATCTGTATCTGTAGGTCCAAATGTGGAGCAATAGTTTCTTCCATTACACTTTTTCTTTTTATTTTAAAGATTCTATTTATTGGGGCGCCTGGGTGACTCAGTCGTTAAGCATCTGCCTTCAGCTCAGGTCACGATCTCAGGGTCCTGGGATCAAGGCCCGCATCGGGCTCTCTGCTCAGCGGAGAGCCTGCTTCTCTCTCTCCCTCTGCCTGCCTCTCTGCCTACTTGTGCTCTCTCTCTATCTCTCTATCAAATAAATAAATAAAATCTTTAAAAAAAGAGATTCTATTTGAGAGAGAGAGGGAAAGAGTGAGGGACAGAGGGAGAAGCAGACTCTCCGCTGAGCAGGGAGCCCAACGCGAGGCTTGATCCCAGGACCCCAGGACCATGACCCCAGGGGAAGGCAGACCCTTAACCAACGGAGCCACCCAAGCGCCCCAACACTTTTACATTCTTTGGAGATACACTACTTCTTGAAGGATGGAAAGCAGTGTAGAGAAAAATTGTTGCAAAGAAGTAACGATTGGCTGGCAAAGCGATTCCTTCAGTGATAAAACATGCTAAAATCCAAAATTAATACCAACACTGATAAGCATTTCTATTTTTAAAGATAATAGGCACATTTGTTTTTTTTCCCCTTATGAGAGCCAAATGCTATTAAGGCCAAAGTGCCAAGCTAGGTGTAATAAAAAATACGGATTTTGAAACAAAACAAACTCAAATTTCTGTCTTTGCCACTTTCTAGCGTGTGAGTCAGGGCCAGTTATTCAATATCTAGTTTACGTTTTCTCAATTGAGAATAACAATAAAAATCTCATAGAATTGGTGCAAGCAATAAGGTAATTTATAAACACGCTGGTGTGTTATGGGAATTTAATAAATGCTAGTTCCCTTCATTTTCTCAATCAGTTACTTTACATTTTATGATTTCAGTGAATATTAATTCATTTACTTCTCAGAAGAAGGAGCAATTACCTCCCTTTGTGAGAATTAGAGAGGGGGTCATGGTCATGGAAGGCCATAAAAAGGTGGGAAAAAGTAAGATGAAGTCAGAAGTAAAGAGAGTAAGATGAAGTCAGAAGTAAAGAGAATATAGAAAATGCATACCACAAAGTTCTGTACCTGTTATATCAATCAGCTGAAAATATTATCCTGAGCTTTCTGGGAGGCAGTGCAAAGAAGGATACACTCATCTCTTGTCCATTTACTCATTCAGCAAATATCGGAGCTCCTCCTGTGTGCCAAGCACCTATTCTAGGAGCTGGGGATAAATCAATGAACAAAACGGCATACGCTCCCATTCAATGGGAGGAGACAGGCAATGGACAATATAAGTAAACTACATAGTATTCTAGATTTGGAAAGTGTTTTGAGGGAAAGTAAAGCAAGGAAGAGAGACTGGGGGTTGTGCTGAGGGTGGCAATTTTAAAATAGGACAGCCTCACTGAGGAAGTGGCAGTTGAGGTGAGCCCTCAAGAAGTTGAGGGTTTCAACCTATCAGATCTCTGAAGGAACACAAAGGCAGGCAGCACAGTTTGTAAGAGGGAATGTGCCTGGCATAGGTGTCCTGGTAGTAAAACAAAAAGGAATTTCTGAAGCCGAAGGAGGTGTGACTCAGTGGACACACCCCTCAACTAAATCTCTTCTCCGGGGTCATTCTTAAGATGTTCTCATTGTTGAATCACAGACCTGCACCCCTGAAACAAACAATACATTATATGTTAATTTAAAAAAAAAAAAGATTCCCATTGTGCTTAGTAGGCTTAACACTAGGAGGGGGCTCAGTAAAATCAGTTCTAGAGCCGTTCAGGGACAATGATTTCTAACTGGCTGTCTTAATCCCAGATGTAATGTAGCTCACCTGGAAAAGAAGGGTCTAACCTTGTGTCAAGGAATCCACATACTTGGATTTGTATATGTGGGCAATCGTGTGCATTTTTCTGAAGAAATCTTTCTAGTTTTCAGCAGATTCTCAAAGGGATCCATAGCTGCAAAAGGATTAATAATCATGGGTGAAGAATGAAAGAACATTCAGACAATCTCTTTTTTAATTGTTCTTTTCCGTTTTAATCACTGCTGAATTTATGAGAAGAGGATAGCAGGTTATGTTCTGCAGCTGAGTAAGGACAGAGTCAGGGCTTAATAATCACCCCAGAAAGGGTCAAGGAGAGGGAATAAAAGATAATAACGAGTGAAGATGAAAATGAAAAGCACAAGAAAAACACAAAATATGAAGTTCCCTATGTTGGCTAGTGAGCGTGGAAGGCGTGGTAGGCAGAGGTTAAGTCCGTAAAAGCAGCAGAATGTGGGAGGCCAGTGGCTATAGGATACATATAGGATAACCAGACAAAGTCAGTTTGCTTTTTATCTAGGCAATTTACGTGAAAAGTTTTGAAATGGCAAGTAGAACTCTAATATTAGACATTTCTGGGAAGAAGCCAACCAGACACCTACTTTAATTTCTAAAGTCACCAAAAACATATGCTAAAGACTCTGAAATGGATATTATCTTGCTATTGACACAAACAGAAAGTAACACTGTAAAGGAGAAACAAGGTGATCAATGAAAAGGGAGAAATAAACAAAAATGAAGTTTGTGTAAAACAAAAAGAATGAAAATAAGAAAACATTTCTCAAAGTCTGTGTATCTGATAACTTCTGCTCATATTTTGCACTGTATCTTTAGAAATTAAACTGGTCTTTACAAGTGGTTTATCATTAATAGCACAAAAGCAATGGATTATAAACTCTGAGCTATTTAGGTGATACGGGAGAAATAAATTCCAAAGACCAGTCAGTAGATACTGGGACAGCCTGCCAGGAAGGCTGTGGGTCTCCTACTAAGATGGACATTTGAAAGAGGACAAAGCCCAGAGCCCACTCTGGGACACTTTTCATAGCTTTCCACCTCTTTCCTGCCCTCAACTCTCTCCCATCCTCCAAGCTGAAGAGATGGAAATGAATAAATCACCTCTGTAGCCTCCTTCCACCTTGAGATTTTAAGATTCCTTGTTCCCATCCACCCTCAAAAGGGATAGATATTTATTCAACACTCTTTTTTTTTTCAGGGACTCCTCTGCCTTTCAGGCATTACCAAACATATAATTAAGGAATGCTTTAAAGCTTGAGCAGGCTCAGTTTTTAACACACACCCCTTCGATTTGAAATGCAAAATGGAAATGCTAATGAGAGTTTCCTTGTCTATCACCATTCCCCAAGCTGAGAAATGCTAGATCTCAAATATCTTTGGATTATCTCTTGGAATAGGTAATGAAAAACAGTGAATGTTCAATCCATAAGGTAATTGTACTCATTAATTACAGGCCCCAAATTTTCACAATGAAGATAGATTCATTATTTTTACAGTGAGGTGGTGATTACTGAGCAAATGCCAAGTCTCATTTATAGGATAGAAGGAATGATCCAAATCTGTTCTCTGAGGGTTTTTCCTCTGACCTCTACCAATGCTCCTAACATGTCACCTGAGCCTCGCCTCTAGGAGTGAACGGTTTTCTTAGAAGTATGATTAGAGAGCAGGAAAGAGCAACCCCATGCCATAGAATGGGTCCTGGAAGGCAGCAAATGCCCTGAGGAGATAAATTGTTTTGTGATTTCATTTCTAACTCCTTGTTCAACATGTCCATGTAGATGCCCACAGGAACTTCAAAGTCTATATGTCCCGAAGCTAACATGTCTACCTTCTCTGTTTTCTCTTGTATCCCCCTTTTCCAGTTGCTCAGGTTCAAAATCTCAATATATCTCAGGTTTCCTTTCTCATTTTCCCCCCATTCCCAATCAGACTTCTTTCTCTTCCACAGTGTTTAATAGATGTATGTTCCTCCAGGGTCTCTGCTTTTGTTCAGGTTCTCATCTCTTCAGGTTTTACGTTTTCTAACTTATCTCTCAGCCAACAGTCTCTACCCCCTTCAGTATACCTTGACGTTTCAATTTTCTGGAAGTAGTGCTTTGTTCAAAAACCTTTACTGATTCTCCTCCAGCCACAGGGTAGAGCCTAATCCATCCCCCCATCACATATGCGCACACAGCCACCCAACTCTTGACCTACTTGTAAGAACAGGGTATAGAAATGAAAAAATACTAACTTTATGGTGGAGTGATCTGGCAGAAACTGCCTTAACCAGGTGATCAAAGTTACACATCACCAGGGATAAGTCATGTTGCTATAATGTGCCTCTGTATGATGTGATGAAAAGAGCACTTCACTTCTGTGGTCTTCTTCTCCCAAACCCGTAACCCCAGTCTAAATCGAAGGAAGATCGCGGAAGTCTCTATTGAGGGCGGTTAACAAAGTAGCTGACCAGCACTCTTCATAGTTCTCAAAGTCGTGAATAATAAGGAAAAACTGAGAACTGCCATAGACCCAAGAAGGCTCAGGAGACATGATGATTAAAGCATTAGGGTATCCTGCATGGGATTCTAGAATTTTTTTTTTTAAGGATATTAGTGGGAAAGTGGCGAAAGCTGAACGAAGTCTGCAGATTAGTTAATAGAATAGTACTTTACCAATGTTAACTTCTTGGTTTCGAGAAATGTACCATGGTTATTATATAAGATTTTAACATTACTGGAAACAATGAAGGGTGTGTAGGAACTCTGTACTATTTTTGCGACTTTTCTGTCAATCCTAAGTTATTCCAAAATTTTAAAATCGTATTAAAAAATAACTTCATTGGTTCTCAATTCTCAAATACAGTTGTACATAAGAACTACTACTTTTTCTAAATATATATTTCAGGGCCACATCCTTGGAGATACTGATTCTGTAGGTGTGGGTGGGGTTCAAGAAGCTGTATTTTAAGGGCATCTGGGTGGCTCAGTTGGTTAAATGTCTGCCTCTGGCTCAGGTCAAGATCCCAATGTCTTGGGCCCCTAGTTGGGCTGCCTGCTCAGCAGGGAGCCTGTTTCTCTCTCTGCTCACGCCCCATTCCTGCATGTGCGTGCTCTCTCTCTCTCTCTCTGAAATAATAAAATCTTTAAACAAACAAAAAAGAAGCTGTGTTTTTAAGCTCTTGCAAAGATTCTGGTATGCTGCAAGTTTGAGAGTGACTGGCCTACAGAACTAAACTGAAGCTTGCATACAAGCCCCAGAACTGAGCCACCTTGAGCCATTAAATGTTTACATTCTTCCCTCACAACCAGAAAATAATTTCATCTTTGCTTAGCTCACCTGACTTTCCAGGACCCTCAGGTTTGTTGACTCTTTCTCTCTCTCCCCCAACTCGCTGCCCCTCCCTCTCCTTTCCCTGCTCTCCTCTCTCTCCTCTCTCTTTGTCCAAGGAGACAGATTACAATGTAAAGATCCCTAGTGGTATAATGTGAGTCTAATTCTAAGCTTCTCTCTTCTCTAATGAAAAATTAGTATATCTAATGGCAGCCTAGGTTAAACAAAGTAGTTCTTTACAAATTAAAGAAAAAATAATAATTTTTTTTTTTACTTCCTAGATTATGGATTAATCAGTACCATAGCATTGATAAGTATTGCCCATCTGACTGCTCTAATGAATAGATAAGAACCAAAGTTATCTGCTCTGTTTTGTTTTTTTTTAAGATTTTATTTTTAAGTAATTTCTACACTCAACGTGGGCCTCGAACTTACACCCCTGAAATCAAGAGTTGCATGCTCTACTGCCTGAACCACCAGGTGCCCCCAAATTTAGTTGCTCTTTAATTGGCGCTTAGTGAATATAAAGTGCTTCAGATTTAAGACAGTTTGTAGTCCCTCCATAGATTATGTAGTGTCTAGTTAAAAAATAAATAAATAAAATAGGGAAAGTTCTCTGCATATCTTTTTAACACTTAATCCTCAGACTAATCTTGTGAAATAGATGGTTGTTAACCCCATTTCACAGATGAGATAATTTATTCACAGTGAGCTTAAGTAATTTTCCCAAGGTCATCTAGCCAAGAGCGGAGGGACCAGGTGTACAACCTGGGACCTCTGTCACCCACTGCGATGCGCTGCTGACCTATAGAAATATGCTTGACAAAACTATTAAGTGGTGCATTAGAATTTGTTATCTGAGTTAAGTCCAGATGATGTGTGAGGCTAAAAAGGTAAAATTGGTACTCATGGGCATATACCATGTATATAACATTTAGCTTAGATGCATAGTATATTCTTCGCTAGCTTATAATGTTTCATAAAGGAGGACCAATGTTGTGTTTGTATGTACACATATGTGATTTTTCAGTCAAGCTTTTAGCAGGCTACATTTTGATTCTTACTCACTAGGTAAATCTGGATCTGAGAAATTCTCCAAGGATAGAAAAATCTGGGCTCCAAAGCAGTGTGCATAGGTGTGTGGTGGCAGGAGGGCATCATGAGACCAGGGCAGAAACTTTCTTTTAAAGCATGAAGAAGGTTAGGTAGAAAACATTTCAGTCGGACATCATCTTATCCCAGGTCTTTACAAAATGACTGGATATGTTTGCTTGTAATGTGTTCTCAGGAAATGAAAAAAGCCTGCATTGTCATTCCTGAAAATCTCCAGTCTATTACAATGAGGAGAGCACCTGTTTTAAACTAGTCTAGGTGATAAATCACAGAAGGTTGCATTAATCAAGGCAGCCTAAAGCTGATAAGTGCAATTATGGGTTTGTCACCCTAGGGAAATATCTTGATCAAGGCTCCTCGAACCCAGTATAAACCCTCAAATTTTTGCCCCAAGACTGCTGTACCTAATGTGGGGACTTAGCACATCTTTTCCTTAGGGTATTGAAGGCCTTCTGGCAGGGCCTTATCCAATATCCACAGTAATGAAACCTTGTTTTGGTGAGATCTATTAATGGCGTGATGATGGAATACCTCTACTACCAATTGGCAGCAGTCGTCACACATCACGAGTAAAAAGGAATGAAAACAAAAACCAAACTTGAGTTTTGTTCTCTCCTAGTCCCATATGTTATAGAATTTTAAAAGGAATGAGTGGAAACTAGTTGTCCCTAACCATTCAGAGAGATGCCTTGCTTAGGTTGATTTTTTTTAATGTTATAAAATATATTTTTAAGGCAATATTATCATAATTCAAAAAAAGTATGAACAAATAGATTTAGAACCAAAATATAAATAATTAAGCCATTGTTGAATATTATTTTAAAATTATGCATTTATTGATAATTGATATCAGTTATTACCTGTGATCTTATTATGAGAAATATTTTATTTTTTCTATATCAACAAAATGAGAGAAATCTGTTTGGATGCTAAAATACCCAGAGCAAAAAAAAATAATGATAATAAAATAAAATAAAATAAAATAAATAAAATAAAATAAAATAAAATAAAATACCCAGAGCTCCTAAATTCTGATATTAATCATCTAATTTCATTTCAAGGGCTATGCCAGTCCCCCTTGCTCCAGAGTTTACACTCCAGATCATGCTCTGCACTGTGTTCACTCCTTCTAGTATGAGACCATATATCACCAACTGCTTCTCCCACATTTTTGACTTGTCATCATAGATCACACCTGGCAATGTTGAGTGACACCATGTATGCATACAGTGTCATCCTATTAGCCTCTAATAGCTGAGTCTCTATGGGACAGAAGTTACCACACTCTTTTGTGTTTTCATAGTTCTTTCTTATTCCATGTTACACTTAATTTATGTTTGATAAATTACAAAGCCTGAAAGAAAATTGATATTTTATAAAAAACAAAACAAAACAAGGACGCATACCTTTATTGAACAAAGGGTCGATCTCCAGAATGTACGAAGGTCCTTATAGAACAAGATGAAGAAAAATTTCATAGAAAATGAGCAAAGACTAGGCGCCCGGGTGGCTCAGTCGGTTAAGTGTCCGCTTTCGGCTCAGGTAGTGATCACAGGGTCCTGGGATTGAGCCCCATATCATCGGGTTCCCTGCTCAACGGGAAGCCTGCTTCTCCCTCTCTCACTCCCCCTGCTTGTGTTCCCTCTCTCGCTGTGTCTCTCTCTGTCAAATAAATAAATAAAATCTTTAAAAAAAAAAGGAAAGAAAATGAGCAAAGACTAAATCCATGTGGCCAAAAATTTGTGAAAAGATGTCCAGATACACTCATAACAAGGAACATGCAAATTAAGGTAACAGATATTGCTTTATTCCCATCCATCTGGCAAAACTTAAGAACTGTTGCTGCCAGGAATGCAGAGGAAAAGGTACTTTCATACATTGTAGCTGGTTTTGTGAAGGCCAGAGCCTTTTTGGAAAACCATCTGACAGTATCTATTAAAATTACTACTACACAGGCTGTATCTTAGCAATTCAATTCCTGGAATTGCTTTCATAGAAATAAAAATAACAGCAAATAAAAATGCACATATATAGATGGTTGTTACTGCATTGGTAAATATCATGAAACCAACAAAAATAATGAATCAGAGTGTAAGCTAGTTAACTTGGGTTTGCCTTAGGGATTGCTGAGTGAGAAAAGCAAGATGGAGGAGATAAGGTAGGCACGATATGATCCTTTTTTGTAAAAGAAAAACATGCCTTCCTCTATTTATAGGTATTATATAATGGTAGGTATGAATATTCATGCATGTGTGTATTTCATGTAAATAAATGAACATGGACGAAAGTGTAGAAGGATACTTACCAGATTGTTAACATGGGACATTGTTCCCTGGGGAGAAGATGAGAAGGAAAAGAGGGAGAGAGGAATATCTAAAGAAACCGTGTACTTCAAAAGCCAACCACCTATTCCCAAGTGCTGGAGAGTGAACATGGAGTTTGCTGGTGAAGAGAGGTGACTTGCAGTGCCTCAATGAGAAGGAGGATTTTGTATGTAAAATTACACATACATGCATATTTGTAGAATTCTTTTTTAATGTGATGAAACAGAGTGAGTTTTATCATTCTGTAAAGTATCTCAGTGTCTTCATTGAATCAACAGTGGTTTCATTAACTCTCATATCAGAATAATTAGTCCATCCATCTCCTGAATAAGAATAAAGAGAAGCTAGAACTTCAGGCTGGTAATTTTGATTTTTTTTTTAAATACATAAAAGGAAAGGTGTCTTGAACAGAAACTCCCTGGAGAGAGTATGATGGTAGAAATACATTAGCCTTTGAAGTCAGACTTCCTGAGCCTCTAACTAAACCCCACCTAGTCATTAATTAGTTGTGTGACCTTGGACCAGTTGCTGAATGTTCCTTGCCCTCAGTTTATTCGGCCATAACATGGGAGAAGGTATAACCTGTATGGATGGTCTGTTTTAGAGACTGAATTATATAATGTATGTGAGTGAGCCTAGCAAAGTGCTTGGCACATTGGGGAACTCAGTTGGTTACATGAAAAATAAATCAACATAAACTAAAGGCTTGGATAAACTGGGAGCCAGAAAAATCATGTAGTGCTGACTTTAATGGATATTTTTGATGTAGAAGCCATTTGAAAAATGATTATGCACAATTAGTCGCCTTCATTCCCTGTAACACCAAGGCGCAATAAATAATCTTGGAATTGTCTGCACGGGATTCGGGTTTGCACAGTGGGATCTCTGCTCGCCTTGGCTGGCTTGCACGGCCTGTTCCGAGTTGTTTTTATATATTGTACAGATGGATCATGCTTTCAGATACACCAAGTTGTCCTCTACAAAGGAAGAATTTATGAAGTCCTGTGGTTTTCATTTCATGAAAAGTGGATGTAATTTTTTTTAGATCATTCAGCTAAGATTATAGGTACTTTTCCCTAATAGAATTTTCTTCTTATGTATTGGCCTCATTTTTAAGAAAATTGGTTTACTGTACACTAAATCCATCCAAACTGGAGGTCTGGCTAGGTAGGAACCAGGTAAATAAGATAGCACTGAATTTTGTAGATATTTTTGATATAGCAAGCTCTATGGAATGTGATTATGTGCAATGCACTTTTGAAAGAAAACTTTCACATTGAATTAAGCTGCAAACTATGAAAACTGACATTTGGGGGAAATTTAAAAATATTGTGAACTTTTCTGAACACTGGAAGAAATTTGTTGGAGTTCTATGTATGTGGCTTATTTGATTTTAATCTATTCTAATATATTTAAAGATCTTGCTATAATTCATAATCCAGAAATCTTTCTGGTGTTCAGTTTTCCCATTTACAAAATACAACCCTCTTGTGAATCTTTTAAAGGAATTTTAACAGTGATCTTCTAGCGTCTTTTAAATTAGTCCATTGTAAATCATCAGTTAATCCAGTATCTTTGGTTTTTCCACTAGCAAGTAAAATTTTCCTCCTCTGTTAGAATTTCTCATCTGGAAAAGCTCCTTTTTCATATTTTTCTAATAACATTACATTCTTTTAAAAATCTTTACGTGTCTCCTATAAAGCAACATTTACTGAACTAGTACTTTATGAGGGAAGATCTAAAACAAATATCTTTCCTCCAAACTAACCCTGGCAATTCATAGACTTGTTTTTTAATTATTTTTCTCTGGTCATTGTACCGTTTCTGGTTAAAAAAAAGAAAAGAAAAGAAAAAAGAAAGAAAGTCTACTCTGAATGACTGAATGGCCCTATATGGACAACACAGGCTAATTAGCTCAGATTGCTACTTAGATGAAGATTATATTGCTTGCTATAGACAAAAGAGCCCATATTTACTCCTGTACCATATATGCTTGTTTTTGCACATCAAGCTCCTGACAGGTGTTTTGGTTCTGCTAATTGGCTCCCATATTTGCTTTTAAAAAGCAGCACTAAAATTCTGACTTTAAGAATAGGATTCAAATGTTGGTATATCTTTATTCATTTATGTGAATTGCTTCATATGTTCTTCAACTTACAACACAAATACTTCCTTATTGTAACTGTGAAACAATATGCAACAAAGATGTGATAAAAATGCCAACTATCACACATTCTTTTCATTCCTATTCTCATAAGTTGCTAATTTTGCTTTTTTATTTGTTCACACAAATGAATACAAGTACATAAATGCAAAAAAAATGCAGTTTTGGTTGGTTGATTATTTTATTATCAGAGTAGCAGTATAACCTATGCATTTCCTTTTAATTTGCTTTTGCTTTTGTTCACTTAATATACCATCGGTAACCCTATACTTGAGTAGATATTCATCTATGGTTTTTTTCTACCTTGATACACACAAACAAATTTGTACAGAAATGAGAATAAATAATACAAGCTGGCTTGATATTTTTTATAGAAACATTTGTTTCTGTTTGTGTTTAGATGTATGTCCCTTACCTTGTCAATTAACCTAACAGATCCTTCTCCCTTGATCTTTAAGCAAATCCTGCCTCTAGATTTTTTGATCCCCTCCTGGGACTGATGGGCACACCTCACATTTGAGCAATCACAACAAAGATTCCTTACCAATTTTAACAATTCTTCATTGCCTGAATTCCCAATTAAACACCAGACAGTAATTAAATCACCCAAGAAATGAAACCATGTCCCTCGGATTTTAATATGACCAGCCTGTTATTCTTCAGATTATGTAGGTGCTTGATGAAAATCTCAGAGGTGAAACCTGAGTGAGCTATTAAGATAACAAGAAGGTTCGATAGCTTGAATCCCCATATACTTCTCAGGCTGCTTGACGTGGAGGCCATGGTCTATGATTTTTCCCCAAGGAATGTCATGCTTGTGAATTATACATAGGGTCAGCTCAGATCAGTGAAAGGTTAACCTATGGGAATACCAACCCTAAGAAAAATGGTTTACCTCACGAAATATTTATATTCTCTTTGGGTATTCTAAACATTTTTTCTCACATCTTGTCTCTCATCTTCACATATGCTAAATCTAGGCATCTGTAATTGTGACGATACTGTGATGTGCTGCTCAGAAACCCCTTCAGAAAAGAGGGGCTTGTCACCCCAGCTGCCAGGAGTACTGCCAGCAGTCAGTCCTCTTCAGGACTTGTCTCAGGCAAGACAGCCACCTTGCCCCGTGGTCATACCTCTTTTAGATTTAAAGGCCCAGCTTTCTAGCCTTGATTCAGGACAGTTCTGAGGGGGGCATCCATTCTTCAAAACTTCCCACGGGTCAGCTGGAGCTTCCAGTGAGACTACCTTGCCCCTCAAACTCTCCAGCTGCCCAATCTTGCCTCCTCCCTGAACTTACACCTGAAAAATACTTATATATAAAACTGACTTCATCTTATTCCCCAAACTGCCTCTTCCTTGATCTTTTAAGAGAAACATCATTTTATTTAAACTTGAAATTTTTTAATCACCTTCAATATTGGCCCTTCCTCCACACTCAGTTAACAAGTCATTCTTTTATGTTCCTTCACAGAGTCTCTCATGGTTGTGCTTCCTTTCTTTTCCTCAGTTTAGATTTTCATTGCTACACCTACACAATTGTGATAACCGGCTTCCTTATCTCCAGCTCTGTCCTTTCCATCTGTTTGCACTCCACAACCAAGTGCTGTTTCTAAACCAATTTCTAATGACATAGCATAATATACTTGAGCAAAGCCATCAGGCTGGTTATTAGTGCTCTTCATCAGTATTTCTGGTACTCCAGACAGTAGGATTGTCCTTCTTGACTTTTGTGGAATTAGACATGACTATATGGCCAATGGAATGATGTCACTTCTAAGAGGAAACTGTAGAGCCTATGTGTGTGTGTGCATAATCTTTTTCTTGTCCCCTTCCATGTGACATTTTTGATGGCAGAGACCTTTCCGATGGCTAACACTTATCCCTGGGTGAGGAAACACAAAGAAAACCCCTCACCAACTTGAGGTGAATATGTAGCAGGAACCAGAGTTCAACTTTTTTTTAAGCAATTAAGATTTTTATTTTCAACCTCAGCATAATTTAGTCTTTCCTGTGTCATTCAAGTTTCTGATTGGTAATCAGCATAAAATCAAATTTCTTGAGCCTTTCCTTTGAAATGCTCCTCTACCCAATCCTAACCCAAATTCTTAAGCCTGACTCCCACTCTTTTCTTCAATGAACCTTCAGCTCTGGCTAATCTGATCTCCTTGTTTTTTCTCTCTATAACTTATTCCAGAGTTTTGATCATTTGTTCTACTCTTTGGAATTCCCAACCCATTTCCCTCTCCTATTCAAATTATTTGCTGCCCCCAAGCCAAACTTAATCCTCCTTCTCCATGAAGCTTCCCTCACCTCCCCTCCTCCCCCATCCATTCCCAATCACCCCCAACTGCCCCAAGGTGATATGGCCTTTGGAAGTCATATGACATTGTGTGAACTATTCATGTTACTAAATTCCTATCTCTTAAGTGGAGGATAGAACATTATGATTCACCTTCCCCTTGCCCTCAAAAACATTACTACTATATTCTGAAATACAGTTTCTGAAGTATCTGAATCATTTTATCACCATTTACTAGGAAATGATCTATCTCAGAGTATCTCATGAGAGATAGTAAGTGACCACGACGTAAATGTATCATATCAATAAATCCAGCTAAATGATGTGTAATTACTGTGATATATGTGGTACATTTTTAGCATTTATTTTAGGTAGCAAATTATTTCTTTGGAATAATTAGTTTGCTTCTTACTTACCTTTCATTTCCATTAAAAGTTTTTCTAATCTATGCCATCTAATAATTTTTTCATCCCATCTATGTAGGCAGTTGTATTGATTTTTATTTTCTGTGTGTAGGCAAAACCTTAGGTAATCTTACAGATTTTGAATTTTAAAAAACTTACATATCTGATTTCAATCAACTTTATTTTAAATGGGGAGGACATCATGGATATGTTCTAATAAAATACAAAGTTTGTTAAATAGTTTTAAAAGCATTATATATAAGGAATACCTTTATATATTAAATAATACTCTTTGAATTGGTTTTATATATGTGTGTGTGTGTGTGTGTGTGTGTGAGTGTGTGTGTGTGTGTGTATGTATGAAAGAGAAGGAGGAAGTAATAACTTCTGTTTTCTGCTCCAAGTAGTCTCCTTGTTTGATACACTTGTAATAAATTCTATAGTCATTAATTTTAATTGAAAATAATGCACATAGAGTTTTTATTCTCAGATATTGACATTGTTTTGTTTTTAACTTTCCTTAAATTGTTAAAAGTGATTTTTATAATATTCATTCAACAAACATTTACTGAACACTGATTAAGTGCCAGTTACTGTACAAATCACTAGATATTTAATGATGAACAAAATAGTCTTTGGCTTCAAACTTCTTACAAGCTAATGAGATCATTAGTGACTGCAATAACTATACCCTTTACTCCAATCACCACAAGATTTCAGGAGTAGTTTCCAAGCTTAGAAAATTTCTTGTAATTCTATGAAGGACAACTCCACCTTTGCCCTCTATAGACAACTGTGGCATAATACAAGCAGTACTGAACTTGGAATAAAGAGATTTAAATTTGCATTCTGGTTTTTAGCTACTCCCTAATCTGTCACATTTACAAAGCAATTAAACTTTCTGAGTAATTTCACTCCTAAAATCAATGTGATATTTCTCTCATAAGCTGTATAGAAGATTAGAAGTTAAGAGGTATGAAATAATGTATGTATATAATTTCGAAGTTTCTGATAATCTCCATGCTAAGTGGCTTCTTTCTCTCTTGAGTTCTGTAGAGGAATAATCACACTAGGTCAATTTCACTGCCTGAATTTTGTAGCTGAAATTTATCACCTTTATCATCATCATTACCATCATCGTCCTAGTTACAGTTTTGGCATGCCTTCTCAATACTATGCAGTGGGCTAGATTGTATATTTAGTGTTTCTCAACCTTAACTGCACATTAGAATCACATGGGTAGCTTAAAAAAAAAATGTGCAGGTTCTATTCCAGACCAATTACATCTGAATCTCTGGGGGAGGGACTCAGGCACCAGTGCTTTCTAAAGCTCTCCAGGTGATTCCAATTAGGTTGAGAACAACTACTTTGATTAATTATCTCATTAAATCTTTATGAAAACCCTAAAAGTAGAGGTGTTCATTTCCATTTTTTTTATAGAGGAAACTTAGGCTCGGGAAAATCAAAGATTTTATTCATTGCACATACCCAGTCAGTGGCAGATTTTGGATTCAAACCCAGATCTGTTTGGTTTCAGAGTCTATGTTCTTTTTCTTAAGTTCTTAATTATATAATGTCACTTCTATATGCCCATACATCAGAATGGAAGATCAAAGATAAGAGGATTCTGAGCTCAGTTTTGTTCCACGTTTTTAAGGATTTCTACTTCTCACTGTTTTCTATAGATAGGGATTAACAATTTAACTTAATTGAGGTGTTAGGAAAATTTAGGAATGAAAAATGTTCCTATTCCAGCTAACAAGGCAAGGAGCCTTATTCTTTGGTATAAGTAATGGCTATGATAATTAAATGCAGTGTGTGGGCAGAGGTAAGAAAGAATGGAATACAAGTTTAATAATTGCTTTTAGAAAGCAAGTAAAAATGCTGCAATATATTTTCCTGAAATATATTTTTCCCATTTTTTTACCTTTAAACTTTATATGTTATTTTGTGTTTGGTTGGAATCTTATAAGTAGAAATGGCATAAAGTTGAATTTTTAAAAATCCTATCTGTGAGTCTCTTGACTTTTTTTTTCTGAGCCTTAGTCTTTTAATAGCTAAATTTAACCCAGTCACATTTATTGTGCTTACTAATATATTTGGGTGTATTTCTGACATATTATTTTGCGTTTTCTAATTATTATTCCCCATCTTTTTGTTGTTGTTGCTGTTTTCTACCTTCTTTTGTATTTCTCAAGTTTTATTTCTTCCATATTTTTTTTTACAGTTTTGGAAATTACACGAGTTATGGTTCTTATACACAAACAGCAGAAACAAATTCTTAATTGATCTGAGCAGAAATTCATTGATAAAAAAGTATTGAGTATCTAATTAATTTAGCTGACCAATTGTGTACAGTGGAGTAAACTATTGAAGTAGTTTCTTTCTAATTGCCTATGAACTTGAAGTAATTGTCAAAGGGCAAAATACATAAAGTAAAATCCATTCTAATGAATTATCTATAAGAGTTGCAGGAGCTCCTCAGTGGCTCAGTCAGTTGACAACCCACTGTTGATTTCAGCTCAGGTCATGATCGTAGGGCTGTTCAGTGGAGAGTCTTCTTGAGATTTTCTCCTTCTCCTTGCTAGTGCATGAGCGCTCTCTCTCTAAAATAAATAAATAAATCTTTTTAAAAAGAAGAGTTGCCATGTGTTTCTGTTTATGACTGTCAACACAGATTAGTTATAGTGCTTCAATTTATTATGTCAATTTTAAAATATAATGAATATGATTCAGGATGGTTGTTACCTGGTTTGAGGTGATAGGTTGGTGGTAAAGGGAACTGTAAAGTTAGATGTAGCTTATGTAGGTCATAACTTTTGTTTTGGAGTGGTGAGTTTCCAGGTGGTTATTACATTACCAAAAATGAATAAATAGACAAAAGGAAAAAAATAAGACATGTTATAGGTTGGTATGAATCAAGGATCACGAGTAATCCAGTTTTTTTACTTGCAGTTTAAGAAGAAAATTAAAGTTAAACCAATAAGAAACTAGTAGCTCCAGACTATATTAGAAACAGAGATTATGAGTAACTTATTACATTATTCAGATTAAATTTACTTTCTTTTGTCAGTGATTAGGTAATTCAAATTTTTTGAGAAAATCAGACCTCAGCAGTTCACCCTATTGTACATAGTCAATCTTGTCAAATAATTTATCCCCTTGTTTTTGGATCACAGGATATGCCCATTGTAACTACATTTAACAATAGCTTAGTTTAGCACTGAGTTTCAACATTTATGCCATTATAGAGTTTTCTAAAGTTGAACACTGCCTGGGTCCTGACATGGCTATTGCCCCACTACGCCTCCTGAGCTGCATGTAATTCCTGTGGTTTTCTGGCTGGATTTCACTCCAAAGTCTGACTGACACTCTATGCTTCTTCTCTCTCACATTTGCCCAACTAAGTCCTTTGTATCCTGTCATTTTCAACTTAGATGTCACCTGGGAAACCTTTCCTGACCTCCCTACCACCCCCTCTCCTTGGGCTAAATTTATCTCTCTGTGTTCCAACATCTCTATTTTGTAGAATCTACAGGATTAAATGTTTGAAGGGAGCTTCCTCCATTTGACTATAAGCTCTGGAAGGGCAAAAAACTATGCTTTATTCACTTTTTTATCTCCATAATTTGACTCCATATCAGATATCTATGTTTTCTTTATTTATAAATGCATTTCTTTGTGTGCAACTTATTAGTCAAGTAGAAAGAAGGAACACCCTGCTTCTTTATAGTTTTCTGCAACTACATTATACAACTTAAAAAAAATAGTCACTTACATTTATTGGTTGGATGTTAAGTAAGTGCTGTAAATCACTTATGTTTCAGCAGCTGACTGCTAAACCCACCTTAGTCAGAGTCACACATGCTATAGCTATGGCTACTATTTTATCTGACAACAAGACTACCCATCTTACTGGAAAGGAGCTCATTTTCCAATCAGACATAATGAACACTTAAGGAAGTGCTACACTTGAAAGAAAACATTGCTTCATGGAGTTTATGTCAACCCACTGACCATATGTAAATATTCACATACACACTTTCTGCCTCTGTTGTCAGTGAGTGGACTTTTGCTTAATATTTCCAGAGCTACACTTTAGAATTGCTTTAAGATATTAGTGACAAAACACACCCTGTTGTTAATTTAGCATATAATCAGTTTGAAAAGACCAAAACTCCCAGAGAGAGTAGCTGTACCGTGAGAAGTGATTCGTGATGGCATTCATCTCTCTTCTGTATTAGCACTGAAGATTAATGATGATAGTCTAAGAAATCCAGCTAATCAAGGACACCATTTAAGAAAATTCTTGAGCCAGGACGCTTGGGTGACTCAGTTGGTTAAGTGTCCAACTCTTGATTTCAGCTCAGGTCATGATCTCGGGGTCCTGGGATCAACCCCCCGCCCCCCCCCAGGGGTCAGGCTCTGTGCTCAGCAGGGAGTCCACTTGAGATTTTCTCTCTCTCTCTCTCTCTCTCTGCCCCTCCCCTGCCGCATGTGCTCACACGCTCTCTCTCTCTAAAATAAAGAAATCTTAAAAAAAATTCTTGAACCCATTTCCCCTATTTTCTCAAAACATAGTTTATTCTGTTAATAAATATGCCGTAGAAAGATGTGTGGTTAGTGGAAGGGAAATGGGATTTAAATTAAATGAGGAGAGTGTAAAACTTCAGCTTCTAGCTTCAGCTTCTCATTTGATCAAATTACTTAACTTTTATGAACTTCAGTTTTCCTATCTGTAAAATGGAGAAAATGGTACACTGAAGATTATTGTGAAGTCTACAAAATGATGCACTTGATCAAGCACTGGGCATAGCATTAATGCTCAAAGATTAGTTGCCATTAGACACAGTAGGAAGAGAAAACCAATTACCTAAATCTTTGCATTTTTCTCTTTTCCTTTCCTCATTGGATGAGTTTTGGTTTTGGAACTTGATTAAATACATCTCATTTTACAAAGAGAACTTGTGAGTATTCATGAAGCTCTTGGTTAGACCATCACTCTCAAATAGCGAAAATAGCCTTTGTGTGACATTGGTGTTTTCTGATTTCCTCTAACAGCTGGGGTTTATAACTGTTCTGATTGTAAGCAGTCGCTCATCTCGTGCAGAAGATTACACAACCAGTAAAAACACGGTGATCTGAGAGTAAAGACGTTGTTTAATACCTTGAAATACAGGTTGTCAAGTGAAAGAAATCCTGCTCCTTTATTCAGAATTGGACCCATCAAAACACTGTGCACAATAAACAGTTCTAGATTCAATCTACATTGTTTGCACTGCTTTAGATATACATCTTTATTTCTGAGGCTAGTGGTGAAACTTCTGATCTGTGTTCACTGTGCATATGATAGAGGCAGTGATGGGAAACAGAGTGGCTGCTGGTGTGTGCCCTACCCTGGTCCAGGAGATGTGTTTGTTTCTTTATGCAGATCCGTAGCTTTTCCTCAAGGCTAGAATTTCCAACCAAGAATAATCCTTTAGGTTTTGTTTAGCTCCAATCTAATTACTTCAAATATGTAGGTGTTGTTTTTTTTTTTAAAAAACAAAAAAACTTTCTTCCTGATCCTGAATGAGGATTTAGTTAAATGCCTGTTTAAGAACTGATGAGTAATTTAAAGGATTTAGGAGAACATTCTGTGCTATTATATGCAAATACATGCCACGCGTGGCTCCCTATGTCATTAACCTGGCAGTCATTTCATGCATGACTCCCCATCTTATTAAGCTAGCAGTATGGAATATTTGATTTACTAAACTGGTATGAACTACTTAGTGTGCTAATATAGGAATATAACTTTTAAATTTCTTTGGAATAACTATCTTCGAAACAGATTCTTGAAGACGATAACATTATTTTGACAGCTGTGCTCAGTTTCTAAAAGTCTATTTTAGGAAGCTTCTTATAACTGTTGGAAATGTACCTGTGTGATTTGAATGAACCATACAATAATTGAAAATGAAAACCATCATAGCAATAAGAGCCCTTAGAATTCTGTAGCAAGTGATTCAATAACACAGGTAAATAAATTTGGTAGAAGCATTTGCTTCTAGACAGGATGTTTAACAATGTATGGTTGCCTGAGAGTCTGCCACTAGGCTCCCAGTTACCATGATGCTCTAAAAACTCTTTTTATAGCCAAGGCCCCCCTGGCTTTCCCTGGCTTTCGTTGCCATAGCAGCATTCATTGGCCATGGGATTTATAGGGAAAAAAAAAGAGGGGGGAGGGGAATTGCATATTTGTAAAGTTGGTGCAGTGCCAAATGTAGCAGGAATTATAAATGCAGGATGCTGGATTCTTCCTTTAGTGTCCATTTCAGCTGGCGCCTAATGTCACCCACATAATCACAAACCACTCTGTCATCATTCAGACCAGCTGCATGAAATGAGACAAAGGGAAATTTAGCAGCAACGGAGAGAATGGTAATTTAAAAGGCTTTTAAATGATGTTTTCTATGTTCCTCAATCAACAATATTTTAAAGCCTTTAATTTTTTTTTTCCCTACAATAGGATTTCCTTGTTGTTGCTGGCTTGACTGATGACATATTAGTACTAAGTTGGCCAAAAAAATGTCAGACTAGAAAGGAGGTCAAATAGATAAATCCAAAAAGGAGTAGAAAGGAAATATTTATAGTAACCTTCATTGCTTCTAGATTTTTTTTACATTTAAATTACACAGGTAAATTTGCATTTATCCTCTGCTTAAGGTATAACTTTTGAACCACAAGCATTCAATGTTTATCAGACATGCCTTTCAATAAACACTTCCAGATTTGTAATATTATGTTGATCGTTTCTTCAGTCGTGACGCGTATTTCAGAGTTCACAGGCAACAGGAAAAAAAATGTTCATGGGGGAAGAAAAGCAAGTGAATAATCCAGGGAAGTTGGTGAAGTGTGACATGTGCAGGGCTCATGTGAGCCATGAATATGGAAGGGGCACTGTGTAGGCCAGGAGTGGGGGCAGGGGGGCAGGGAGAGAATGTTAGGTGGGGAATTTGTCCAAGAGAGAGGGAATATACAATGTGTTTGCTTGCAGCAATTCCAGGATTCTGGCAAGCACACTAGGACACACAAATGGATGAAGTGATCTCTTAAAATGGGAGTCGTTTATTGGTAGATGGTTGGAAATGAGCTATGAGAGGACCATTAGTGTTTGGCTGAATCTTTTCTTGGTTAAAAAATTTCTTTTTTGTGAACTTTTCATCCTAATCTGTAAATAGTGCCTGAATATAATGATAAATAATTTCATAAATCAAAGAAAATAGAGATCTCAGGGATCGACTCTCCATTATCTGGGAAATTGGTAAACCACGAAGATGGCATTACAAATCAATGGGAGAAAGGAAAGACTGTCCAGTGATCAGTCTGGGGACAATATGGTTATCTATATGGGAAAAAATTAAAAGAAGATTCAGATATCAGATCATAGGAAAGAAAGAGAAGTGATTAAGAGGGAAATTTGAGTAAAAGAATCTAAAATCTTTAAGAAAAATGTAGGAGACTATTTTTATAATTTTAAGGGAGGTAGTGGTTGTCTAAACAAGCCATGAAAGTACAAATTTTAAGGAAGAAATAACACAGTTTGACCAAAGAAACAATATAAGCACAGTGAAAAGACAAAGTTAGGAGAAGATATTTTCAATTCAATAGCTGACCAAGAATTGTTTTGAAGAATAAAGAAAGGACTGCAATAAATTAATCAAGAAAAAGATTTAAAAAAAATCTCAACAAGCAAAAGTAGCTAAATAACATGAAGAGATCATTTCCAAGAAGCCTGACCTGGCAACGGCCATATCATATCAAAGTGATCAAATTCATCAGTAAGAGAATGCAAAGAAAAAGAAAAACAATAAAGTATTTTGTAGATATCTGATCAGCAAAAATTTAAAATCTGACAATGCCAAGTATTGGTGTAGGTTTGGGATAACAGTGCTGAGTACTGGTGGGAGCTTAAACTTTTATCAGGACTTTGGAAAACAGTTTGGCCAGGGATGGTGGTGAAGTCTGAAACGTGCCTCCTTTAGGACTGAGCAATTCTATATCTAGGTGAACATGTGCACACCAAATATTGCAGCATTAACTAAATTGGAAACAAATGTATCATGGCATTTCATATTTTGAGATACTAAATGCCTATTAAAATGAATGAAATAAAAGTTCTAATAGATGATGAAAATACAGTTGAGTGGGAAAAGTAAGTTTCTGTGTCAGACATAAAATATGGTACCATTTGTGATACCATGACTATGCTGTTATGGTAATATAAAATAAGCTATTTATGGATACATGTCTATATGACAAAAGCATAAAAGCCTGAGTAGAAGGAATATACTCCCGATAAAGGAAAAATGGGCAAGGAATTAAGCAGAAGCAGAAAGAACAGATGAGTGCTGGCTGATGGAAGAACAGGTAACCACATTTGGAGTGGTGCCAAACAAAAACAAATTGAGACCTGAATCTGATGAAGTCTTGAGATTCAACAACAAATTTATAGGAAATACAGAGAACAGAGGGACATTTCAGACCTCAGAATGGGGGTGTAATCCGTGAAATTCACACTATGGGTCACTCCATAGATAACTAACTCTGTTTCTTCAACAACAACAACAACAAAAATTGCAAGCCAAATTTGTAAGCCAAAGAGAAGATATTTTAAATGATACTAGGGAAATTTGAAGAGAGATGTAAAATTCCTATTAAGCAATGTCAGTGTAAAGGCCTCATTTGGATCCTGATTAAAACACACTGTAAAGTTACATTTATGAGACAGTTGGAAATGCACATAGCGACTGAATATTAATGTTATTTTAGGTATGGTATTGATAATACAATCTACTTAAGACTATATAGTAAATAATTAAAGAAAACAGTACAGAGGTAAGCAGGGAAGTCCCAGTTCTTATTTTACTACAAATTAAGAGTAGGGAACAACAATCAGCTCTGAACATCTCTCTGGAGTGGTCAGAAAAGGCTCGTTCATATGTTCGTTTAACAATTATGTAGAGAAGATTTCATATATCAGATAAGATACTCTAATACACTGGAGAGGTTAGTGAACTAAACAGAAGAATATTTCTGCCCACACAGAGTTTACACCCTAATGAGGTTAAAAATGGACAGTAAACAAATAAACATGCAAATGAATATATCATTGGTAATAACTAGTAGATAGAAAAACAAAGCAGGCAGGGGATGGCAGAGGGGAGGGTTATTATTTTATACTGTCAGGGAAGGCCTCACTAATAAGATGCCATTTAAACTGAAAGATCTGAAGGAAGTATAAACATACCAATAGCTGAGCAGTGCGGTGGGAGCGGAGCCTTCTAGGCAGAGGAGACCGCAAATGTGAGGGATGTGGGATAAGAGTCTAGCTGGGGGTGATCTGGAAAGAGTCAGGAGGTCAAGGGCTGCTGGAGTACAGCAAGTGATGTGAAGACTCAAAGATCACAGGGCGAGGTCATGTGGAGCCCTGCAGGCCAAAAGTAAAAACTGCATTTTGCTCTGAATGAGGTGGGGACCTAGTGGGGATTTTCAGCAGAGGTGTGAACACTCTGACTTAAATTTATAAGATTTACTCTTTTGCTGTGTTGAAATTAGATCTTAACGCAAGGACAGAAGCAGGAAAACCAGTCAGTCGGTCAATTACAACAATCCATTTGCCTGTTTCACTTCAGTCTCACAATCTCATAACCAAACTTCTGATTTTTCTCCCCAGATTTCCAACTCCTGGAGTCTCCCCATTTATCTTACTGGACCAAACCCAAACCTCTTTTTCTTTCATACCCACATAAAATCCTTCGGATTTGGGGGCTACCTTCAAAATATATTCAAAATGCAGCTGGTTTTTTTATGATTATGGTAAAAATTTACCATTTAACCATTTTTAATCGCATTTTCCATGGGATTAGGTGCATTCATGTTGTGTTAAACTATCACCACCATCCATCTCCAAGATGTTTTCATCCTCCCCAACTGAAACTTGGAAACACTAAACACTAACTCCTCATTCCCTCTCACTCCTCAACCCTGGGCAACTGCTCTGGTACTTTTTGTTTCTGTGAATTTGACCACTCTAGGTACGTAATGTAAGTGGAATCATACAATAATCATCCTCTATGACTGGCTTATTTCGCTTAGCATATGTCCTCAATGGTCACCTATATCATAGCATATGTCAGAATATCCTAGCATTTTAAGGCTGAATAATATTCCATTTTCTGCATATACTGTATTTTGTTATCCGTTCATCAATCGATGGACACTTGGTTTGTTTCCACCAAGGCAAATTTGCTCGTTTTGCTTGAGCTGGGACATCCATCTTCTCTTGCCCTTAGATGCCAGCATTACTGTTCTCCGGCCTTTCAGATTTGGACCAGGCCTTACACCATTGATCCTCTGATTCTCGGGTTTTGGACTACTGGCTTTCCTGGGTCTCCGGCTTGCAGATGCCAAATCATGGGACTGCTTGGCTTCCATAATCACGGGAACGAATTCCTATAATAAATCTCCTCTTGTATATACCTATATATATCCTATTGGTTCTGTCTCTCTGGAGAACCCTGAATACAACACTTACTATCAAAGTTTAGGCTGACATGTGACTTCACTACCTCGTATATATAAAAAAAATTATAGTTTATTGGTATTATTAAGTATTTTCTATACATAAGACAATGTACTATCTGTAAGAGTGTCTGTGAAAGATTGGTTACTGTTTTCAATGAATAAGTTTAGTTTGGGACATGAAAACAGGTGGGAGATAATGCCTAAGTAATGACTTAATATTACTTTTATATCCTGGGACAGAGATGGGGCAGTCTTAGAGAAGAGCAAGCTTACACATAGACTTACTCTCTATGGCAGTAATTAGTGCTATTTGCTAAATATTTTTTGATTCTCTGCAATCTGGGCTCATGGTAGGAATGTAATTTCCTACTTCTTTGTGATTGGATAGAATCATGGTACTAGTTCTGGCCAATGAATTTTGAGAAGATGTGATATGTGCCAGAGCAGTTAATGTATTTAATGCTGCTGTGAGACCCTCCAGAGCTGTCTGCTCCTTCTGATGTGGGAAATTTCATGATACTGGTTACTCTGTGGGCCCCTGAAAAACAAACCTAAGCAAAGTCTCTCTGATAATCTGAGATGAACGTGCAGCAGAAGGAAGATACAATATTTTATTTTTTTTCAACCACTGAGATTTGGGTATTGTTTGTCACTGTCTATACTGACTAATGCAGTCGCTAAGGCTTGTGTTGAATTAGCTGTTACTTACGTTTTGGGAGAAGTGAGAGGGCAGAGATTGGCAGAGCAGTGTAAAGTTGTATATTTTATGCTGCATAGGTCACCTCCTTGAAGAAATGGAGGTTGAAATCCTTCTGGGAGCCTATGGAAAGGTTTCATCAGCCTAGAAGAGGTACATTTTATGATTCATCCACCCAGAGCAGCTACCTTTTCTAACTCGTACTAAGTCACTTTATGTGCTAGTGGTCACCTCCTATGTGAAGAATATCAAATTGACAGATTTTGCTGCAATCATGCTACAGTATTTTGCGAATAAGCTGGAGTCTCAAGCACATGTGAGAGGGTACTTGGAGAAGGAACGGAAATGGAGAAGAAGAAATACTGTAACCCTGTTGCTTCTGTGCCAAGCACTTTACCCATTTTAACTCGTTTAACCCTCAAAAAAACAAAAAACTCTCCTCGAGATAGTACTATTATTCCAATTCCTAATTTGCAAGTGAAGAAACTGAGGATAAAATGTTTAGATGATTTGCCCAAAATCTTTGTTAATAAATGGCAGGGTATATTTAAACCAAGGCGATCTGAACTTCAGAGACTGAGTGCACAATCTCTATGCTATCCGGCTTCACACTTAATGAATGCTAGACTAAGGGTATGCTAGGCGACGCTTCCATTTATTCACTCATTGAAGCAATATTATTGAGCTCTATTATGGGTCAGACGTTGTTCTAGGAGCTGGAGAGACAGCATTAAACAAATCGATCTCTGCTTTCCTAGATTACATTCTAAAAGATGACTGACAGTAAACAAATCAAGATATAACATGTTGAGTTTTGTTAAGGGCTATCAAGAAAAAGAAAGGGGGATGGAGGGATGGAAGAGAGTCTGATAAGAGTGTTTGAGTGACATGTGAGTGGAGTCGAATGAAGGGAGAGAATGAGCACCTTAAAGATTTAGGAGAACATTTGGCTAAGAGCAAGCTGCAGGTGTGAAGGTGTGCAAGGAGGAGTCAGTGTGGCTGCAGTAGAGTGGGTACAGGGAGACCTGAAGGAAGAGAGTTCACAGAGCGTTGAGATGGGGAGAGGCAGGACATGACTGCAAGATCAAGTAGATGGCTAAGGACTGACTGTATAGTCACACAATGTACATGATTATATATATATATATATATATACATGTAACGCATTATTGTATATCATCACAATAATAATGAACTTAAGAAAAATTATTCTGGTTGCTCTGTGTAGTTAGAATTTAAGCAAAAATATTTTGGAGGAGGTAGGTACAGTACTCAAGGGAAAAGTGGTTGGAGTCTTACCAGGATAATGACTAGAATGGAGAAGGGAAATAGATTTCACTCCAGTTTTCCTCCCCCAGATCTCTGTGTCCCAATTACAGAGCTGTCTTTCAAGTTCTTGGCAGGTCCTGCTGCTTCCTGCCTTGGACAATGCCTCAGTCCATGCTATTCCCTTTCCTTCTTTTTTCCTCTTCACTTCCTTTAAAGCTGCCTTCTAGATTCCCAAGTGGGTCATTGCCAATTATTGTATTATATAGTGTGGGCACCCTTACTCCATCTCAGTCGCACTCGTTATGATTATAATGAATTATCTAATAATATTTCCCCTTACTGAACTGTGAGATCTTTAAGGGGGAGGGACTAGGTAAGTCTTGTTACCCCTCAGGCCCCAAACTTATTACATGTATAAAATGTTTTTAAAAAGTAGAATTAGATTTCTTCTTTATTTCCCAATACATATATTATTGTAGTTGAAGGGAAGAAATGATTGTTCCATTTGGGGCTCTAAGTAATCAAAATTTAAAATTGTTTTAAAAGACAAATACTTTATACTGTGCTCATTTAGTAAGTTGATAATAATTCTACATGAAGCCTCACTAGTCATTATGTTGACTAATACAAGAATGTAGATTATCTCATCAAAGTTAAATGTCTCTACACAATGTTCCCATGTTATATTGTTTACAAATCCTAAGCAGGTAGAAAAGGATGCAATTTAAAAATGTGTTTTTCAAGGAAAACAAGGTCAGTGCACTGAGTGTTGCTTTATTTTTAAGATTCCAAACTTGTGAAAAATTTATTTGCCTAAAATTAGTAACATCATATAATTAACTTAGTGGCATTCTGTGTTTTCATAAAGATTGGTGTGTTACTAAATTATACTGCATCGTGTTTGGTTTCTTCAATCTCAGTATTGAAAATGTCAAAAAAAATTCTAATCACTTATGTCAAAACAAATTCACAACATCTTTACTATTCTGCATATAAGAGCTAACTGGAAACATTCATTAATCTAGCACTTTGGGATTTTAATTTCCAGATGGAATGATTAGCATTTCTGAGCTTTTTATATTCAAACCACAAAAATAAGCCCTTTTCAGGGGTCACTGGAGACGAGTAATTTAGACCTAATATTTTGCTAAGTTAACCACTGTGCTGTATCATTTAACTCATTTAGAATATTCACTCTAATTCCATATTAGTATTTTTCAGATTTTGCTTATAATACAAACCGACTTACTTGAATTAATAGTATCAGTATGACAGATACTGGACAGTTCCTTTGTATATTTTAATTTTTTATGTATATGACTCCTGTGTTTTTCTGTTTTCTTAAAAATTATTTTGTAAATTCATCATATGAAAATACTGGACGCTACTATGAGAACTGAATTGGAGTTCATTGCTGCAGTTATAATTCAGATAATTCTATTACTTGTTAGTTATTTTGTTCCCTTATTTCCAGAAAGTAGTTTGAGGAAACATAAAATCAGATACACTCTCATTAATTAAAGAAATATTTAATATGTTTTAAAAGTGTTAGGTGGAGAAAAGCAGAAAGCAGTATGGATGACTTTGATACAATAATACCCTCATTTTATTCAGGGGATGTATTCATCGAAATATGAGGAGTTATTGATTCAATCATTCATGGGTTCTTGAACCACAGTCCTTATGTAAGCTTCCTACACGCTCCTTTTCATTATTTCTCCCTTTCTCCCACTTACATGGAACTAGTTTTAATTTTGTATATACATCATTTGCTTTGCTTTTTTTTTTTTAAGTGATGTAACCATATATAAATGTATTCCTAAAGTTGCTACTGTTTAGCTTTTGCTTAAAAAACAAGAAAAAGATTTATTATTTGATTGAGAGAGAGAGAGAGGGAGGGCATGGGGGAAGGAGCAGAGGGAGAGACTCTCCAAGCAGATGCCTGGCTGAGTACGGAGCCTGACGTGGGGCTCGATCTCATGACCCTGAGATCAGGGCCCTGAGATCACAACCTGAACTGAAACCAAGAGTGAGACACTTAACCAAGTGAGCCACCTAGGTGTCCCATATTTAGGTTTTCCTTTTTTGAACACTTATATTGGATCATACCATATTTCTTGTCTGTGATTTGCTTTCCTCACATAGTATTTATTGATATATTGATATTTTGAGTATTCTGTTGTATGAATCTACTACCATTCATTTACCCATTCTAGTTTCTAACTTTTTTGCTCTTAAGAACAATGTGGCTAAGAATGTCTTCTAATGTGCAAGCTCCCTAGGGTACATACTTGAGAGTTCTAGATTACTAAGTTTTAGAGTGTGGAATTGCCAAGTTATAGATGATGTGCCAGTTGAACTTTACTTAAGTGATAAGAAGTTATTTTCTAAAGTCATATCAGTTTACATTTTTATCACTTTTATTTCTGCAAATCCTTGCCAACATTTAATATTGTCAGACTTTTACTTTCTTGAGGGTAAATATCTTTTAATAGGTTTTATTGACTGTTTTTATTCTGTACATTTCTTTTTTTTTATTCTTTTTTTTTTTTATTCTGTACATTTCTAACATGACTTTAATAGGGATCCTCTAAGATGATCTCTAGTGATCCTTGCCTCCTGGTTTTCATACCCTTTTGTAACCTCTTCCCGAGTGAGAGCTAGACCTAGTGATTTGCTTGTCACAAATAAAATGTGGGAAAAAATGATGGGATGTCAATTCTGAGATTAGGTTCCAAGTAGTCCATGGCTTCAGTCTTGCTTGCTCTCTCTCATTCTTTTACTCTCTCTCACTCCGAATGAAGTCAGGAGCTGTTGTGAGCTCCCAAGGAGGGATCCACATGTTAAGGAACTGAGGGAGGCCCCAGTTAAAAGCTGCAAGGAACTGAGGCCCTCAGTCCAACAGACTGCCGAGAACTGAATCTTGCCAACAAGCAAAAACCATGTGAGTGAGCATAGAAGGAGCCATAGAAGAAGGCTCCCTTGGCGGAGCCTCCGTATGAAACTGTGGTAACTCATGGCACCTCGGTTGCAGCCTTGCGAGAGACCTGGGTGAGAGGCACGGAGCCATGCCTCACTTGGTTCCTGACCCACATAGACAATGAAATAATAAATATTCGTTGTTTTGTAACTGCTGAGTTTTAGGGTAATATTGTTATGCAGTGAAGCCAACATGGTGACTTTGAGCCTATCGTTTTCTTAATGGCTTCATAGGAATTCTTTATATATCCTGAATATAATCATTGTCAGTTCTCTATGTTGCATTAAGTTTCTAATTGTAAGCACATTTTCTGTTGTGTCTTTTGAAGAAAGACTTCTGATGTAAGTTTCCATTGTATCTATATGTATCCAAATATCCTTTTTATCCTTGGTACTTTTGGGATAATAAGAAATCCTTTCCTAACTTGAAGTCCTAAAGATCCTCTTCTATATTCTCTTTTTATTTTATTTTTTTAAGATTTATTTATTTATTTGAGAGAGAAAGAGCACATGCACATAGTAGGGAGGGGCAGAGGGAGAGAGAGAATCTTAAGCAGACTGTCCTGAGCAGGGATCCTGACTTGGGGCTTGATCCCAGGACCACGAGATCATGACCTGAGCCAAAACCAAGAGACTGACACTCAACTGACTGTGCCACCCAGGCGCCCCATTCTCTTTTTAAAATTATATAGATTTTCCTTTAATATTTAAGTTCTTTAATTCACTTGAAATTGATTTTCACGTACTATGTGAGGTAGGAACCATTTTAGTTGTTCTTCCGCTTGGAAAACTGCCATCCCCTCATTTATTGAATAAGCCCTTACTCACTTACCTGCAGTTACAAATCTGTCCTTTATTATAGGTGCACAGGCTTGGGTTGGGTCCTCTATTCTGTTCACTGCTTTATTTTCCTATTTCTGAGTCAACATCACAGAGTTTTATTTTATTTTTATTCCATTTATTTATTTATTTTTAAAAGATTTTATTTTTATTATTTATTTGACAGAGAGAGAGACAGCAAGAGAGGGAACACAAGCAGGGGGAGTGGAAGAGGGAGACGCAGGCTTCCTGCCGAGCAGGGAGCCCGATGCGGGGCTGGATCCCAGAACCCTGGGATCATGACCTGAGCTGAAGGCAGATGCTTAATAACTGAGCCACCCAGGTGCCCCAACACCACAGAGTTTTAATTAGTATAATAATTTCATAGTATGTCTTGATATCTGTTGGAGCAACTCCCCTATCTAGTTTTTCAAGAGTGTTTTGGCTAAACCTATCTCTTTGCTTAATCGTATACAATTTAACAACAACTTGTCAGATTATATAAACAAATCATTTTTTTGTAATTTTTATTGAAATGCCATTGACTTCATAGATCAATTTGAAGAGGATTGAAATCTTTATGACAGTAGGAATTCCTGTTCGTGAATATAGTATAGCTCCGCATTTATTTAAGTTTTTTTCTTCAGAAAAGGCACATTTTTTTCCTAAATCATATATAATCCTAAATTGTACCTTCTAACCACTTGTTGCTGCATGGAATATAAGTGGCTATGGCATATCCAGCAACTTTTCTAAACTCTTTAACTTAATCTAACAGTTTATCTGTAGAATCTTGACTTTCAGACAATCATTACATCTTTGAATAATGGCAGTTTTGTTTCTTTCTAATATTTGTAATTTGATTTTCTTTTATTGTTTTATTGCAGTTATACTAAGTATAGTGATGAATAGAAATAGAGTAATAGGCGTTCTTGTTTCTGATTTTTGAAAACAATTTTTTTTTAATATTTCACCACTAGGTATGATGTTTGCTATAGGGTTTATAGGTACTTTGTTACATTAAGTTGGTAGGTACTTTTATGTATAGCTTACTAAGAATTTTTGTCATAGGGGAATCTGGGTGGCTTGTAGTAACTGACTGAATGAGAATCAGTCTCAAATATGCCACTGAAGGTAAGGTTTTAGTTGGATAATCAATTTGTGCAATTATTGCCTTATAAAAAGGAAGACAGATTCTACTTAAACCTATGCAAATGATTCTATTGCCAGTAAAGAAAGGACCCCAGTAAAAGTTTCTGAATCTGGGGGTTCACTTAGAAGCAGATATCACTTCAAAATGTTTCATTTTAGTTTATGAAAGCAGTCTATTTAATTAAGTGTTAGAACTAATTTAAAAGGAGAAAGGATTTTTTTCATATACTCATGAAAACACTAAAATAGCACTGACAATATTCTAAGCAAATAGTGATGATAAAATTTTTTTAAGCAGTTCGGTGAGTGCTACTTAATTAATTCTTATCTGATGAATTTGGGTCAGCTGTCTGGTTTCAGGAAGTCTTTTACCTCGACTAAAAAGAGTCCTGGAAATCCTGACTCAGTCTAATGGTATGTCTGAAAGTTGCCTAAGTAATGTCAGCTGCAGAGTTTGTACCTAAAGACTATTCCTTGAGGTGTCATTTGTTTAGAGTATCTTGTATAGTCCTTTCCAAGAGGCTTTCAGATTGTCTTTTTTTTCTTTTTTCAAGTTTTTATTTAAACTCCAGTTAGTTAATACACAGGACACTGTATGTTATATTAGTTATATTAGTTTCGAGTGTTGAATTTAGTGATTCATCACTTACATACACCCCCAGTGTTCATCACAAGTGCCCTCCTTAGTACCCACCACCCATTTAACTCATCCCCCAATTCCCCTCCCCTCCAGTAACCCTCAGTTTGTTCTCTATAGTTAAGAATCTGTTTTATGGTTTGCCTCTCTCTTTTTTCTCCTATGTTCATCTGTTTTGTTTCTTAAATTCCACATATGAATGAAATCACATGTTATTTGTCTTTCTCTGACTGATTTATTTTGCTTAGTATAATACATTTTATCTCTATCCCCGTCATTGCAAATGATAAGACTTTCTTTTTTATGGCTAATATTCCATTGTGTGTGTGTGTGTGTGTGTGTGTGTGTGTGTGTGTGTGTGCACCACATCTTTGTCCATTCATCAGTGGATGGACACTTGGGCTCTTTCCAAAATTTGGCTATTGTTGGGTTTTTTTTTCCCATAATTTGGCAATTGTTGATGATGTGCTATAAACATTGGAAGGCATATGTTCCTTTAAGTCAGTACTTTTGTATCCTTTGGTAAATTCCTCGTAGTGCAATTGCAGGATTGTAGTGTAGCTCTATTTTTAACTTTTTGAGGAAACTCTATGCTGTTTTCCAGAGTGACTGCACCAGTTTGCATTCTCACCAACAGTGTAACAGAGTTCCCCTTTCTCTGCATCCTCACTAACGCCTGTTGTTTCCTGTGTTGTTAATTTTAGCCATTCTAACTGGTGTGAGGTGGTATCTCACTGTGGTTTTGTTTTGTATTTCCCTGATGATGAGTGATGTAGAGCATATTTTCATGTGTCTGTTAGCCATCTGGATGTCTTCTTTGGCAAAATGTCTATTCATGTCTTCTGCCCATTTCTTAACTAAATTATTTGTTTCTTGGGTGTTGTGTTTGATAAGTTCTTCATATATTTTGGATACTAACACTTTATTAGATATGTCATTTGCAAATATCTTCTCCCATTCTGTAGGTTGGCTTTTAGTTTTGTTGATTGTTTCCTTTGCTATTCAGAATATTTTTATTTATTTTTAAGATTTTATTTACTTGAGAGAGAGAGATGGGAGTGAGAGAGGGAGAGAGCAAGTGTGGGGTGGGGGCAGAGGGAGAAGCAGTCTCCCTGCTCAGCATCAACCCAATGTAGGGCTTGATCCTGGGACTCTGGAATCATGATCTGAGCCTAAGGTAAACACCTAACAACTGAGCCACCCACACTCAGAAGATTTTTTTTTTTTTTTTTTTTTTTGATGAAGTCCCAATAGTTTATTTTTGGTTTTGTTTCCCTTGCTTCCAGAGACATATCTGGTAAGAAGTTGCTGAGGCTGATTTCAAAGAAGTTACTGCCCATGTTCCCCTCTAGGATTTTGATAGTTTCCTATCTCACATTTAGGTCTTTCATCCATTTTGTGTTTATTTTTGTGTAAGGTGGTGTAAGAAAGTGGTCCAATTTCATTCTTTTACATGTTGCTATCCAGTTTTCCCAACACCATTTGTTGAAGAAACTGTCAGACTGCCCTTTTTGAAGACATAAACTCTGGTCTGTAATTTACAGCAGAACCTTCAAGCATGCATTGAAGAATATCAAAAGCTATCTGTAGACGATAAATACTTAATCACTGTGATTCTTTTATAACTGCAACTAGTAATAGAATGGAGGAGAGTAATATTCTCTAACTGGGTATAATAAATAGGTATGTCATAAAGATTTTGATCAGTCTTTCCCCTAAAGATAAAAGCATAATGTTTAGAAAGAGTATTGAGAAAGCTCTTAGGCTTTCTTATAAAGTATGCAAACTTAACCTAAGAGTGTCTCTTTTGATTTATTAATTCTTCCCATAGAGCTTTTACATTGTGTGTCTAATTAAGATGTGGTCTAAATTAAGGTCCAATCTTGGGAAACCAAGTGAAAGTTATCAAAGGCACATGAGCACTGAATTCAGATGGATAGGATCATGAGTGCCAGAAAAACAATTGGTTATCAATTTAATCAACGTGACAAAACACTTAAAAATAAATATAGAAGGAAGGAACACTATCGTAAGGAATCTTAGCTTTTTCATTGATAAGGAAACTTTATTATTAATAGTCAAGGACATGATAAAGATAATATAAAATACAGACATGGCTTCTCATAAGATACAGAATCTCTGCTCCTGCTTTTTGTGTGGATTTCTTTCATATTTAAGGTAAGGGTCATCAAACATTGTCTGTAAATGGCAACATACTGATATTTTAGGGTTTGCAGGCCCTGTAGTCTCCGTTGCAACTACTCAACTCTGTTGTTATAGCATGAAAGCAGCTATAGACAAATGTAAGTGAATGAGTTTAACTGTGTTCCAATAAAATTTTATTTACAAAAACAGGTAACTGGCCAAATACGGCCTATGGGACATCATTTGCTAACCTTTGTTTTAGGTGAAGGCATTAATCAGAAAACCAAGGAAGCAAGTTCATCGAAACAAAATGTAAATTATAGCACATTCCATAGCTTCTTTTCAGAACCAAAAGTTATAAAAATCTAGGCAAATAAACTTATGCCCCAAAGATATAAACTTTCTGTAGCATATAAAAATGAGAAGCAAAGTATTTAAAAATAAATCAGTCTTTGATCAATGTTTCAGTATTCTCATTTAGAAAAATCTACATATCCTAAGAACTACCTATTAATTGCTCAATTTAACATTAATTGAAGGTTTTAGAAATTATATTTAACACACTATAAATTACTATTGATTTAAAAAGTTCACTAGCATGATGATTTAATTTAATTAAATACAAACATTTTTTTATAACTTGAATGTGATGTAGGAGTGTTGTCAGTATATTGATCAATAAAACTATATGAGTTTAGGATTTCCAGAATAACATTATCTAGGTGATAAAAACCCAAATAAAATAAACTGTGTGTTTGTACAATACTTAACACTGATAAATCAGGGAAAAAACATAGTTATTTATTTTAAAATAAATATTTTAAACTAGTCTCACTTCCAAAATGTTTCTGTGCTAACAATTTCTGTAAGAAGGATTTTTTTAAAGTCCAGCTCATTTAAACTATTAGAAGTTTAATTCTCTTATTTTCTGGGAATTTTAGAAATATTTTATTTATAAAAGTGCTTATTTATCTCTATAAGCCAATCCCAACAGAGTTATTTCAATTTAAGAAACAAATAGACTAATTCATCAAAAGCTTCCAGAAGTAGAAAAACAATGACATGTAAAAGCATTTAAATACAGACAAAGAAACACATAGAATACCGTGATTCATCAGGTGTACAACCTCAGCTATAGGTCAAAACTAAGCACAAACACAGAGACACATTGTTCCATACAACAAATGCTATTCTCAATGAGCATAGAGTTTTTCAATCAATTTGAAATCAAAATGGAAATTAATCAAAAAGACTAAAAAATGAGATTTTCTTTTCTTTTATCTAACACAGAAAATAGATGTATATGATCATCGAACAGTGATCACCAAATGGTTAGATCAAAGGTTGGCAAGTCAGCCTGTTGGCCAAATTGGCTTATTGCCTATTTTGGATATTTCACAAAGAATAGATTTTACATTTTTAAGTGTAAAATAATAATATTTCTGACACATTAAAATTAAAAAAATTAAAACTTTAGTTCCCATACGTAAAGTTTTATTTAACCCAGTCATGCTTATTCATTGACATAATGTCTATATTTGCTTTTATAGTACAATGACAGGTTGAGTAGTTGCAACAAAGACTATATGACTCTCAAAACCAAAAATATTTACTATCCAACCTTTTGCAAAATTAGTTTGCCAACACCTGTATAAGACTATAGAATAAATTCTCAATCATTGCTACCTCAACAGAGGAGAATAACACAAACATCAGTTTGTGCAAATCAGAAACAAAATCAAAACAAATTCAATGCAGAAACAGAAGACAGAAACAAAGCACACAGTTAAAACTTCTACTGCCACTTGGGATTCACTCTGAAAGTCAAGAAATGTGTTCTGTGGCTTAGGCAACCTATGAAGTTCACTTTTCTGGTAAGTTCTGATAAGTTAACTTCTCTCTGTTAGGTAAATTCATTGGGCATCTCTGTGGATGACCACCATAGTTAGATGATAATTTTTTTAAAAATAGAATGGATAGGGGCGCCTGGGGGGCTCGGTGGGTTAAAGCCTCTGCTTTCAGTTCAGGTCATGATCTCAGGGTTCTGGGATTGAGCCCCGCATCGGGTTCTCTGCTCAGCAGGGAGCCTGCTTCCCCCTCTCTCTCTGCCTGCCTCTCTGCCTACTTGTGATCTCTCTCTCTGTCAAATAAATAAATAAAATCTTTAAAAAAAAAATTGAATGGATATAAATATGTTTCAAGTATTTTATTGAACTCAACCAGTAAGGCATAAAAACCAGTTTCCTGTAGGGTCATTTTACATTAACATTCTATGAGATTGATCTATAGCTATTTGTGTGTGTGTGTGTGTGTGTGTGTGTGTGTGTGTGTGTGTGTGTAATCTTTATCAGATTTAGATGTCAGTGTTCTATTTGGTTCATGAAATTCAGAAGTTTTCCTTTGTTCTCTGAAAAATTTGTTTTGACATTAACAATATTAATATTACATAGTCTCTGAAGATTTTGAAAGGCTTGGTGACTACGTAAATAGTGCTTTAATAACTTTTTGCGATAATGCCTATGGAAATTGGTCTATTTAAGCTTTCTATTTCTACTGTGGTCAGTTTTATTGAATTCAATTTATAGAAAATTATCCATTATTTCCTTTTGAGTTTCAAACTTATTTTGCATCGAATTACAGAAATTAATCATACACACATATATGTGCATATGTATATATGTTTTGAAGGTTATTTTCCACTTGTTACTTCTTTTTTTGTGTATTTGTGCTTGCTCTCATATTTTCAAAATTAGGTTAGCTAATGGCTTCTTTATTTTGTTAGATATTTTTAAAAACCATCATTATTTCTATTATTTTTCTGATTTCTATCCATGAATCTGTTTTTATCCTTACAGTTTCCCCTTTTGTGTGCTTTTGTGTTCCTTTTCAAACTTCTGAGTTAGAAAATAATATACCATTTTTATTGATACCCTTATGTAAGGCTGTGGATTTTCTTCAAATCACTTTTATTATATCATAGATTTTGATATGTAGTATTTCCATTATAAGTATGTTCTAGAAATTCTGTAATTTCAGGGGGATTTTTTTCTTTTTTATCCAAGAGTTGTTTCATGGAGAGTTGGTTTCTGTTTTTTAATTCCAGATGAAAAAATAATTTTGGGGGGCATTTGAGGTATTTTGTTTATTTGTTTGGTTGGTTTTGATTTCTGTTTTGTTGCATTTTAAGGAGAGACTCTTATTTGTATTGTTTCTGTTTTATGGAGACCTCATAAGAAATCATGAAGCAGAGAATGCAAACCATGCTTACTACGCCTTATCTGAATTTCTGACCCACAGAATTCATGAACATCATAAAACTGTTGTTTTACACTAGTAAGTTATGGAGTGGTTTGTTATTCTGTAATAGATAACTGACACATGGAAGAATGTCAAAAAACTTTATGATTTTTTTTTAAAGATTTTTTATTTTATTTATTTGACAGAGAGAGAGAGATCACAAGTAGGCAGAGAGGCAGGCAGAGAGAGAAGGGGAAGCAGGCTCCCTGCTGAGCAGAGAGCCCGATGTGGGGCTCGATCCCAGGACCCTGAGATCATGACCTGAGCCGAAGGCAGAGGCTTAACCCACTGAGCCACCCAGGTGCCCCAACTTTATGATTTTAAAGAATAAAATAAATTTATCATTGGATGTGACACTATGGGTCATAAAATCCAATCAACCTTCTGATATTTGAATCCATTTTAAACAAAATTGACAATCATTATTATCCAGATCCTATTTAGGTATCTCCAATGACTGGGAGTTTACTGATTATAAAGGCTTTCCATAATCAACCTAGAATTATTTTTCTTGCTGGCTTTAGCTAGCAGGATATGATATAAAAAAAAGAAAAAGAAAAAGAAAAAAGTAGAGAGACTGAAACTCACCTATTGGTACAGACCAGACCCAGTTTTTCCAAAAGAGATTGTGTATATAATTGTTTCTCTGGTTCAATTTTTCTAATCTTTAATAGAGACAGAGTAGGTATAATTGTTATAATTTATAATTTTGTAAATTATATAATTTCTGCTTTTATCTTCTGTTCTCTATAAAACAAAGAAATTTTTTTTTTTTTTTAAAACAAAGAAAATTTTAAAATGGGACTTTGTTTAGTATTCGATTTATTGCATAACTGGCTGTCAAACATGACTGGTCAGAACTGATTGATATTTTTCAGTTTTAGAATTATTTCTTTGACCAGACAATATATTAGGACTTATATGATGACTGTTCTTTTGCCTTAAATGAAGTGCAAAAGTGCCATCTGCCACTCTTTTATGTGCCCATGGCTGGCTACTGACCTCAATGTCCAGAATATAAAATCTGTGAGCCATAGCTGTGCCTCTGTGGAGATCATCATTTATTCAGTATGAAGCTGTCTTTCTCTTTGCCATCTGACCTCAGGATAAGAAACTGTTTTCAAATGTCCATCATTTAAAAATCTTAGTTGGTGTTGTGTCGTGGGCTGTTATAGCTCCAAATATCCTGAAGGCTTTAGGCTGAGTCCCTGATTTCATTTCAGCTCTCCATCCCTACATCATTTAGAGCAATAATTAGAATGCACCCCCAAAGAGTTTATGAACTTAAGGCCTTTGGAATCACTCTCAAGTTTTCCAGGAATTGACCCAAATATAATGATTAAATTAGATCTGATCCTATGGACTACAGTGACTCTGTTTCGTGAGAATTCTAATGCCATCCTAGACCAGAGACTTCTGTGAATCTGTATTCCTTGAGGACTGACAAAAACTGAAATGACATCTTAGGTTTGGAAACATTCAGATTATGTCATCTAATATTGATAAATAAATTTTGGAGAATACATATTTTTAAAATATAATGGTTAATCCCATTATTATTTAACCAGTTTATTGCTGGTCTTGCCAGACTAAAGAAAGAAAGGAAACAAAAATAAGAATATAATCATTGGGAAGATGAAAAAAAATTGCAAATTTTATTGAGAAAATCCAAAAGAAAATCCTAAAATCAATAAGTTGAATTTTAAAACTTTTCTTTTTAAAACTTTTTAAAAATATGCTATTCATAGCCAATAGGTAGACATAGGCAAAACTAAGTTTTCATTTACAATAATATGTTTTAAAATATTCAGCAAAAGACCTTGGAACCACCTTGTTTGTGTAGGATTTATGTGACTACAACTGTAAAATTATCTTGGGAGAAAATTATTGAAGAATTTGGGAAAATGGGAAAGTGAACATTATATAATGTTGGCTGGGAAACTGGCATATATAGTGTGATCCTAATTACCTTTACATTATGCCCATGCATAAAAATATGACAAAAAGGAAACATAAGAATTTAACATTGGTTTTCTCTGAGTTTTAAGTTATTATTTTTCCCTCAAGGTTTTCTACATTTTCAAAATTCTTTATCATAAGTATATATTTTGTAATTTGAAAAATTTTTAAATCATTAAAAATTATCTCAAGATTTACTGAAATATATTTAACAATTTTGAAAAAATAACTCTAAAATTAGTGAATAAGGTTGTGGCCATCTTCTGAATACTATGAGTAAAGATTCATATATACATATAATTTTTAAGAATTAGAACTGACTGCTTCTCAGTCCCATATTATTTTGAAGCAAATCCCAGACATCGTATTATTTCAACTTCAAATATTTCAGGATATGTTTCTAGAGTATAAGGAATCATTTTTTTAAAGATTTTATTTTATTTGACAGAGAGAGATCACAAGTAGGCTGAGAGAGAGGAGGAAGCAGGCTCCCCGCTGAGCAGAGAGCCCATGGGGCTAGATCCCAGGACCCTGAGATCATGACCTGAGCTGAAGGCAGAGACTTAACCCGCTGAGCCACCCAGGCACCCCAGGAATCATTTTTGAGATAAAACCACAATACCATTATCATTGCTGAAAGTTTAAGAATAATTTCTTAATATTAAAGACATAGTATTCAAATTCACTAATTATCTCATAATTTTTTGTCACTGTTTGAATCAGAATTCAAATAAAGTACATACATTTCAATGTTTGATACTACTCTTCACTATTAATCTGTAGGCTTCTCAATAACTTTTTGGAGCTTGAATTTTATTTGTTACACAAACTGGGTCTTTTATTTTTAGACCCTCCCATGATCTGGATTGGCTGGATTTTGCTCATTAAATTCTTGTATGTCATTTAACATATTCCCTGTGTTTCTATAAATTTCTAGTTAGATCTAGAGGCTTTATCAGTTTCACATTTGTTTTCACTTTTTTCTCTTTCTTTTTTTCTTTCTGATGTTGGTGATCATTTGTGGCTATTTTAAAATGTTAATTTTTTTTATACTCCCACCATTAAGATGTGGGGTATATATGCTTTCCCCATGAATCTCAGCTTACTTTAGTGATTTTCTTATAACCAATAGAATGCAGTGGAAATAATGCTATGAGACTTTTAAAACTAGGTCAGAAAAACATCATGCAGTTTCCACTTAGCTTGTTTTGGGTGCTTACTCTTGGGCAATGGTTCCCTACCAAAGGTGATTTATGGTCTCCTTCCTTCTCCCCAGGGGATATTTGGTGAAGATATTTTTGGTTGTCACAACTGAGAGGGTTTTACTACTGAGCAGAGAGCTAGACGTGGAGCTCAAGCCCAGGACCCTGAGATCATGACCTGAGCTGAAGTCAGATGCTTAACCTACTGAGTCACCTGGGCACCCTGAGAACTAAGTTTTTGAAAAAAATTGTATTACTGAAAAAATCATAGCCAGGGCTTTGACCCAAGCCAAAGGCTTTTGACATTTTGGGACTCAAAACTACATTTGTCCAGTACCTCTTGCATAAGTAGAAAATGGACAGCTCGAAAAGAAGAAATACTTTCTAAAATCCATTTCAAATATGTCAAGCAAGATTAATGGAAGTGAAGAACCTGGCAGAGGGAAAGACAAGGACCGTAATGGAGGGTAGGCAAGGGTTTCCCACTCTGGTGTAATCATGAAAGTTCCCAACCCAGAATGATACGTCTTCCTAATGTCAGATCCTGTAGGATTCCTGCATTGCTGTGGACCACTTAGTGTTTCTTTAATTGTTTCCTTGTCTAAATGATAATCCTTTATACAATTATGCTGTCCCTGTTACCCCATAGTATATTCAGTATATGGAGGACAGACAACTATTCTTTCAGCCCACAGATTTTAGGAACATGACAATCTACATCAAAGCCTGATAGAGCAGACTGTACATAACCCAGATCACAAAAATCCTCATGATCAATGTCCACCTTGGATGTGGCAGTTGAGAGTGGCACTTTCCATGCATTCTTGAGCTAGGCTAAGCATATTTCCTCATTTTACAGACAAGGAAACTGATCTAATAAGTATCTCATTGTTGATTTTTTAAGTACTTTTTTCCACTATATATATCACAGAATATTATTATTGAATTGTAGTTGAATAATGAAAAATTTGAGGGTATATATGTTGATGAAGTTTGATATCAATAAATATTAACTTAGTTTAAAAAATAATTGGTGAGAAATTGAGTTTAATTACCACTAAGGAAGTTGAAGTTTTCTGTTTTTACTTTTCAGCCTTTTGTGCTACCACTAGACAATTGTCAGCAAGTCATCATAAGCAAAGCAGACTGCAGGTGTTGATAATGATCACTTATATATTTCACACTGTTCCAAAGCTGCATTTTGTTACTTATTCCAGATTTAGCTATTTTTATTTTAATTGGTACTTTTTGAGATTTGGTATCTAACCAGCTGGCATGGTCCAGCAGGTGAGGCAGAGAAATAGTATTTCTGTCATGGTAAAAATGAAGGCAAATTGACTAATGTCTATCAGTGGTATGTGAAATAGGCCACTGCTTCTCTGTTGACTTATATATTCATAAGATAATGGTTGGGGGTGTTGTCCTCTGGGAGGACTTACATTTTTACCACATAAAGAGATTTGGAAAAACATCCACAAAATAACATTAGGAACATAGAAGTCCTATAGAGTTTAATACTTGTTGATTTTGATGTTCTACTCATCACTAATGAAATTAGAACTTTTGGGTCAAATACATAAAATGCTTGAGGCATAAATGACAACATAGACATAATGTACTTACTTCCTGGTCATTAAAGAAATTTGCACGTTTATTTTATATCTTCCCTGTCCCAACCTACCAATGCACAAGCTCTTAACACAGGCTTTATACCTAAAATAAGTGTAATGGTTTGCATAAGATCTTGACGCATTGATCTTACAGATAGTACGTACTCCACACATACTTATTAGTGATGAAGAATCTTTAATTTATAAATAGCTAGTTTGTTATATTTTGCATTGTTATAGTACACACACGTACACTACATTCCACAGTACATTTTTAGGTCATTTTAACCATGAATTTAAAAGTCCTGTTCCTCAGTTGTTTCATTTTTCTGTTGGGTGTCCTAGAGCAGTGGTATTCTCTGATTCATTAGTTTACTACAAATTTTTGGCATTTTACTGCAGGTGAGTTTTTATGCCTTATTTTTTACTCAATCAGTATTAAATGCCTGATTTTTTAAAACTAGCAATTTCCAAAATTACAAGAAGGTATTGATAATAGTGAAAAAGAGCTCCATACATCTTTTGTTTGTTATTATTTGAAAACTGTGTTGAAAAATTATTCTTGTTGAGGTACTTTGTTGCTATTAGGATGAGAAGCTTGGACCCTTTCTGCATGTTACGTATTGAATATTTCTATTCCCCCCAAATTCATATGTTGAAATCTAATCCCCAAAGTGACAATCGATATTCAACATTTTTATACTTTTGAGGTGGGGTCTTTTGGAGATAATTAGGTCATGAGGGTGAATCCTTCATAAATAGGATTAGCAAAAGAGACCTCAGAGAATTTGCTAGTCCTCTCTATGGCATGTGTGGAGAAGCTGGCAATGTGCCACTCAGAAGAAGGCTCTCACGAGAACTACCTGACTATGCTGGCACCATAATCTTGGACTTCCCACCTCCAGAACTATGAGAAATAGATTTTTGTTGTTTATAAAGCACCTAGTCTATGGTACTTTGCTATAGCAGCCCAAACTAAGACACTGCTTTTTACTAGGCTATACAATTAGGATTACAACTGAAATTCAAAGAGAGAAATTGTTTTATAGAATTAAGGGAAGAAAACCAGGGTTGAAAAAATGGAGATCAGAATTCGAGATGATGCAAAGAGAAAATTAGAGAAATATGTGTAAACATGTCTCTATCTATCTATCATCTATCTATCATCCATTTATATGTTTGGCTATACAAATACATAAATTGAAATATATATATGATATTTATATAACGAATATTAAATTCAATATGTAATTGATGGCTGCATATACCTAGTGTTGTGGATTGAATTGTGTGTCCTGAAAAGATATCTTGAAGTCCTAACCCCCAATACTTGTGAAATACTTACTTGGAACAAATGCCTTTGCAGACTAATCAAGTAAAAATGAAGTCACTGGGGTGGGCCCATAATCTGTTATGATGGATACCCTTATAAGAGGAGGAGAGAGAGACAGAGGAGAGCATCCCTGTGAGAATGGAGGCAGAGATTGAAGTGCAATAGCTCCAAGCCAAGGAATGCCAGGGATTGCCAGCAAACTACCAGAGCTAGAAAGAGTCAAGGAAGGATTCTTCTCTACAGAATTCAGATGGAGTATAGCCTTGTAGACATCTTGATTTTAGCCTTCTAGCCTCCATAAATATAAGGATATTATGAAGTAAATTTCTATTGTTTTAAGCCACATAGTATGATACTTTATTACAGTAACCCTGGAAAATTATTACACCTAGCTATCAAATATCTGAAAAAGAAAACTAAGTTTAAATAGTTGTTTACTTAAAAGTGTGAAAGTTCATTTTGATAACACTTTTTGTTCCAAATCCATACCAAAAATGGGTAAAATATAAAATAATAATATCAGAAAAACATGGCCTTTCTCAGACA
>CM052898.1:90047730-90121335 GCA_028534135.1 Potos flavus | reverse complement strand
GTGTTCCTGATCTTAGGGGAAAAGCTCTCAGTTTTGCCCCATTGAGTTTGATATTTGCTGTGGGTTTTTCATAGATGGCTTTGATGATATTGAGGAATGTACCCTCTATGCCTACTCTGTGAAGAGTTTTGATCAGGAAAGGATGCTGTACTTTGTCAAATGCTTCAGCATCAATTGAGAATATCATATGGTTTTTGTTCTTTCTTTTATTAATGTATTGTATCACATTGATTGATTTGCGGATGTTGAACCAACCTTGCATCCCAGGAATAAATCCCACTTGGTCGTGGTGAATAATCCTTTTAATGTACTGTTGGATCCTATTGGCTAATATTTTGGTAAGAATTTTTACATCCGTGTTCATCAAGGATATTGGTCTGTAATTCTCCTTTTTGATGGGGTCTTTGTCTGGTTTTGGAATTAAGGTAATGCTGGCCTCATAAAATGAGTTTGGAAGTTTCCCTTCCATTTCTATTTTTTGGAATAATTTCAGGAGAATAGGTATTAATTCTTCTTTAAATCCAAACTCACTGTTGATAAAAACTCACAAGGAAACTATAAATAGAAAATAATTTCACCAATCTGATTGAAGTCATCTGTCAAAAACCTACAAGAAAGTGGTGAAGATTTCCATTAAGTCAGGGACAAGAAAGGGATGCCTACTCTGATGGCTTGTATTCAACAGTAAAACCTAGGTAACAATAAATGCAATGATTGAAAATAATCATAGGGAGAAGAAAAGGAAAGAAATAAGAGAAATAATAATTATAAAAAAAGAGATAAAACTATCATCATTTGTCAATTACATGATCACCTAAATTGAAAATTAAAGAGAATCTATAGACAAATTAGTAGACTAAACAGCATACAGTAGTCAATATCATTCTTAATAATGAATATATTAATATTAATTAACGACAAATCAATCAATATAAAAGATCTTATTTAAAGAAGAAAAAGTTGTATGGTGTAAGACAGATAGAGTAAAATTATCAGAGATCATGAAAAAAGACCTGAATTAATGAAAAATTATGTTTGTATGTTTATTTTGGGGAAGGAAAATGATGCACCTCTAATTAATCTCTAAGTCTAATGTAATTGCAATAATATTCTTCTTTGGTTTTTCCATGGAATTTGAAAAGTACAATGGCCAAAACACATGGCCAAGAATAACTAAGACAATTTGAAGAACTGGGATAGTATATTCAACCTACCAGATCTGAGGAATTTTAATAAGTGAACAAAAAAGATATTGGCACAGGACAAACAAATAGACCAATGGAATATAAAGATACTAGAAATTCACACACTCATATATGACAATAATGGATGAGAGATATGACATTATAAGGGAACGGGGGAAAAGATGGTGCAGGGTAGTAGAATAGGCCAACCCCAGATACACCACTTTGGCATCAGGATTGTTAAGAAGCAGATATAAGAAAAGTTCCCTGCCCTTCCCACATTTGCTTAAAAGCAGGACATAAATTTGTAAAGATGTCTCTCTTCTACTTCTACTAGAAAGGATAGAAGTTAATCACTACAGACAATTCTAGATCCTTACCAGTCCAGAGATGGCACCAGAGGAAACATAACAGATTTTACTAACTAGCCTTATCTACCATTAGTTTCTCCATATTTCTGCCTTCCCACAATTTGCCACTCCTAGAAGCTCAAAGTCCTTTTCCTTTGTCTTGTCACTTCTCTACAAAATGATTGTTCTTTGCTAAGATGTTATCATCCCTTTGAGTTACTCATGTCTGAGTACTCCCATATGTATAGGTGATGCATGTTAATAAACTTCTTTTTATTTTCCTCTTCTTAATCTGCCTTTTATCGATTAAAGGGCCTCAATTGGAAAACCTAAGATGAGTAAAGGAAAAAGATTTTTTTCCTCCTCTGCAATGGGATATTAGATAAATGGTGATGGACAATCATTTATCCATGTGCAAAATTAAATTAGATTCCTTAAAACATTTCAAGGCAAATATAGCATAAAATCTTTATGACCTTTGGGTAAGGAAGGAGGCATGAAAAGCATAAATCATAAAAGAAAATTCTGATATATTTTCTATGTTATAACTAAAACTTTTTGCATAAAAAGAAACTGTAAACAAAGTGGAAAAACTAGTCACAGACTGAAAGAAGATATTTGCAGAGCATGAATGACAACCAGAAGTACAACTTCCCAATGAAAATATGCAAAGCATATGAATAGGTCATTCACAGGAGAAAAAATTAAAGTGGCCAATAAATGAATGAAGATGCTCAATTTCACTAGCAATCAGGGAAATGCAAATTAAAAGCATAAGAGAATCTCACCAAAGAAAATATACAGATGGCAGATAAGTATATGAAAAGATGCTCAACATCACTTATCGTCAGGAAAATGCAAATTAAAACAACAATGAGATACCACTACACACCTTTAGAATGGACAAAATTCAGAACACAAACAATACTAAATGCTGGAAAGATTGTGGTGTAACAGGAAATCTCATGTACTCCTAGTGGGAATGCAAAATTATTCAGCCACTTTGGAGGACAGTTTGGCTGTGACTGACAAAACTAAATATACACTTACCATATGATCCAGAAATCACACTCTTTGGTATTTACCCAAAGGAGTTGAAAACTCAAGCCCACACAAAAACTTGAACATGAATGTTTATAGCAGCTTTATTTAAAATTACCAAAACTTGGAAGAAATCTGATATTGTGATTCAGTGTAAGAAGTATCTGTTTGGTTTTTGTCCCCATTCCTGGCACAGAGCTCCTGAAATCCCAGTAAATACTTAGAGTCTCTTTTGTTCTAATGAGAGGACTCTGTGTGGGCTCCTGGATGGTTCTGAAATAGATACTGGTCATCAGAAAGACCAAGCCTTGGTCAGAAGCCTGGAATTTTCAGCCTAAGCACCCCCATTCTCCAGAGAGGGGAGAGGGGCTAGAAATGGAGTTAAGGACTGATCACACCTATATGATGAAGCCTCCATAACAATTCCAAACACATACAGTTCAGAGAGCTTCCAAGTGGGTGAATACATGCACATACCAAAGGATGATGCACTCCAACTCTCCAATGGCAGAAACCCCAGAAACCCTTCCCAGACCTCACCTATGTATCTCTTCATCTGGCTGTTCATGTGTATCCTTTAATGAACTGGTAAATATAAGTGTTTCCTTGAGTTCTGTGAGCTGCTCCAACATATAATTGAATCCAAGCAGAAGGAAATCATAGGAACCTTTGATGTGTAGCCAAGTTGGGTAGAAGTTGTATTAACCTGAGAACCTACTACTTCTGATTAGCATCTGAAGTGGGGCAGCCTCAAGGGACTGAGCTGTTAAGTGTCAGAATTGAGTTAAATTATAGCACACCCAGCTGGTGGCACAGAGAATTGCTTGGTTCGAGAATACCCACACACATTTGGTGTTCAGAAGTGTCAATGGTGTGGCCATAGTGTGAGAGTAAAGGAGAGACACACAGGAAGATTAAAGTTTTTCTACACATGAGCAAGATGTCCTTCAGTAGGTAAATGAATAAATAATTTGTGGTACAGCAATACAATAGAATATTATTCAGTGCTAAAAAGAAATAAGCTAGCAAGACATGAAAAAACATGGAGGAAATTTGAATACATATTACTAAGTGAAAGAAGCCAATCTGAAAATTCTACATACTGTGTGACTCCGACTGTATGACATTCTGGAAAAGGCAGAATTACGGAGATGGTAAAAAGATCAGTGATTGCCTGGGGTTGGTAGGTGGCTGGAGAGGAGAGTGATAAATAAGCAGAACACAGAGGACTTTTAGGACAGTGCAAATACTCTGTTTGCTACCATAATGATGGATACATGTCATTATACATTTGTTCAAACCCAGAGAATGTACTGAAACATCAAGAGTGAACCCTAATGTAAATTATAGACTTTGATTGTCAATGTTGTCAATTGGTGTCAATGTGTGTTCACAGATTGAAACAAATATACCACTTGGGGGGTATGTTGATAATGGGTGAAGCTGTGCATGTACAGGAAATCTCTCTATACCTTCCTCTCAATTTCTCTATGCATAATATATATAAGAACTTCCTGCATCTGTCACTGGCAAAAAATGAAAACAAAACAAAGCAAAATGCCTGATGATGACAACTTTCTGAGACAGAAAGTCTCAGATACTCCTAGTAGGAATATCAAATAATCCAAATCTTTGGAGATCAGTTAAGTAATACATAGTAAAGTTGATGTATCTCATGACACAGAAATTACAACTCTCAATGTATACCATGGAGAAACTCTCATATGAATTAATAAAGAGGCATGTACAAGAATTATCATTGTAGCATAATTCATAATGGCAAAAACCAGAAGAAAGTAAACTACACCAATTGGGAAAATAAATACCGCACATTCATCTAACAGAATAATGTATGGATTTTAAAATAAGCAAGCGGTGTGTGTGTGTGTGTGTGTGTGTGTGTGCGCCAACATGAATACATTTTTTAAAAATTAAGTTAAAAATAAATTAAAGAATGTGAAGAATTATGTAACATTTATATAAATTTTATAATCCTCCAATGTATTAAAAAATAAAAAATAATGTTTTGGTACTACAAGATAAAAAAAAGAGAACCAAAATTAGAATTTTTAAAAGCATCATTAATTTACTTTTAGAAAAACATTTAGAGTTACCATTTATCAGAAGTGAGATAAAATCTTATTAATTAAATGAGACAAAATAAGAAAGAACACAAATACAATGAAAGATAGAAATCTACAAATGATTCAAACCAGTTTTTCCAAATTCCCTCTAATGAATTTGTTAGAATTGCTAAGACACAGCATAGCACCTTTCGAGTTTCTTTTTATTTCGTCTATCCACCATTCAAAAGGGGCTAATTAGCAGTAAAATGACCAAAACTCAGAAGCCAGAGGGAATGAAAGACCAAAAAAAAATCCCCATATAATTTACAAGCTAGATAAACAACTCTGAACTAATCAGAATTTGACTTTAATAAATACCAGTTCACACAATAAAATTACATCAAATATGGAAAACTGCTCTGGGGCTGTTCTTTGTAATCAATTTGACCTTTTCGAGTGGCCAACATCCCCACCACTGTCATTATCAGGACTTGGGACAGGAACTTAGCTGCTATTTGCCTATCTTCCAGCTTTTCAATACAATAAGTATATATTTTATCCATTTTTATGATTTCAATGTGGGTACCTGTTTTAGGACATTATAATTACTGTTTTCCACACAATATAGGAGTTGTATATGCGTTTGGCATTTCTTTTTTTTTTTTTAGAATCCTAGGAGACCACTTATTTTAAAAAAATCCCTCTCTCAGCATAAAAAAAATGTAGCAAAATAAGTCAATGTTTTTTCTTTATTATCTTCTCCAATTATTTTATTAAGAAACTTCAGAATGAACTATCTTAACCATTAAACATTTAAAGCAGAGTTTTCTTTTTTTTTAAGCAGAGTTTTCTACAGAAAATAATAAATTCTACTAAAAACAATCACCTATTATTGTTGATAAAGCTCAAAACTGTATTTCTACACATAAGGTGCATTTTATAGGAGAGATTGAATTTATATTGAGGGGGTTTTGGGCATTTACAAGGAAGCAGCTCACATATGGTTATAGATTTATGCCTGATAATTCTATAGCACTTTATAGCTTTAAAAATGCTTTCACATTTATTATGTCACTGGGGTCTTAAAGTAATTCTGTAAGGTTACAAATGCAATGTGTCCATTTTACAGATAAGGATATTGAGGCCTCAAAAGTCTATATGACTTGATAAGATCACGTAACTAGTGGGTAGCAGAGCCCATTCAAACTTAGGTCTTCTGATTCTAAATGCAGGGCTTCTTTTGTATGTTCAGATGCTTTGTTTTATTATGGGAAGCATAAACAGAAATCTTGGCATTACATATTAATTTTTTAAATGTCTTTGATATACCTCATCACTACATTCAGGAAAGAACTGGAATAAGTATTATCATACTGCGGAATCTGAGAGGCAATTAAAGAGATAATGCATGTAGAAAGTTCTAGAACATAGTAAAAATGCAATACATGTGTGGCAGGGGCACAGTCCATTGCCTCACCGGTTTAATGAGGTCTTTCAAACTATTTCTTTTATATTCATTCTGGTCCAGGGCTAGGATTCCCCTATATGCCCCTCCCTCCCCATGGAGTATCAATGTCTCCTCTCTCAAGGATTATACAAAAAAGTCTCAGGCTGCTCAGTGCAAATTTGTTGATATTGAGGTGGGGGTGGAGTGTGAAGAGGGGACCTGGATAGAGTCTCAGGGAACATCAGGCCAGATGTGTGGTTTTTAGAAATAGGCTAACTGGAATTCAAGCTGTCCCAGCTTTTTTTTTTCCCCCACAGGAGGTGAGGTAATCCTTGCTCTGGCACTTTTCCCCCACCCCTCTCACACTCTGCATAACTCTTAACTCTATTCTTCCCCGGAGCGTGGCATCTCTTGGTCTAGTCTTTAGGAGCAGAGGAAAAATTGTGCAAGAAACAATCTGTTTAGATACTGGGACTAGTGAATCTTGAGCATGGTAACAACCAATAATGGTGAACATTTGATATTTACTACATGAGAGGTGCTATTCTAAGCAATCTATGCATATAATCTCACTTACACAACAACCCTATATGGTATACGAGAAAACTGAGGAACATAGAGGTTAAGTAACTTGCTTGAAAGTAATTGATTATCAACTTACAAAGCTGGCATTTGACCTTAGAGTCTGGCTCAAGAGTCTGCACTCAAGCACTTAGCCATGCTCCTTCCAATAAAACAGTTTAACAGGAAACCCCAGCAAGACTTCAAGTCTAGCTGTTATGGGTGGTGAGGAGGTGGTTCAAAGATGTTTTCAGGGTGAAAATGAAGGAGTTTCTGAGGACAGAATGGGAGAAAGCACACCAGTTAATGCCTCAACATGTTATCTTTCCACAAAGAATATCAACATTAAGCATAATAGACCATACAGAGAATAATCTCTCATACTAGATGTGATGCTTCCATTAGTTTATGAAGCAGGTGAATAAATCTTTTTCATATTATAATTTTTAAGAGCTTTGTATTTAAACCACATGTGAGTTTTCTATCTTGGAGTTATTTGAACAACAAGGTCTCTAATTTAATGTCAAAATCAACTAATAGATTTTAGAAAAATAGTCACATCTTGATTGATCTCATTTGAATAGTATATTAGCTCTTGTGAGTACTCAGCTTCAGAGTACAGCTTTTCCCCTTCTCTTTTATGTGATATCCCAACAGCCATTTAAGAATATTGATTTTTATTTTTTTGGAGGATAAATATTCAATTAACTCTGGTTATTTCTGTTAAATATTTTCCAATTTTTGAAACATTAACTTGCAATTATGTGTGGAGCTAGATTTTCTTTCTGAGCTAAATTTTAAACTCTCAGTTGAATTTTATATTATACTCCTGTGATAGGCTATGAATTTTAAAGTATCCTAGAGATAGCACATAAATCAATTTGGTAATAGTCTATTGCTTTTGGGATAATTGCATTACTGTTTTGGTGTCAAGAGTTGTCCTGATGAGCAAGAGTCATCTTGTTAGTCATCTATATATTTCAAGCATTAGTAAATGAATGACACAGTGTGGAGTGTAAATTAGAAATGGATGAGTTGGTTGCACCAAATTAGTATTCCACTTTTACTACTCTGGCATATGAAATGGTATTTCATAATTCAGAGTCACTCTTCAGAACACTTCTCCTTGCCACTTTTGCTTACCACTTTTATTCCTTTAAATGATTATTGAATATTGATTTTTCAAAGAGGAAACTATAGCATGCTCCTTGAAGTCATTTTTATGTCTTATTTGCCTTTTCAAGACTTCCTCCTTGTTGATATTTAAGATTCTTTCTTTTTTTTTTCCAAGCTCAAGTTTACTCATACATCTTTAGGCAAGAGGGTCTCAGTTATTATACTTCAGATACTAAGTTTTCCAATGCACCCCTGAATAAATGCAACTTGAAATTTTAAAGCAATTTTTTGATGATACGTACTATATATAATTACATTATTGTTTTACTTATTATCCTTCTATTTAAACAAACTAAATTCATACTAATCATGTTATTCAATATAAATGTGCAGCAAGTTGTCACTTAAATAACATACTCCCATTGGCCTATAAAGTATAACTTGATTAATAAAAAAATGCTTGTATTTTTGAGTCAACCTCTATATAGTAAAGAAATGCCTTTGCTTATCATAAAAGATGAATCGGATACTAACACTTTCTGATAATTTGGGTTTACAGGGAAAACTTTATAGTATTTTGTTGGAATAGAGATAACATGATACTCTGGTGAATGTTACTAAGATGTTGATTAAAAAAATAGTGATACAATATTAATATTCATCCAAATGTTAGGCCATTCATTTCAAGATAGACTCAATTTTTGGAGGCTTATTAATATTTAATATACTTTATTTTTTTAAAGATTTTATTTATTTATTTGACAGAGAGAGATCACAAATAGGCAGAGAGGCAGGCAGAGGGAGAGGGGGAAGCAGGCTCCCCGCTGAGCGGAAAGCCCGATGCGGGGCTCCATCCCAGGACCCTGAGATCATGACCTGAGCCGAAGGCAGAGGCTTTAACCCACTGAGCTGCCCAGGCGCCCCTATTTAATGTACTTTAAAGTTTATTCCATATTCACCTAGAGCTCACAGTTTATAAACAAGTACACAGTAGAAAAGTAACGAGATAAATTCTGATGTCTACATATTATTTTAGAAATTGTAACATAAATGAGAACTGCTATAAAATGTTTCTGTGTATTGAATGAAACAAATTCCCCTCCATCTTGGGAGAATGATGTCATATCGGGACATTTCATGTAGTGTATTGTGGCAGGACTGGAGGCAGTTCCCTGACAGAAAACAACTGTGGCTAAAACCCCAAAGGATGAACTGGTGCCCTAATGTGTCTTTTTTATATCTCTAATTGCAGCAATTCTGTGGGTGAAGAGAACAACACACAAAGTGATAAGAAGGGAAACTTGAAGTACTTATGTTTCTATAAACATCATTTAATAAATTATAAGAGGACTAAAAGGAAGTCAAGCAACCGAGTGAGGAAGCGTGGGTTATTCCCCGGATGGCCCTTAAAAGATGGGGAGGAGAGAAAGCCGAGTGTTGGCTGTGGATAAAATATTTACAAAACAAACCCCATAGGCAATAATAATTGAATATTTTATATTTTGACTTATTCAACTTTTATGATATAATTTTTTTTCTTCATTGAGTTTAATTAAGCTTTCCCCAGGGTCACAGGCCTTGAAGACTTTGAAAAAATAAAGCATTTTGTTTACCAGGCCGGTTTTCACAGCCCTCTTTCAACTGAAGTATGTATTTTGTTAAAATCTTTTTCCAGGGGCTGATGTTCAACATTTTAAGGTATATGCTGCCTTATTTTTTAGGTTGGCAAAGACAGTGCCTTCTGGGTGAAAATGTCTCTCTAAGTTTTTTCACAATGCTGATATTTTTTATCTAATATGAATAACATCTACAATACCTATATTTAGGAAACATAATAATATTCCTATAAATGTTTTCCACTGCAAGGTAACTAAATGTATGTGTTTAATATAGGAAAGTATTATGGAACTATGGTTCAGATATGTAATACAAATATATGTAAAATCAAATAATTCCTTCCTTCATTTATTTATTCCAGTTATTGGTTAATTCATTTGTCCATATATTCATCCATCCCTTTGTTCACTCATTCATTCACATAACAACATGTCATGTGCCACTTATGATGCTAGGAGACGTTACTAAAGGAAATAACAACAAAGGGAAGAAGGAAAGAGAAGGAAAGCAAGAAAGCAAGAAAGCAAGCAAGAAAGAGAGAAAGAGAGAGAGAGAGGAAAGGAAGGAAGGGAGAGAGGAAAGGAAGGAAGGAAGAAAGAAAAGGAAAGAAGGAAGAAAGGGAGTTCAATGTTTCCTACGTCTTTCTCCTTAGAGTGAATCCTTCCTGCTTCTACATAATATAATTTAAAAATCAGTTACCCAATATTTTAATGGTTCTAGATTGGATCTTGGACAGACGTGGAGAAGTAGAAGGAAAGGACAACACTCTCCAGCTCTTCCATTCCCTCTAGAATAGAAATAGGCCTAGAAATTCAGTGATAGGTAAGGTTCCTCTGATTACCACTGGAAAGAAATATAGCCATAGTGGGAAATAGGAGAGCAGGTAAAAAGAGAAACTTGTTATTTTTTAAATTAAATAGGTCATACTTATGCCACCTATATAACATAGTATAAAAGGTAGCTTGAAACAAAGTGCATAGATCAAAAGGAGAATATTAGAGATCAGCATTTATGTGTTTACTTAATTTTCTTGTTAGGAAACATCACCTCCATCAAGAACGGTATCTTCCTTGTCACCTTCATGCTGCCCAAAAGTGTTTTTAAAAAATAAGGTTACCTCCACATTTATTTTAATGATAGTGGTGAGTTTTATTATCAGTAACTAGGGAGATAAAAACTGGCTTATAAAAAAATAAGTCATAGAGGGCTTAATACACCTAAGAGCTGGCTATGGTAAGCAATTCAAACATGATGATTCTACCAGTTACATGTACTTTGGGTGTTTCTATATGCATCAGAACATCAAAGAATTAAAAATTCTGTTAATGCTTGTTGTTTTGTTTTATTTTGTTTTTTCACTGAATTGATTATCTTTTCTCCCCTCTATATAACTTTTGTGAGAAACTCAAGACCTTTTTACATGGAGTCAAAAGTACTGAATATACAGGAATAGAATCTAGTTTTCTGGGTACTTTGAAATATCTATTTGATACTATTATTCGTTAAAAGATCTCCAGTGTTCTTTTTTTTTTTTTAATATGTATTCAACAGAGTGTCTGACTTTTGACTTTGGTTCGAGTCATGATCTTGGGGTCCTGAGACAGAGCCCTGCCTCTGGCTCCGCACTCAGCAGGGGAGTCTGCTGGAGATTCTCTCCCTCTGCTCTTCCCCCCACTCATGCTCTTTCTCTCTCTCAAATAAATAAATAAATCTTCAAATGTGTGTATATATATACACATATATATGTGTGTGTATATATATATATATATACACACATGTATATATATTCAACCAGTAGTTGCTGACAGGAAGTTCTGCATATGGGAGTGTACCACTTACTAAGGTGACCACAGCAGTGTTGAGGATAAGATTGCTGAGTCTCACCTTCACAATTATCCATACACACTCACATATTTGACTATATAATTCCAATTCTGTCCGTTTTGTTATTGTAGAGACACAGCTCAAAGTATATTTGTTTTTGATGAATGCTCATGTTTTTTCCTGATGTAATGAGATGGAAGTAAGAGAAGTAGCATTCACAGGAGTAGGTGGTAAACTCTGTCAGCTTAGCATTCAAAAAGTTATCTGTCTTGCATATATTATACACATACTATATATAAACATATATATAAATATATACTGACACGTATGTAGATATATATATGAAAAAACGTTTATAAAACTGTTATCATCCCTGTTTTACCACCAATAACAATGGCAGAAAATGTTAAATGTTTACAGTAAACTACTTGTTTTATTCTTTATTTGAACAAAGTGCTTTTAGACAGTTTCCTATTCTCACTCCTCCCACATTTGTCAATGTCTTTTCATTTAAAAAAAGAAAGAAGACCTCTGCTGTTCAAATTATACAAGTTAATCTCTGGACAAAGGTAGTTCCCCGTGAAACATGAGTTTTAACACATTGACATTGTCTTAAGAATTAATACAAAAGATTAATTTTTTACACATACACACAGAAAATCACACACACATATAGCAGAAACACTTGTATGCGAAATATACATATATTTTACACAAGCATTCCCTATCGTTCTTCTGACACTCCTGACATATCCATAACTTCCTCATTGGACACTGAAAATAAAGTACTATAAATCAAACAACATAGACTTGAGACTTGATTTCTTTTTTTTTTCTTGTGAGACAGCCAGCCTCCCTCTATGGAAGCTGTTCTCAGGTCTTGTAGTATAGCTCTGTTGAAAAATTGCGCGGGCTCGCCAAATATCTTAATGACTTTTCTCTCAGCAGTTGGTAATGGTGAAATGTTATTCTAGTAACCATAATGTCTCTCATAAAACAATTGCATACTATATGTACTGTACTTCTATTTTAGTGAGCTCTTCTGTCAGAATAGCAGTGCCAGTAACCATTTAGCATTTCATAGCAAAGTGCTTACCAGTCCTTCAAGTGTAATATTGCAGAAAGAGTGAAGAAATGCGTGATTAAAAACATTCACTGAGAGTGGACCATTTAACGCAACCCGACGCTGCAAAATAAACCAGCCTTCACATATGTAGGCGCTCATCATATAAATGACAGTTCTATGTGGTCATTTAATTTTACGATCTCAATTCTCGCATATATTGCTCACATAAATATAGTGTTCTCCTGCAGGGAGGTCTGCTGGGTGTTATAAAATCAGTGAGACCTCAATGGGTTCAAATGGACATCTTTTATAATTATTGCTATAAAATTTCTTGACAGTGCATTTTGTTGTCCAATGGCTAAAGAAAATGATTTTCCAAAAGAATGGGTTTCAACAAAGAGAGTAACAGAGCCTGGGAATTTGTTCTTGTATTCACCCATATTTAAATTACCTTGGTTATTCTCACCTATTGGAGGCCTTCTTACTCTTCGGAATAAGATCTTACCATATGGATTCCAGTTAAAGGTGGGCTAGGTTTGAATTATTCTCTGGTTTCATGAGGCGGTATGGAATATCCAAAGGAAAGGATTAATTTGCTGTGAAGTGCAATTAAAATCTATTTACAGGGAACTTTTTCGAGCACTTGGAAAAATAAGTAAAGGGTAGAGAGAAGTGTTCCATAAACTCAGGATTAGAAATAATTTGGAGAAAAGACTCATCAGCACTGGAAAATAGTTCCAGTAGTACTATGCATTGCTTGAAGGACTCTATTACTTTTTCTGACTTCTTCAGTGTCATATAAGAATTGAATATGGTAGATTTTCTCTGCAACGTATTGGGATATTTTGATTACCTCTTGATTTTTATATTTCCTCTAGGATAATAAATTATAATTACTATTGTTGCCTTGCGTGACAAGTGTTTAATGGCATACTAATTGGATTTGGGTATTTGTTCTTTTGATTGTCCTGAGGTAATATAGCAAACTTATTGTTTAAATGTCTGTTTAGAAATCCAATGAAATGCTTCCTATTTATTGTGGAAAAGGAAATGAATTGTTTAATATGTTTTTAAATGTTAAAACATTAATGAGTCACAGTCGTTGAACTAGAAGTAAGGGAAGTGAGCATGAACCATGATTTAACCCTTATGGAGAATGCAGGAGTGCAGAGCAGTAGCACAGGTGGAGAAAGCATATCCTGAGGACATTTAGGTTTGTTTTCCCGTAGGTAGTCTCTATGACCACCTGTAGGGTTCATTTGTCCTTTGCCTCTTCTTTCAGTGCTGATCTGACAGCACCACTAATGGTGGGACAGAGATTTAGCTCTCTCCCACTCTCACTTCCGAAGCGTAGGCATGGTTCCACCTTCACCTGTGGGGGGGGTGGGTAATATCAGAAGCTAAACCAACAAGGAATCACATTCCTCTCATCTCAGAGATTGGTTCAGAAAGGACACATGACCAAGTTCCATTATGAAAATCCCACACCAGTGGATTTAAGATCTTTTATAAAACAAAATAAAACAAAAACCAAAAATAAAGCTCGTTTGGAAACTGACAGAGTTGTGAGGGTGGGGAGCTCTGTTCCTCCCATCTTACCACCTAGTGGTACCAGAGACTGAAGTTTCCACATAGAAAAGAACAGAAAGACCAGAGATTTTGGATCACCATTTGAACCCTCCAAATAAGCTTCTTCACCAAAATAAACTTACTCCAGAAGATTTTAACTAAAGTAAGTTGAGCTGAGTTTCCTGAAGTTTGCTATTGAGAGAGCCCTAAGTAATCCATGTGTTTTATTCTTTAATTTTCTTATGAAATCACTAATCATCACCCTTTTATTTTTTGCCTAAGGTCATTCAGGTTTGTTGTTTGTCACTTGTAACCAAAATAGTATGAATAAACTCTTCTTTGCTGGAAGCAGATTCTACTATTTTGATTTTTACTTCTCTTGTGTCAAAGCTATCGACTTATTCTTTCATTCAATTTTATAATTGTACTGATACAATTGATATTTGAGTGTCTTCCATGTGTTAGACACTATTGGTGCAACAATAAAAAGCACATAGTCTCTGTCTTCTTGAGGTAGAAAGTCTAATGATAGAGAACATAATTAAAGAAGCATTTATGACAACAGTATGAGAGGAAAAGTACACCAAGTTTTTATAAGGACTTAAAGGAAAACCAAACCTTACGTGGGAAGTCCAGGAAGGTCTTGTAAGTGAGGGACATCAAACCTCAGGTTTGAGAGATAGGCAGGATAAATCCAGAAAGGTTGGGAGCAAGACAAGGAGGAGGAGAATTGGAAAGTCCAAATTCCAGAGAAAGCATGATGACTTAAGGAATCGCAAAAATTTACAAAATGGCTCAAACTTAGAGAAAGAGGCATAGCAAGGGAGGTGGTTTAGGAAAAGGAAGAGACAAAATTTTAGAAGTATAGGTATGGGATAAACTAGACCAGAAAGGGACTTGTCAACAAGGAGAATTTGTCAATTATCTTAAAAACAGTGAAAAGCCAATAAGGTTTTAAATAGGGGAGTAGAATGGTCAGATTCTGGTTTGTCAAATAAAATCAAATCCAGACCTAGATAAGGAGAGACTTTTTATTCAAAAGTCCTATTGCAATAAAAGAGGCAGACTATTGCAACAGAGGGAAGAGAATTATTGTAATAGGAAGAATGCCCCAACCATGAAATCTACAAGTATTTCAAAACTCAGGTAGAAAAGGGCTTTTCTTTTATAGTGAGGAGTGAACAAGGTTAGAAAAAATCGGGCATGGGGAAGTAAGATGAATGGATGAAAGTGGCATGCTTAGTTAATTGATCAGAGAATGTTTACCCTGAGGTCAGCCCTAAAAGGGGTCATTCAGAAGGAATTGTATGCTGATTTGTATTGAAGAAAGGTCAAAATTCGGGACCTGGGGGAAGAAGGGAAGCTTAGCCAAAATTTGGTCAAGTGAAATTAGCAGGTATTTTATCCAGATTGATCACTGGGTATAAAAAGTTCAGCTAATTATTTATGAAGCAAAGAATGAAAATTTGGAGGGTCTGTGTCTAGTTTTGTCATAAGTAACAAGCAAGGCATCTGTGAGATTTATCTAGGTCATATGAGGAAGAGTGACTCATTGCAGTAAGCCATATCTAGGAAACGAAAGAGTAGGGAACCTCTTTTTTTTTTTTTTTTTTTTTTCTTATTTATTTAAGCAATCTCCCCACCCAACAAGGGGCTCAAACTCATGGCTCAGAGTTCCATGCTATACCAACTGAGCCAGCCAGGCACCCCAAGGGAGGGGGAACTTCTTAAACATTGCTGTTTTCCAGGATCGCAGGACTCAAGTGAAGTTTAATATGGTCAGATTTTAGAAAGACCACTCTGACTACACCTTGGAAAGGAATTTGAAGGGGCATGAGACCAAAGAGAAAAAAAGTGTACAGTACTTCAAATGCCATTACCCTAGGCCAAGGTAGAGATATTAGGCATATGGAGAAGCAAATGGATTGCAAAGATTTCAAAATGCAGAATAGGTCTTAGTATTTGAATCTGGGAGTGAGCAGAACACTTAACTCTTACATCACAAGTGCATCAGGAAGTTAATCCCTTTAGCTGAAATTTCTCTTTTGAATTCTCCAGTGGTCGTTTGGATTTTTCAGTCTGCAAGAGGTCTTCTGAACCACTGTTTTCCAAAGAGATTTTAGTCTAATTATTAGTGTAATTATTTTTATTTTCAGAAAATTTGTCTTCTATGTTGTCTTTAAACATTTTTGTCTATTTAATTTGTTCTTTTTTCAGTGCAGAAATTATACATGCACTGAATCTCCTTTTACTCTTGCATAGTTATTTTGTCTCTAGTACTTTTCAATTTTGTCCCTTTCCTTCTCATAGATATTTGTTTCATTTCATGTGTGTGCTTCAGCATGGTTATCCTTTCTGACTAAGCATCAGGGTGATGTTAGGGTCTGCATCTGGCTTTAGCAGGGGAGGAGCTTTTCTTGGACCTTGAGTCTGGGACAGATGCTACAAGTACTGCCAGCCAATTTCATCATCTAGAAAAGCATAAACTTCTATAAAGAAGATCCTTGTATGTACAGCTGCCTCAAGAAATGCATGAATAAAGAGTGATTAATAGGGAGGATCTAACCAGACACTATCAAATGGGGCCAAATTTTCACCAGTATTTTTATGCCCAACATGCTGGTCTAACACAGAAAAGTGCTTTATAACAAATCTTAGAAACATATTATGTCAATGATTAATGTCAAAAGCTTCTGCCTCATCAACAATTATCCAAATCATTAATTTCCCTGATTTGACAAAAGAATAAGATGTAAATCAGATATTTAACTAAAGCATGCCTTTTTTTTTCCATAACAGAACTCTTCTAACTGTGAACACATCTAATATTTCCCTTTGCTTAGATCATTTCGATAAAGATTACACTAATCTCTTCCCATTCTGGTGTCTCTTTTAATTGCTCTAAGTATTGGAAATTAGGTCTTGCATGATTAATTATAGACTTTAAATTCTTTCTATATTTAAGAATAAAATTAATTTTTTTTATTTCTTTAAGAAAGGTAATTTTTTTTCTGGTACATATATTCACTCAATATTTATGTAGGTTGATAGTCTTCCCATGCTTCAGCAAGATTGGCTTCTCCAGAAACAGACTCTGAAATAAGAATTCATGTGAAAGTAATTGGTTTGGCAAATAGTCCAAGAAAACATTGGTAGGAAAGTAGGGAAATGAGTCCATGAGAGGAAGAAAGCCAATAAATGTACATTAGTGAGCAGACTACTGCTGTTGTCAAATAAAGTTCAGTCCTAATGAAGGCCTCTAAGGGACTGTGCAATTTATCCCTTAGAGTTGTTCTATCAGAGGTACTAGAAGCTGGAATATTTACCCTTCAACTCTTATCCCACTGGTTGAAGATTCTGGGGGGCGGGGGAATTAATTTTCCAGCATTTCCAGCCTTTTCCATGTTGTGGCTGAGTGTCCTCCTCAGCACTTACTGAGGGTTTGGGCTCTTGCATTAAGAAGCTGTATGAGAACAGTAGTGCTGAAGGAGAATGGCAGTACGATGACAGGGTGTACTATGGGCCACCCTTGGTACCTCTCAGATTCACTCACACTCCACTTTAATTTCACTACGTTCAGTCACTGATTCTTTAAGATGGTGTCCAATTATTTCAAAAATAAAATATCCTTTAAAATGATAGAAAATGAAGACAAAAATGGGGTTGTGGTTTTGCCTACTGCTACAGTTGATCTCTAGGTCATGATTTGTAAACCATACCCTTTATCTCACTCTTTTACAATCTATCAATCTTTGTACCCCCTCACTCTTAGCCAGCACTTCTGCTGGTCTAGGTTTGTTGCCCAATAGATAAACCAAGCCTTCATTCCTTAGGGGTATATTGGTTACATTCCCATGTTAAACCATGATCACTATAATTATTAATTCACAGTTATTACCAGGCACTGGAACACTAAAAGCTATGTCAGTGAATCCTCTAAATTCTAAACATATGCCTTCTTGCCCCTTTTATGTAACACAAACCTATTTCCTCATGATGATCAGAGTCAGTTACCTTCATAGTATACTAATATTTTTTGCCTGCTTGTCTACCACCATGAGACCCTAAAATGCCAGATGAAGGACATAGCTTTATATTTAGTACAACCTACTGTTCCCAGTCTGGGAACCAGGAATTCTAATCCTTCAGTACCTAAAATTTTAGGGACAGAAAGTACACTTTAGCCAAATAGTCACTGAGAGTGATGGCAAGAAAAACCATTGCTACTTCCACCCTTTGGTCCTCAGCTCATTGTATTTTAACTCTCTTGAGACACAACACTGTATAATAGCCATTAGTTGGAAGCATGTCTCACACTTTGAAAAATAGCATCCCAAACTTGCAGATGCCTCAACTGAGACTTTAAGAACCTATCATGATGTAGTATATGATTGAGTCAATGGGTCCTGTGGTCCTTTACCTGTTACCTCACTCTAGATCCAAGCTTATTTCATTCAGGGTCTCATGTTGGTAGTTCAGACACTGTGAGATCTCAAATATGATGCTAGAGAGGAAGGGAAGGCAAACTCATAGCCAAAACATATATCTGTCTTAGAAAGGATGAGGCACTATTACCTCTTAAGGGGAAGGAGTCCAATGTAATCAATTTGTTATCAAGATGCTACTTGGTCTCAAAAAAAAAAAAAAAAAAAAAAAAGATGCTACTTGGTCTCTTCAGAGAAACCCATGTATGGGTAGGCAGTTAGTACTCGGTATTGATCACTATTGCTTATAAATCAAATATTCACCAACCACAGTAGCTACATTAGCCTTGGTAAAAGGAAGCTTAGGATGTGGGACTGATGGATAGCCTCCTCTCTTATCACCATGGCTCCTTTCTTCTTGAGCCCATTGAACAAGCGCAGGAGTTAATTTCACCTGAATTCCTTCAGGTGCTGTGGGGGCAGCAGCAAGAACGACGAGCCCTCCTGATGGTCACACATCTTCCTACCATTTCTCTCTGCTCCCAGAATGGTACTTAGCTGCCTAAGCATGAGAGACCTCTGGCTGGGGTACACCAAAGCAGCTTCCCTTCTTCTTACCCTCCTAGCATACTCCCTATCTTCTTCTTCTTTTTTTTTTTCCCCCAAATACTTTTATTTTATTTTTTCAGTGTTACAAGATTCACCGTTTATGTACCACACTCAGTGCTCCATGCAATACGTGCCCTCCTCAATACCCACCACCAGGCTCGCCCATCCCCCCACCCCACCCCCTCCAAAACCCTCAGTCCTTTGTTCTGAGTTCACAGTCTCTCATGGTTCTTCACCCCTCCCTATCTTCTTCTTAAGGAGAATTTAGATCCAAGGCCCAAGTTTGCATGCAAGAGAATGTGTAGGTCTAGGTAGGGAGAAAGACCAAGATTGAGAGGCCTGGCCCTCATCTCCAAATGAGTTACAGGTACTCAACCCTTTTCTTTTCCATTAAGGGAGCCAGTCCTGTTTGGTGACCCCTAAGACCTGGTTCTCATAGTAGGGGAAAGCGATAGAGGGAAAGGTTCACAGACAGAGTCCCTGTTCCACTCCCGCCAGAGTGGCCTATGTCTGTGTCTGCCTATGGGGGTCATTTTTGCATTGTCTTTCTTCTCGGAAGTCCATTTTATATAATAAAATTATATTTCTATTAATATAAATAATGCTCCATTGTTAAGTAAAATGCAATTTTTTTTTTGCAATTTGTAAGTTTATGTTGTTATTCCTCTATCACTATTATCCCATTATGTAAGTAAAAAAAAATTCTTAAAGGAAAACTTTATATATTTATATTTTATATCTTATATACTTTATATTTTAAAACTTTATATTTTAATATTTTAATGGCATATTTTTGAACAAGAGGCCCACATTTTCATTTTGCACAGATCTCTGAAAATTATGAGAACTTCTTGATAAAATTCAAAGAGCCAGAGAGGGAGGGAGGAACTGAGGGAAAAGGAGGGAGAAGAATGGAGGGAGGAAGAAAAGAAACCTCCACGTTTATGACTAACGTACTTGTAAAAATACTTATCATACATGAAGATTTTTATGACACTTGTAAAATAAGCTAATAGCAGTGTCAGAGTTAATTATTGCTAATTACAGTGGTCATCACTTTGTGGCCTTTGAGATTGATGCTGTTAAATACCAAAGGCGCTCTGTGTATTTGTCCATTTGTATTCAACTGAAGTTTGATTTTGATACCATTTATCTGACACTTTTATTAATTGCTTAACTTTCCAGAGGTTGGAGCCAAGTATTTGCCTTGGAAGCAATTGAAACAAAGTGTTCACTAACCATAGAAAATATGCATCATGCTCTGCATTATATTAAAGCTACCAAGAAAAGCTTTATTTATGCAAGAATATAGTTGAAAGCAAAGTGAAAGTCAATTGCCTTTTTTTTAAATGGAAACAAGCCAAGTGTAATCAATTATACTTGGACATTTTGTGAAAGCAATTCTTTCTGTTGTATTAATAATAAGTGTACCACAGGAAAAGGACTGCCAGTCAGCGAGATGTAGAAAGTATGGTGAATAAGCTGAAGGGAAGGTTATGAGCTACACAGTGGCTAAGTGGGCAGTGTGGGTGTTAACTCCCTAAAAATCTTCCAAGAAGGGGAAGTGAGGTGGTGGAGAGTAAGGTCAATCAACAGCTCTTTAAAATGTCAATAAGTTAGAATCTGTTCCAACTCTTGGAGGAACAGGACAGAGTTCACATTGTATCTTTGTGATTCAAGATACAGAAGCCAGACTTGTAAAGTGAAGTTCTTTACCCTTTTTCCTCTTCCTGTGATTTTCTCTCTCTGAATTCCTTTCACATTTTTTATTAAGCAGGGATCTCCTGCCAGCGCTTCTCATTTTCCTTGTTTCTTCTGCCCTTCTGGCTTCTGTATTTCCTTTGAAACTCTCCTAGTGGAATTTGATCTGTTTTCACTACTGTCAGAGGAAAACTCTCTCTACCATAGGCTCAAAGGGGTGGGGCTGCAGCTAACTGGCAACAAATTAACAAGAGAAAAGACAAAATGTATTCATACACGTAGGAGCACACAAAAGAAATGGCTCCCTGAATAGCTAGAGATAAGGATTTAAATACCTACTTCGCAGGGGAAAAGGAGAGAGAGACAAGTCTTCTATAGGAAGAAAAAATGGGCTTTATAGGAGAATGATGAATGGGTTTTTAGGGAAACAACTGGAAAGTAATAATAATATTTGTTTGCAGTTTCTCCAGCTCTTTTCTGTTTGTGAAACTGCTCCAGAAAGGGGACTTAACTATAGCCTTGCTCTCTAAAGACTCTCCCTTTAGTCAGATCAGGGAAACTCCATAAAGGCTTCTTTTTTTCTTTCTCTCTCTCTCTTTTTTTTTTTTGCATCTGTTGCATCTCAAATGTCTTCAATTTAAAATCATTTTTATACCAACTCTGAGGGTCTGAGTGGATCCCCACACTACCAAAGACAAAGAAAGAGCCTAAGGCAGGAGGGGACTGGAGAATGCCCTGACCAAGGATCCTTTCGACTTAAGCAGGTGACTATAAGGAGTCTTCAGATGCTGGAGGGCAGCGGAATATGACACCCCACATATGCCAGTCTGGTATATTTTGAACTGGTTATTTGAACTGTAGTCACTTCAAAAACACCAAATGCAAGGAGAAGCTTCCTCTGAACTCTCCTTATTTGCCCACAGGTGCTCCAAAAGGAACTCCATTGTCATAGATCCCTTCCAAAGAGGTTCATCAACGAAGATTGACTCTTATCACAGGAGAGGAGACCCAGACAAACTTCGTCATAAGCTATCATATCTCCTATCTATTCTTCTAAGGACTCATTCATCTTTTCTAAAATAATTTACTCTCCTTTAAGAGGCTCACATCCCTTCCTCCTCTTTCCCTATTAACATGGTATTTAATTGAATTCTAAGCCACCTTGGGGAGTTATTAATTTTTTCCTGGGTATCTCCCATGTACACATGAGATATACATGTCAAAACTGAGTTTGTTTTTCTTTTGTTAATCTTTTATTGCCGATATCTCAGCTAAGAATTAAAAAGAGTGGAGGGAAATGTATTTTTCCTCCTCTACAATGTATTAGGGCAGTAAAGAGAACTAAAGTCCAATGGAGAGAAGTGTTTTCGAAAAACAGAACTAACTAATCAACCACATGTAAACAAAAAAAGCAAGACTCTCCCCTAATAAAAGTATGGATTTTTCTCAACTTATGATGGATTACATCCAGATAAACTTATTATAAGTTAAAAATACCTTAAGTTAAAAAGGCATTTAATACATCTAATCAACCAAACATCATAGCATAGGCTAGCCGATGTTGAATGGTTCATAATAGTCACATTAAATTACAGTTGTGCAAAATCATCTAGCACAATGCTTATTTTAAAGATTTTATTTATTTATTTGACTGACAGAGAGGCAGGCAGAGGGAGAGGGAGAAGCAGGCTCTCGGATGAACAGGGAGCCTGATGCGGAACTCAATCCCAGGACCCTGGGATCATGACCTGAGCCGAAGCAACCGCTTAACCGACTGAGCCAACCAGACACCCACAATGCTTATTTTATAATAAAGTGTTGACTATCTTATGCAATTCATTGGATATTGTAGTGAAAGTGAAAAAAAGGAATGGTTCTATGCGTACAGAGTGGTTGTAAGTGTATTGGTTGTTCACCCTCATGATCACGTGGCCGCCTAGGAGCTGCAGCTCACTGCCCAGCATCATGGGACAGTATGGGTATCACTAGCCCAGGAAAAGATCAAAATTTAAAATTCAAAGAACAGGGGCACCCGGGTGGCTCAATCCTTAAGCGGCTGCCTTCGGCTCAGGTCATGATCTCAGGGTCTTGGGATCGAACCCTGCATCGGGCTCCCGGCTCAGCAGAGTCTGCTTCTCCCTCTGCCTCTCCTGGCTTGTGTTCTCTCTCTCTCTCTCTCTCTCTCAAATAAATAAATAAAATATTTTTTAAAAAATTAAAAAATAAAATTCAAAGTACAGTTTCCACTGAATGCATATCATTTTCACACCATCATAAAGTCAAAAAATTGCGAGTCCTAGGGTTGCCTGGGTGGCTCAGTTGGTTAAGTGTCTTGCCTTCAGCTCAGATCCTGATGCTGACATCCTGGGATCAAGCTCTGCTTTGGGATCCCTGTTCAGAGGGTCTGCTTCTCCCTCTTCCTCTGCCCCTTCCCCTCTACCCCCCATTTATACTTTCCCTCTCTCTCTCTCAAATAAATAAATAGAATCTTTGTAAAAAGTGTAAAGTCCTGGATTGCCCTTATTTGTCTCATTTCCTCCGTTTCTGTCTTGCATATTCATAGGAGAACTCCATCTGGGTAAAACAGATAAATCTGCCTTCATAGATCAAAGAAATACAGTTCAGACCTACTTAATAATTTGTGTCATTTCACCTTCTATTGTTCTCAGTGTTAAAACAGATGGCTTTTTGCAGAAGCTAATTAGTATATTGATAAATGCTACAAACCAACCTTGTAAATAGTGATGTTCCCAGGTACATACTAATTTATGCAAGGTGAAAATTCAAGAGCTTAGGCTGTCTTAATTTTCATACATCTCAAGGAAAAATGATGTTATTTGTTGAACTGCATCCCCCCAAAAGATATGTTGAAATCATAAGCACTGGTACCTGCGAATGTGACTTTATTTGGAAACAGGACCTTTGCAAATAAAATCCAAATAAGATGAGGTCATGTGGATTAGGGTGGACCCTAACTCAGTATGACTGGTGTCCTTGTAAGAGGAAGAGAAGAGATAGAAGAACTCTGGCCATGCGAAGACAGAGGCAGAGATTGGAATTATGCCGTCACATGCTAAGAAATGCCTGCGACGACCAGAAGCTGAAAGAGGCAAGGAAGGAGCCTCTCCTGGAGGCTTCAGAGGGAGCGTAGCTCTACCAACACCTTGATTTCAGCCTTCTAGCCTCCGTGTGAGAATAACTTTGTGTTGTTTTAAACCACCTGATTTGTGATGTTTTGTGACAGCAGCCCTAGGAAACTACAGGTGATAAAATAGTTTTCTTTCTTAGGGGCCAAGATCTGTTTCACCTGGCTGAAGCATCCTTGCTTTCAGAAATCTGAGTTTCTCAACTTTTCTTTCCCAAACTGAGTTCCTCACACTTGAATGCACCGTTGGTTCTTTTATAGACCTGGGTGAGATGTATTTTAATTTAGATATGAGTCCCCTGTTGTTCTTTCTCAGCTGGTATAAAAAGTCAATTACACTGTGTGTACTAAGTATTTCACAGAAGGATCTCTGAATAAAATCTAAAGTAAAAAAGACTCAAAGAGAAGTGATACACAAATTCAAATTCATTTAGTTCGTTTCTACTTCAGATTTATTGATACAACCTTAAACACCTATTTGCACCTTGATTTTAGCAAAATAAGTATTGAAAATATTTATTTGGGAATTAAAATAATAATGTTAGAGGCAAATAGGTTTTATTTTAAAACACTATATAGTACCTAGTTGGTACCTCGTAGGTGCTCTGTTGTGTTTAAATAAAGGAATTTTTGGAGCAAAAAGGAGATAAAACTGAAGTTTTGGCTATTTATACATAAATGCAATGTATAGTCTAAAAACATTCCATCATATGCTTGAGAGGGCATAGTGTTTTTATTGATGAACACAGAATACAAATGTAAAATAGTGCATTTTAAAATAGAGTCTCTGTTGGGATAAGGAAGTTATTTTGGCATAGCTCAGACCCCTAGTATTTTCATATTCCTATTCAATTTTTCCAACAGAAAGTACAGGAAACATATTCAATGACACCACAGGGATGGAATCAGCAAAACTTTAGACTATAAGAAATTTTATAGAACAAATGACCTGGTTCCTTAAATGAATAAATAATGAATAAATTTCATTCACAGGTGCACAAATACATGAGAGAGAGAGAGAGAGATGAAGGTAGAGCTATAAATTAGAATCTTGAGAGACATATCAACCAATACCAAAGTGTAGATATTATTTGGATCCTGATTTGAACACATAAATCTGTAAAAAGTATTTGTGACACAATAATATATTTAATATTAAAAAATTAATGTCAACTTTTGGGCCTATTTTAATTACCTTTTTTAAAACTGTTACCTTTTTAAAAACATGCTGATGTTATTAGAGAGGAAATTATATGATATCTGGTATTGAATTTCAAATACCAGTGGGGGCAGTGGAGAAACAAATTATTATATAGATGAGACAAAATTGGTAATAACTTGCTAATTGTTGAAACTAGGGTATGAGAATATGGTTATTTAACATTTTTTTCTACTTGCATATATTTTTTAAAATTTCGATGATAACTGCAGAATATTTTTTAAAAAAATGTAAATAGGTCTATTCTTTGGCTTTAAGGGCTTCAAAATCTAGTTACATGTGTGAGTACATAAAATTAGCCACTGAGATGATTATCAGTTGAACAATGCAAAACTCTAGAGTTACACAAATTTAAATTCTAATCTCAGGTGAGGCTCATTAGGAAAAGAGAATATATGTGACCTAGCTGTAGAAGAATGGACAAGACTAAATAGGCCAAAGGATAAAGAAAGAGGGAATTATTTGACACCTCAGGCTATACTCTAGATTATATTCCCTTGTTTAACCAAAGAGTCTTTATTTTCCTTTACTCTTATACTGAATACTTCTGACACCAGCTACTGATCAATTCTCTGACTCCAGCGGGATGTCCTAAAATCCAATTCAGCTTTGACACTATCTACCTGGAGTTAGAGTGAGATCCCACAGGTTAAGGGCTCAGTCCCATAAAAGAGCCCCTACTCATATGTCAATCTCAAATCCCAGGTTGTCACCTATACTTGACTGCCTATAAATCAGTGTTCCCTGGACCTCCTTCTTGGGTTCAACAGTTTGCTAGAATGGCTCACAGAACTCAGTGAAACACAGTTAATAGTGTCTTATAAAGGATATAATAAAAGATATAGATGAATGGCGAGATGAAGAAATACATAGGACAAAGTCCACAGGGGTTGAGTTCAGAAGTTTCTATCCCCATGGAGTTGGAATGTGCCACCCTCCCATCACATGGATGTGTTCAATAACCTACAAGCTCTCTCGACATGTACATTAGGGGTTTTTGTGAAGGCTTTATCGCAGGGACATGAGAGACATGACAGATTATTAACTCATTTTTTAGCTCCTACTCCTCCCTCTGGAGGATAGGAGGTAGGGCTTAAAATTCCAAGCTTCCAATCATGGCTTGGTCTTTCTACTCACCAGCACCTATCCAGCAGCCCACCAAAAGTTATTTAATTAGAACAAAAACCACGCCTATCACCCAAGAAATTACAAGGGTTTTGGGAACTCTGTATTAGGAATGGGATCAAAATCAAATATTAAAAAGAACTGAGGACAGAGACTAATATATATATTTCTTATTTTACACACCCCAATCTTATGCCTTCCCCATCTCATTTAATGGTACTACCTTTTAGTCCATTCCTTAGGCCCAAACCTAGAGGTCATGCTTATTTCTTTTTTCTCTAAAACTTCACTATCATCAGATCTATCATCAAATCCTATTGACCCCACCTACAAAGTACATCTGGACTCTTGACTATTTTTCATTATCTTATCCATTACCATCCAGACAAAGCCACCACCATCTCCTGCCTCGGCCACTACAGTAGTCTTCTAACTGGTCTCCTTATGTCTTCTCTTGATCCACACTTACCCCAGGGCAATCTCCACATAACAGCTATGGTAAGCATTTTAAAAATGTAAATCTCATTAGATCCACCCCTGGTTAAAATCCTACAACTTCTGATCATAACCCTCCCTGATCAGTCCTTACATGTCTCAGACCTCATCACATGACGCTCTCCCTTGCTTCTTACACTTCAATGATAGGTCAAGATTTTCCTTGCTGTGGGGGTCTTTGCACTTTTTGTTTCTACCTAGAACCATTTTTCCTTAGCTATTCATAAGGCTCTCTTTCTAAAAAAGAATAATTTTTCAAGTCTCTGTACTTTCCTGATCACCCTCTCTTATGACCGTCCAATAACCCTTCTCTATATTTTTAAAATTTCTTCGTAATTGTGAAATTAACAATGATTTATTTGTTTAAACCTGGCTATTGACTCTACCAGTATAAATTCATTTCCCAAAGGTAAGGACTTTGTCTTTTTAACTACAATTTTCCTACCTCCTAGAACAGTATCTGGCATGTAATTATAAATATTGATTGAGACAGTGAATGATCAATAAAACTAAAGTATCTAAGATATTGGGTGGGGCTGAGGTCAGTGATTAGGGACAATTGGTTTGGCTGAATTGGAACTTCATGTAGGAAATCAATCAGTAGTTTGCAATGCTAATTAAAAACTAGATTTTTATAAGACTAAAAAACTAGATTGTATTTAAGCGTTTCTGCCTTATAAACTATGCAGGATTCATTGCTGTTCCTAGGTAAATGGATTAAAGTTATAATTATCTGGCAGTCTAAAAAACAGAAAAAAGTAGAATGAATACTTTGACCCATGGAAGGCTGCTGAAATAAGGGACTTATTTTTTATTTCAATGACTTTTCATCAACTACTACAAAAGACTGTTTAAAAACTAACGATGAATAGTAGTAGCATCTACTGTTTACTATTGTTTACTTAGCACTAGAGACTGGATACTCTACCAGGAACTTTGTAACCTTTGGGCAATTTAAATCTCACAACTACACAGTGAGGTATGCATTATTCTTCCTGTTTAACCTATAAAGAAACTGAGGTTTTGAGAACTTAGATATCATCCCCACTGTCTTAATATTGTAAATGACAGAGCTAGAATTCAACCTATATATATGTGTGTGTGTATGTGTGTGTGCGTGTGTGTGTGTGTGTGTGTGTGTATATATATATATATATATATTTTTTTTTTTAAGATTTTGTTCATTCATTTGAGAGAGAGAGAGAAAGAGAGGCAGGCAGTGGGAGAGGAAGAAGCGGAGTCCCCACTGAGCAGGGAGCCCTAAGCAGGACTTGATTCCAGGATCCTGAGATTATGACCTGAGCCAAAGGCAGATGCTTAACCGACCGAGACACCCAGGTGCCCCCAAACTATATCTTAAAGTAAGCTTAGTGATTGAAGGTTTAACATACATAAAGAAAAGTAGGCAAGTATAAATGTATGGCTCAATGAATTCTCACAAAATTGGCATACCTGTTTATACATAATATTACTTATACTGAAAAAGCTCCTTTCATTTAACTCCTATCATGACCCAAATCCTTTGGTGTTAGATAGTGTCTGAGGCTTCCTCTATCTTTATCTCTGTAAAAGAAAAAATGCCCTGGACAAGTTGAACAGACAAGGAAGATTTTATTCAAGACTATTGCAATAGGGCAGAGAAACTGAACTCCGCTGCATTGAAACAAAGGGCCAAAGGGCTGGAGAGTTTTTAAGCAGTGAGGTGAGCTAGTGGAAAACTACTAGAGGATACTGGAAGGAGGCTAGTCAGTGTGACTAGGCCATCTGTTTGCTAATTGGCATTTATTAAAGTTAGGCTCCTTTCTTCCCATCTTCCTATAGAGACTGAGAGAAAGATATTGTCTTTTTTTTTTTTTTAACTACATTTCAAAAGACATCGCTGGGTTGTAAAGAACTATATCTCCAAGGACCAGAGAAAGAGTCTAGAATTACAAGCTTCCTAAAGTAAATACTCTGTAGTCAGGAAGAAACCCATTTAAAATTTAGTCCAGCTGAGAGGAACCTTAGGGTCATCTTGATCACCTACCATTACTAATATTGTCACATTCATTTCCATTCTGAAAATGATCAAATTTAAGGGATAGTTTTGCACAATATCAGAAAGGAGACGCTGTATCATTACCTCGATGTATAAAAATGCAGTCACTCTGGTTCTTCAGATAACTGGAACCTATCTAGACCACAGTATTAGTGATAAGGGATTTGCAGGGCATGGTCTTTGCAGTGAGGTTAAGGGAACATTATTTGCCCAATTCTGTTTAGAAAATAAACTGTACAAACGATCATGATAGAGCATAGATACTTGGAAGGTGATAACACCCAACAGGAAAAGGAATTCTTTAAAGTTGTTAAAAGTAGTATAACAAGGTATAACAACCTGAAATTAGACCATTAGGTCCCACATTAGGGAAGTATTTCTAAATGTAAGGCTGATTAGATTTAGGAATAATTTGCTGAGAAAAGGCCACTAAGGTTGCATCACTAGGAATACTCAAGAGTAGATTAGATAAAATACAGATTGCTATTTATGACCATAGGGACATGGTCAACCCCACAGTAATACAGAGGAACAAATTCCATGACCCTGGAGATGTTTTTCATCTCCATGATAAGATCTACTTGATTTTACAAAACAACAAAAACAAAAGCATCATAATTTGTAATATTAAGTCACAGTTGAGGATTCCCACAACAAAAATGCATTTCTCTTTACCCTGTTTTCCTTTAAGCTAGCTTTTAGAGGATAGATGTTTGCATCAGTAAAGAGAATGAAAATGATGCCCATTTTACATTATAAGGAATTAATTTGCAGCCAATGTGCTTATATTAACAAATTGTTACTTGGTTAGAAAATAGCCTGAGCAGTACTTTGTCTCCTTAATGGCCCTATTTAACAATTCAGTTTAACTGTTTTTGCTTAATTTTCATGCTAATTTTAAGCTATTCCTATTCTTTCAAGTTTAACAGTATTTTAAATTTAACAATGTGTTGATGTTTGCATTTAATTTTTATTTGATTTAGTTTATTTTATTCAAAATGGCTTGATTGTCACTTGATTGTTTTGTAAGTGATGCAGAGTATTGGCTAAAAATCTTAGGTAGGGGATTGATTTCCTGTTTTAAATAAATGTCAAGGCAGGACTCTTCTTACTACCATGTAAATTCTTTGTATTAAGTCTGAATTATATCAGAGTACCACCTTTCTTGTCCAAATAAGAGAGATGCTGTACATAAGGATTCATTGCAGATTTTTCTCAGATGTGTTAAATTGCCTTGCTACCTTACCTCTTCTAGCTCCTTCTGTAATACATGTAGCCATTTAACAAATATTAAAGAGCAATCCTGTGTGCCAGGAATTGTTCTAGATTACCAATGCATACTACACATAAGGTGATTACTTTCATATCTTAAAACCAGAAGAACTATTGATTATTATAGTTTTCCTCCTTATGTGAGAATTGAGGCCTAGAAAGAGCTTTCCAAACCAGAGACAAATTGTAATAATAACTCATGCTTTCATATTATCTTTGAGTTATATGCTTACTTTGGGGATGGGAAATGTAGCATATACTTGGCCACTCCTTCCTCTCCCCAGTTCCATTACACTGCTCATGAATTACAGTACTCTTTGCCGTAGATTCAAGAGGGAGCTGGAAAAACCTCCACAGTGTTTCAGGCATCCACTACAAACTGACACGCAAGTCGATGCCTATACATTTATTAGTATCCACACTGTTTAGAAGGTGTCTTGATGTAGCACACACACACACACACACACACACACACACAGGATTTGGAGTTAAAAGACTAAAGATGAAGTTGTATACCTGCCACTTACTCTTCATGCCAGCTTGGACAAATCATTTCACTACTTTGTGTCTCATTTTGATTATACATAGAACTAAAATTTCTTATCAGCTTTGAAATTTTATGAAATTTGAAATTTCCAAGTGAACAATTTCAGAAGAGCCCTCTTGATCTATGAACACTAGAGATAATATTGCTGAAAATCAGGATTTATGAAATACCTTTAGCCATACAGGGATTATTTGGGTAATTATAGTTAGGTAGAAGCAATGCTATATGTTTATACCTGATTTGAATTGAATATAGAGGGTCGTAAGTCAAAATGTGACACTGATTTTTAATTAGGTCAAAACAGTATTTTATGTCTAAGGAGTGAGTACAAATCAGCCTTCGACAAACAGAAGCGAAGAAATGACTCAGTGTAAGAGGTAGACTTACTTACACATCCCTAAGTTACTTAAAGGAAAGGCTCTTTGGTTATTTGTGTTAAAATATCATCTAGGGGCACCTGGGTGGCTCAGTGGGTTGAATGCCCAACTGTTAATTTCAACTCAGATCATGATCTCAGGGTGTTGAGATGGAGACCCACGTTGGGCTCTGGGGGCTGGGTGTGAGCCTGCTTGAGATTCTCTCTCTCTCCCTCTGCTCCTACCGCTCACCACCGCTCCTTGTATGCAAGCTTTTTCTCTCTCAAACAAAACAAAACAAAACAAAAAACATAAAACATCTGGTAAGTGTGAAAGGTAATTATTTATTTGATACTTGGCTATCTGTTGAAATAACAAATGATAGAAGTTCATTGGCTGTTTCTATATCATATCAATAGTAAATTTAGTAAACAAAATTTCATCAAATCACTTGTTGGTGAGTGTGTAGCAAAGAATTTAACTTAGCCAAACAGGGGCTTGGTCTCTGCCCTAGGCTTCTAGGAAGTAATCTCTAAACCATTGGAATGTCGTGGCTCCTAGGACTATCTTCATTTGCTTGGGGACCTCGGATCAGCCAGCTAGTAACCATATCATGTAGGGTGGGGCTCTGAGCCATACTTATAATGTGATGGAGGGTGGGTGGGTTTTATGGTATCAGTTGACCTCTGGAGGAGCTAAAGACTAAAATCAGCCATGTGGGCAATTGATCATGTCTATCTATGTGATGGAGCTCCAGTAAAATATATGGACACTGAGGCTTGTTTGAGCTTCCCTGGGTGGCAAATGCTCCATGTGTATGGTCACATGTGGATTTCAGGAAATCTGTGCTTTTTAGGACTTCACAGGGAAAGGACAATGGCAACTCTATATATAGTACTTCCCCAGACTCTGTTCTATGCATTTCTTCCCTTGCCTGGTATAAATCTCTATCCTTTCTCTGTAATAAACCATAACTGTGACTATAACAAAGTTCAGTGAATTCCGTGAATGTTTTTGGTGAATTATTGAAACCAGTGGTGGTCTTAAGGATTCCCAAACGTTCTTTTGGCATCAGAAATGAAAGCAGTCTTATGTGGACTATGCTCCCTTTAACTTATAGTTCTCTAACCTTCACAGATAGAAAGTAATGATCATCCATATATGGTAAGCCATTAGTCACACATGACTATTGAGCACTTGAAATATAGTTAGTGCCATTAGGGAAGTGAGTTTCTAATTTTATTTATTTTACTTAACTTAAAAAACAAAAGCAGTATAAAGTTTTTACATTAATTACAGGCTGAAATAATATATTTTGTATACCTTGAGTTAAATAAAATATATTATTAAAATAAGGTTAAGTAGTTTCTGTGGTAGACTGAATAATGACCTCCAAAGATGTCCACATCCTAATCACTGTGAATGTTACCTTATATGGCAAAAGGGACTTAACCAATATGATTAAATTAAGGATCTTCAGATAAGGAGATCATCCTGGATTATCCTAATGGGCCTGATGTGATCACAAGCATCCTATATAAGAAGGCAATAGGAGATCACAGTTGTGATCATGGATAAAGTTGGACTGATATGAAGAAGGGGCCTAGAGCCAAGAAATGCCAGGGGCATGTAGAAACTGAAAAAGTAAAAAAACAGATTCTCTTCTCAGAGCTTCCAGAAGGATCCAGCCCTGACAACATCTTGATTTTAGCCCTATAAGACTTCTTTCATATTTCTGACCTCTGGAGCTATAAGAGAATACATTTGTGCTTTTTTAAGCCACTAGGTTTGTGCTAATGTGTTAACAGCAGCAAAAGGAAACTAATACAACTTCTGGTTACTTTTTAAAATTTGATTACTATAAATTTTAAATTATATATGGCTTGCATATTTCTATTTGACAGCTCTGGCCTAAATATTTATTTTTATTGTGTTCTAATCTTTATTTTTTATAAGATTGATTAAATATTTCAGTGTAAATCTTTCATTTATTGTTTCTGTAAGAAATTTTTCTTCCTGGGTATTAAATCATTTGGTGATTTTCAAATGCTCAGAATTTTTCTAGGTAATGTTAGGGATAAAGAAGTATGGGACATACTGAAGTTGCTGATGTGACAAGAGACATGTAGAAGTTCATGAAAGAGACATATAAAGAGGCTGGTCTGGTCCTAGGAGCCTTCATGGAGGAGGAATGTGGACTTGGGATGCAATTATGATGATGAATAAATCTTCAATCGTGGATAGGGCTTTTGAGTAAAAAGCATAGAGTAAAAAGAACACTGAATAGAAGTGCAAAGGAAACAAATTTAAAACACACAGACAAAATTGCAAAACTGAAGAAGCTTAGCTTGATGTTATTGAAAATAGGGAGCTATTGAAAGTTTTTGAGGGAGACAATGATGTAATAAAAGATGTCTTAGGAAGATTTTTACAAAAATATTTTTCATATTGGTTTAAAGGAAAGCGAGGTGAAGTAAATAATCAATGAGCAAGGATATGTTAGCTATATTCTAGGTAGGAGCTAAGAGGGCTGGCTGAGGAGGGTAATTAAGGGAATCTAGATTACCCCAAACCACGATTTTTTTCCTAACACTGTCTGTTTTTTATTTAATAGAGACCTTTAATATAGCACTCAAAAATTATCCAAATGACCCAGCCAAGTGCAGCTCCGTTATTAATATTATAACTGTAGCCATACTTTAAATACTTCCTTATATTTCTAGGAGTTGATAAAGTGTAATATAAAGGGCACCAACTATGGAATCGACATGGTTTGAATTCTAACTAGGCCACTTACCTGCAAGTTACGTAACTTCTGTTAGCCTCAATTTCCTCATCTAAAAATGGTGTCATTAATCATTTTACAAATGTCGTCTTGAAAATTAAAGGGGAAATAATATACTTAAATATTCAGTGTAGCATAGTAAGGATCAGGAGAGTGCAATATCCTAGTATTCTACTCATTTGAATTTCATTAATTCAAGTATATTGACTCTACAAAAACAGAAAGACAATTTTTCCCATTTCAAATTAACCTAATCTCCACTATCCCTCAGGATGCTAAAACTAAAATACAAAGGGAAACAGAAAGAATTGGTTTTGATCTTTCACTTTATAAGGATCTAAGTCCTAGAAGTTTAAAGACAGCACAGTAGATGTTCACTCATAATTTTGACTCTGCAAGATCTTTTGTCTTACTTGCTGACTTTAGAACCCATTCCCTGTTTAAATGTAACTTCACTGCAAATGTGTTCCAGAAATTCAATTTCAAATCTTTCATAGAGTGCCCACTTAAGAAAAGATATTAAATACTATTATAGTTAATATCAGTATGGTCTGGATACGCCTACATTTGACAATCAGCACAATGAACTGCAACATCCCCGTGCCAGTGTCAGTGACAGAGATGTGACCTCAGTTTCAATTCTTGCATCCATCTAATTAGAGAGAAGTCATCTTGCAGATGCCTGTGATAATGTTTTTCTCTGTTCTGTGCTAACATATTTGTAACATCCTCCTAGTTGTTTTGTTGCAAAGACTGTGATCACTAGATGACTTATTATATTGAATTGAACTGGGAAGATTTTTTCCCAAAGATGAATAAATACCCAACATTTGCAAGCCAATTCGTTATGATTAGGAATAAAATAGGCCCTATCTGACCAGATACACTGCTGTATTATCGAATGTAGTCATTTTATTTCTCTTTATACTTTTATTGTGTTTTATATACAGATAATGTATGTATCTGTTGATTTGCTTTGTTAGAGACTGTAAATGAAACTTCACAAAACCATCTTGAAAATCATGTAGTGAAACAAGAGTTGGAAAGATTTTTTTTCTCCTTATCATCATTGTTGCTTTCCGTTGAATAAATGTACATTTCTTGCTGACTGCAAAAAAAGCCATTAAAAAGCTGTTGCCAGCTAAAAGGTTTCAACACATAGGGAATTATATCACTTGCTTTATTTTTCCCCCTTAGCAGAGACAGACGTGGTTATAACAGCCAAATCAAAGAACATTTGTTTGAATGATCTGTAATCAGCACTGCTGTTGTCCGTGGAAGTTGTGAACAGTTCTACACCCTTAAAAACTTGTACCTGGAAAACTGTGTGTGTTGCTTTCAATTTAAGCACAATTATTTTAATGCTAGTATTAAAATAAAATAATGAATACATATCATCTTACGAAGTCTGCCAACTGTGAATGCAATATGATTAAAATGCAATCCAAATAACAGATACCAAAAAAATGATAGAAGAGAAACAAACCAAAAAACGATTGAGTTCAGTGGAGAACTGGAACAACCTAGAGCAGTAAGATGGAAGAGTACTAAGAATTAGTCACATTATCACAGGATTTTTCCCTCTGAACTGCACAATTTTCTGATAGAAAATTCAGGTTAATGCCTATCATCTCATTTGTAACACATTACTTAAATTCCAATTTTAAAATAATGAAAAAATACAACTGGTGTATTTCTAATTGTGATTCAGTTACTCAGCTTAAGAAAACATTGAACTTGGGTTGTCAAGCAACTGATCTATTTTTACTCTGCTCCAGATACTGTACCAATGTAAGTTATTCAGAAAGAACAATAGTATTTGCATGGCACTTTAGAGTTTATAAAATACTCTCACCTAAATTCTCACTTTATCTTCACAATAATCTTGGGAGGTAGTCAATGAGGTAGTCAGAGCCATTGGTTTCCAGAGGATAATATATAATTGATTTAGCATCATATACTCTCTTTCTCTGCCAACTTGAGTCCTTTGAGCCATTCTTTTTCCTAAAAGATCCTTTCCTGGAAATGAACATTCATCCATCGGGACAGTTTCCCCTTAGGTTACTTCTCAGTGTGCAGTAACATTGATATATACGTTTCTCTTAAAATACAATATAAGAAAAAAAGAGCCTGTAAGCTCGATCTCTGGGAAAAGTTGAATCGCACAAGCACGAGAAATACCTCAATTGTGTGGATTGGATAGGAAGTAGGATCTGTTTTTATGCAAGACATTTTCTAAATTAACACCGTCTAGTTATCAGATATGGTTCTACTGAATTTAGGAATGGTAAGGGGAGAAGAACTCAGTATTCTCAACCTATTACAAAATGTGTTTATTCTGTTATTTGAATGTTTTTTAAATTAAAGTGAGATTTGTACGAAGAAAATCAGCAATAGTTTAGACTAAAGCTACAGTGTGCTATGGCTGTAGCTTTTTTTTTTTTTTCATGAACTCAGAATGCTGACCACAATACTTCCCACTCTTGAAAAATAAAATCAAAAGAAAGTTAACCGGTTAAGTTTCATAGAGATTAGTGTGGGTGGAAATGAATGGTTTGGAATTCAGTTTGGTTTAGGTAAGCAAAATTGCTTATCTTAAATCTCAGGAGTCGGCTAAATTTGGTTTTCTTTACCTCCAATTCCATTTGGAATTAGGAAATGTAGAAATAAACATTTGTATAATCACATACATACATGATTTAAATTAATTACAAAAGGGAGGCAATATTTTATGAATCTTAAAAGTGGGAATTGAAAAGTTTCAATTCATTCTAGCTTTCTCAAAATTGATTCATGAGGAAGCATGAGGAAGAAAAAAAATAACAAAACCAGTTTACAATTAATCATATTTATCAAAACATAAATAGTATTATTTTTTCTTTTCACAAAAAGGACACATTATTTGTGAATGTTTCAGGGAATATCAAATAAATATAAGCAAGGTAAGTATATAGAAATTTAAAGAAGAAAGTAAATGACCAATAATCCCACAAAGTAGGAATAACTTCTGGTAACATTTTGTTCTAATTCTTCCAAAATTTTTGTGGCTTCTTCATTTGCACTTGTAGCACTGAATCACAAGCTTTAATATTCATAAAGCAGTTGAGGGCAATAAGAAATAGAAATGAAAGAAGCAGAAGGGAGGCCAGAAGAAGTAGCAGCATTTAAAGCCAAGACAAGTTTTAAGTGACAAATCAAGCAAGGGTTTCAAAGCAGTTGAAGGTATGGTACCATCTGCTCTTATTCCAGATGTACCCAGGTAAGAAACAGAAAGCTTTATCTTGTGAATATGAAATGTCCGAGAGCACAAAAAGCTTAAGTCAGAGCGAAGCACAAAACCTCACACCATTTTAAAGAGGGAGATATACTATTCTATTACTGAGCATTTTAAAATTTATAAACCAGAGGCTTAGTAAACTGTTGCCTAATTGTATTTTCCAACAAAATACCTCAGCTTAGAGTGTGTCAACTTACGTAGGTGGAAGTATAACTTTCAGAAAGATGAACAATCATCTCCAACCTTATGATAAACTCCTAAGCAAGTGTTTAGCTCAGTGGCTTTATTCTTGGAGATTTCATCTTCTCTATGGTAGTCGGCTAGTCCTTTCTTAATGTGTAACTGGTTTTATCATGTTCTGGACACTATATCTGGCATTGTCTCATTCGCTAAGCCTGACTCCCCAGAGTGCCTCAGAGAGGAATCCGCCTCCTCAACGATGCTCCGGCCACCTTCACCTGCTCCTCCTTCAGTCATATTAGCAAGTGAACTAACTCTTTCCACTAACCGAGGGTGCATTCATTATTTGAGTTCAAATAGTTAATTAGCAATCCCTTTCACTTTCTACAAAGTATAGTATTTTGTGTATGCTAGAAAAGAATAATCGCACCTTGCACTCACATGGGTTTTCTCATCTTTGGCGTTACAACTAGGCAGATCATTAACTGATACAGAGTATGAGGTCAAATATTGATCCTTTAGGATTACAAAGGATGAATGGACTACCACAAAGGAAAGAGCCTCAGGGAGTAGCAGGATGTGGTGGCTAGTTTTGTAATCAGAGGCAATTTAAAATGTAGGAAGTCAGGGCGCCTGAGTGGCTCAGTGGGTTAAAGCCTCTGCCTTTGGCTCAGGTCATGATCTCAGGGTCCTGGGATCGAGCCCTGCATTGGGCTCTCTGCTCAGCAGGGAGCCTGCTTCCCCCTCTGTCTCTGCCTGCTTGTAATCTCTCTCTGTCAAATAAATAAATAAAATCTTAAAAAAAAAAATGTAGGAAGTCATAGGACTCTTATCAGTCATTGGTGAAGGTGTTTTTCAGAGCCTACCATAGAGCCTTTTGGACTTGGTTTGTAACTGGAATTATGGAAGGAGATACCCTGAATTATTTACTAGTAATCCCCTGACTCAAGTATGTATCAAAAGTAATAATATTATAAATGCAAATGGTACTTATAGAAGGGAAAATCGCCATTCTATTATCAGGAAGGCATCTTTTGCCATTGACACTTTTCAAAACTACTATATACTGATATATCTGAGATGAGAATGAACCAACTGGAGGATGTTCTCAGTCTTGTATTCTACAGGTTACAATTTAGTTGATCCCTTTTACACATTAAAAATATCATTAGCTTCATTTGTGAATGATGACTTAGTCACAGAAAATGCTCTCTGAATAAAATGTGCCCATTCTTTTTGAAATTAATCCTTCACCTGAACATTTATTCCAATACTGCCTACATCCTTACAGGCTTAATTCCATTACTTATGCACTCCTTCTGTATCTTTAACCTTTTCTTCTTCATCAGTCCCATTTACTCTTCCTATAAATATATCAGGTTTCCCTTTCCCTAACAAGCCTTCTTCCATAACTCTCTTGAGGCACTATTTTACATCTCATTCTGTTTTCATCACCATGCTTCTAGACAGAATGCTTCACAGTAGTTGCTTGGTCTTCCTGTGGCTGATGAATTCTTGCTGGTTTTGAGACCTAGCATGGCCCTGGATTTGCTCCTCTGAAGGTCACTGATGCCTGGTGAGCACCTGATTTAAGATTGTTCTTGGGCTTCACCTTCTGTGAACTCTTTGTGGTATTTGACCCTTTCAACTAAACCCTGTCTTTCTTCTCCCTTGGCTTTCATGAACTCACACCTTTGAGCTCTCTTCCTGTCTCTCTGGTTGGTCCTCTTCTCTTTTATTGATTTCTCTGCCAATCCTGTGCTTGTAAACCTGTAAGAAATCATCACCTTAACTCTCTTTAATCTTCTGACTCTCTCATCTCTCTGGGAGACCTTGGCCAAAGGATTTTCACCTTTAGCCTTATGCAGATGGCTCCCAAATCAACATCTTGGGTTTCATTCTGAACTAGACATACATATATATGCATGCATGTGTGTGTGTACAGACACAGACACAGACACAGACACACACACACACACACACACACACACACTTCTAACTCTTGGCTACATATCAGACATATTATTTTTCCAGATCATCTCACTCTTTCTCTAGGTTCCTAACCCATTTGTGTTACTGGCTCCTCTGTCACTCCAATAGCCCACATTCAAAAAAATTGGGAACCATTCCCTATTATGTAGGCCCCTAAGTCCAACCAGGACTAAATCCTGTCAACTTTTCCTTTCTCTTCTTCATTTCTATTTGTTATAATTTCCTGGGGAAGTCCCTCATTACCCCTTACATGACCCAAATATTCTGTCGACCACCTACCTAATCAGTCTTCAGGCCAGTTTCTTGACCTTTGCTAGTCCGTCCTAAATACCACTAGTAGATCAAGATCTTTTACGTGTGACTGGGATCATTTCATTTCCCTACTCAAAAATTTTCAACAGTCCTCCATACCTACTGAATTCTAGAAAATCCTTAATTTCATGTTATTTACCTCTTCTGACATTCCCCCTACCTCTTTTAACATTTCATTTATTTATGAGACTCCTACGATGAATAGCTCTTTTACCATCTGTTTTAACTATCTGTATCTATCTCTTATTTTTCCAACCAGAAAGCAAATTCCTTAAGGAGAAGGGTCAGGATCTTTAAGTTTTTTGATTCCTGACTATACCTAGCACCAGGTCTTATTCAAAGCAGATATTCAATAAATTGGAGATATGTATGGAGAATATTTTATGCATTTAGAGAGTAGAAAGTTGGCCATAGGCTAGAGAGCATTCAAGCAAGTTCATTGTCTTATTTAGTATCTGAATAAAATTTTGACAAATGGAAAGCAAATGCATTTTCTTATCCAGCTCATTCTACTCATTCTGTATCTGATACCTGAAAATAAGTTCCACTTTTTTATAATAAAAAAGCAAATTAAAAGGAGATACTTTTTTAATATTTTCAAATTAGAAAAATTAAAAATAGATAATCCCAGATATTGGTGATGATTCCAAAACATGACCACTTCATTCTTTTTATTGATGGTGTAAATTTCTTGTGTAAATTTATAGTAATATATTTGAAAAGCCTTAAAGATAAACTCTGCTTGACCCAGAAAATTCACTTCTATGAATGTGTCAAATGAAAAAAAAAAAAAAATGTGTTCAAGTATTTAGCTTTCAAAATGGTTGATATAGCAATGTCAATAATATAAAATTAGAAAGGAAAAATGGGAAGCATAAGGATTGAAAGGGAAAAAATAAAAGTGTCACTATTTGCCAGTAATATGATCAGCTGCATAGATAACCCCAGAGGTCAAGTTTTAGATCCAATGAAAAAATTGACCAAGCTTGCTTAAGCTAGAAAATATGGTAGACAATGGCATGACACTTCCGACAGCAAAATAACCTGCAACAAAATGATGAGTCAGATGTTTATGGGAGAATATGAAGAAATGTAAATATATTGTGACTCACCCTCATATAATAAGAGACTCTACAGTTATAGTACAGGTATAATACTGAGCAGAATAGACCAAGAAACAGAACAGAGGACTCAGAAATACACCCATACACATGGGAAGTGTTATGTAAAGGTGGCAGGACAAACCAATGAGGAATGAAATTATTTAGAAGTTAGTATTGGAAAAACTGGTATACTACATGAGAGGGAAAATTTGAATTCCTTTCTTATATCATATACAAATGTGTACTCCACATGTTTTGAAAACCTAGGTGTTCAAGAAATCTATGAACTTAAAAGAAGAAAATGTAGGAGAATAAGCTAGCAAACTTGAAGAGAAAAAGACTTCTTACAGATGAGTACAAAGGTACAAATCTTAAGGGAAAAAAATAATTGATTTAACTGTATCAAATTAAAGATCTCTGTTCAATGAAGGACACCTGAAACATAACTAATAGATGATTATAGATAAGGAAGAGTTATTAGTAACGTCTAAGAACAACAAAAGGTAAATACATAAAATATAAAAAGAATTGTCTGCAAATCAAGAAGATAGTAAACTTGGTCAAAAAATGGGCAAAGGATACAAATTGACAATTCACAAAAGGAGGAAACTAAATGACTGACAAGAATATGAAGAGATGTTTAAATGCACCAGTAATCAAAACATACAATTCTAATAATGATAAAATACAACTTTGCACCTATGAAATTATAAAATTTCAAAAATTGGCTAAAGTTAAGAATTATTAAGTGTATTATGAAATACGGATCTCCATACACCACTGATTCTGTTGTTCTGGAGCACAGGCTGGTTATATTTTGTGGTATTGCAACAATTTGTGATCTACAATACCATTCATGGATGTATACTTCAGAGACTCTTGCATAAATCCTTAAAATGATACTTAAGGATATGTTTAGCCTATACTGTTTGTGGAAACAGGGAATTAGAGGCAATTAGATTATCTATGACTCCAGGAATAGATAGATGGATGAATACTATGGAATACTACACAGTAAAATTAGAAGCCATTAGCTAGAAATACTTAGAGCCATATATCCAGCTGTAAAACAATGATGTCTGAGTAAGGTTCCAGAACAGATTCTTTAACACTATACCATAAATTAATCACTATACATTTTATAGTGATGAAGATATATCTTAAGATATATAGTAAACATATTAGAGTGAATGCAATGAGAAAGTGGGGATAAAAATTGAATTCAAGGTATAAAATAAAAAATTTTTAGAAAGTGCAATTTTCAGACATCAGATGGAATGAACTATGAAGGGAAGAGTGTGATAAACTCAATTTTCTACTTGAGGGGCTGTATAATAAAAAATTCACCTGGCTGTTGCCCCTGGTTTTTGGAAGGTAGACTCTAAATTCTTGGGGTTTCCCAAGTGATAAGAATGTATTCATGGTGGGACCCTTGATAGTTTATGCTAATGAGTTGTCGGGAAGACAAAAACCCTGTGTTTACAGGGTTAGGACTTTGATCTTTGTGAGATGATTTCAACCTCCTGGGGTGGGAAGGAACTGGAGATGGAGTGTAACACCATGGCCAAGCTTTCGATCAATCATGCCTCTCTAATGAAATCTGGATAAAACTCAGGTGAGCTTCCCTGGTCATCAGTACTTTGTGGACTGTCCCATACTGATGTGCTGGGAAAGTCATATGTCCCTGAGGATGACAGAATCTTTGTGTTTAGAACACTCCCAGATTTTGCTCTATGTGTCTCTCCCTTTGGTTGGTTCTGATTTAATACTTTTGTTATAATAAGACTGTAATAATGGGACAGCTGTGTGGCTCAGTTGTTTAAGCATCTGACTCTTGATTTGTGCGCAGGTCATGATCTCAGGATGGTGAGATTGAGCCCCGTGTCAGACTCTGGGCTCAGCACGGAGTCTACTTGGGTTTCTCTTCCTTTGCTCCTCTCCCCACTTGCATGAATGTGCTCTCTCTCTCTCTCAAATAAATATGATTTATATATATATATATACTCTATATATGGATGTAGGTGATAAAGAAAATGTAATTATATATATATTTTTTCTTTATTCATCCACTGATGGATACTTAGATTGTTTCCATGTCTTGGCCATTGTGAATAATACTGCAATGAACATGTGAATACAGATACCTCTTCGAGATAGTAATTTCACTCTGTTTGGATATATCCCAGAAGTGAGATTGCTGGATCATATGGTAGTTTTGTTTTTAATTTTTCTGAGGAAACTATCTTTTTCCGTAGTGGTTGCACCAATTTACATTCCCACCAACACAGGGTGCCCTTTTCTCCACATCCTTTCCGAGACTTGTTGTTTCTTGTCTTTTTGATAATAGCTATTTTAACAAGTGTGGGGTGATATCTCACTGTGGTTTTGATTTGCATTTGCCTGATGATTAATGATGTTGAGCATCTTTTTATGTATCTATTGGCTATTAGTATGTCTTTAAAAAAATGTCTATTCAAGTCCTTTGCCCATTTTACAATCAGATTTTTTCTTTTTTTTTTTTGGCTATGGATTTGTATGAGTTGCTTATATATTTTGGATATTAACTACTTACCAGATAGATGGTTTGCAAATACTTTTGTTCATTCTGTAGGTTACCTTTTAGACAACTATAAGAATGATACTTTAAAATGCCATTCTAAACATATTAAGTGACAAAAACCAGATGAAATATTTCCATTAATTCTATTTTATTAAAAAATACACATATATCTCTTGTAGTGGCTTATGAAATTATTTTTCCTTTTTGTTTTTGTTGTTTTCTAATTTTTCTTCATTAATCTTGTATTTTTCTAGAAAGAATAAAAGTCAATTCTCTGAATTTTTAGAAGTACATTATTATAGTAAAACCCTTCATTATTTTCCCAATTTTATAACATGTTTCTCTTCTCATATACTGACTACTACAACAAAACGCTTTGGTGAGCTCTAGGTTCCACCGAAATGCGATCAGCCTCAGACCCTTGCTTGCTTGTCTGCTGCCCAGAAACCTAGGCTTGTGGCATGGTCCTCTGCATTTGGCCTTTACTTCTTTGCTTTTTCAGGGACTTGGCTCTCAGCTCTCAGAGCTCCTGCACTCTGCAGTGTGGGCGATCTTATTGTTTGGTGGTGAGAGAGAGCCCTCGAAAAAAGTGCAATGCATTCAGCTTCCCCTACCCACACCTGTGAGGCAAAATTTGACCCTAGGAGCTACTATATATGGAAGGGATAGTCAAGGGCATGGAAATTCAGGACTGAGTAAACCTTGTGACATCATTCCAAGAGACAGAAATCCACTTGGGAAAGAGTGGGCCCACTGTCCCAGTTTGTTCCATTGTTAATATGCTATTGCCATTTAGATAATATTGCTCTCTAGAAATAAGAAAAACAAGCTAAAATTTAAGACATCAAATATGAGGTTACTTTTTTCCCTCTAGTGCTTTTATCATAAAGACTAACTTGGCTATTAAAGAATCATCTTCACATATAACCGTTTGTAGGCTAATTCTTCCTCTGAGTTTGTGAATATTTTTATTGCCTGATACTAATAAGCTTTCACAGTTTCCTAAATTGTGATATTCTATGGTCCTTAAAGTATCAGGTTTAAAATGTTAGCCAGCAGGTAATTTTTTTGAATAGCGATGTTGGAAAGAATTCCATAGAACTTCTCTATGTGGTGCTTACATTATTTAATTTAATAGGACAAATATATGTACCTCATTTTCTTATCTCTGAAATATCACTTTCTGGGATACTGTTCAAAGATACTGTGCAAGAAAACAGAGTCTAGAGTCTTAGAGCTTGTGCTGTAATTGGTAGTTCCAGATCCTACTTCTGGCCTTTGTTTTAACAGATTGTGGCAAGAGGGTCCCTGTGTGGCTCAGTTGGTTAAGTGTCTGCCTTTGGCTCAGTTCCTGATCCCAGGGTCATGGGATCAAGCCCCATATTGGGCTCCCTGTGGAGCCTTCTCCCTCTGCCTCTTGGTCTCACATGAATAAGTAAAAATCTTTTAAAAAACAAAAACAAAACAAAAAAAAATTGTAGCAGGAGCACATTTTTTTTTTTTAAGAAAATTATTTTGGCAAAACTTTTCCACTCTGCATTTTGCCCTTTGTTGGTTAATAACTTATTAATGATAATGAACACTGTACTAGTCACAAGAAAGAAAGCCTCATTGCCCACCTAGAAGGGTCATGGTTTAAATGCTGCCTGAGACGAACAGCTCTTCTTATGTCCCCATAGGAGGAACTGTTTTCAGTCCGAGTCTGTGGGGATGCAAGAATTCCTTTCAGTGGGCGACTTTTTCCTTCTGTTTCTTTCTTTTATGCACATCATCCCATCCTCAACCCCTTCACATTTTTTTCTTACTCATTTCACTCTGCTTCCAGAAGGAATGGATAGAAAAAGAGGAAGGAGGTTTGAAGAAGATGAAGGAGCTCATAAGAAAGGAGCTCATACTCTGACTTTTATCCTAAATCAGGATTTGACCACAAATATTAGTTCAATATTGTAGCTATCTATGTGTTTTTTTGGTTCATATAGGTTTCATTCTTTAATACAACCGGGACCTCCAATTCATCAACTTTGCCATGTCTTCGCTGTCATCCCTTTATCAGTCTTGGATTCTATAGTTTACTATTTTAAACATTTCTTTGAAGGGACGCCCTTGCTAGTTTCTTCCCAAATGATATCTGTCCAGCAACATCCTAACTCTAGTTAAATCCAATTTTTAAACTACTTAGTCTTGTAGTTAAGCCATGTAGATACATAGCTGAATGTTGTTAGAGAGGAACATAATATCAATGACCATCTTACATTAAATTCTTGACCTTAAGAGGGACCTTAGTGCTTGCTGCCTGAAAGACAATCCCATTAAACATTTCCAGACATGGGGCGCCTGAGTGGCTCAGCAGATTAAAGTCTCTGCCTTCCGCTCAGGTCATGATCTCAGGGTCCTGGGATTGAGCCCTGCATTGGCCTCTCTGCTTAGCGGGGAGCCTGCTTCCCCCTCTCCCTCTGCCTTGCCTCTCTGCCTACTTGTGATCTCTCTCTCTGTCAAATAAATACATAAAATCTTAAAAAAAGAAAAACCAAACATTTCCAGACATCTTATTTTCCATTGACCCATAACAATGATTTCACATCTCTTCGTTCCTACTTCTTGACAATATTGGACAATGATTTACTTCTTACTTTACTCAGAAATTAGAAGTAATCAGGAAAATCCCCTACTATCTGCTGCTATAATTTTGTTTGCCAAATGGCCAGCATCTATACCTGTAAATACCTTCACACTTGTATGTGCGAACTACTGGGCCTCTTATCGAAAGCCAACTCCATTCGTCTTTTCCTCTTACTTATTTAAGGACGTCATTCCTGCATTAGTTCCTCCTCCCTCCTAAGTCATTGACTTTCCCCCACTTCAGGATAATTTTCTTCATCTTGCAAACATTATTTCCCATTGGACTCACATCTCTTTCCAGCCATCACCCTATTTCTCTTCCTTCACCCTTATGGAAAAACTTCTTGAAAAGATTGTCTAAACCCTAGGTCTTATACCTTTATTCACTCTTAAAAATTATTTTATTGTGGGGGTGACTGGGTGTCTCAGTCAGTTAAGTGTCTGACCCTTGATTTCCACTCAGGTCATGATCTCAGGGTTGGAGAAGGAGACCTGTGTCAGGCTCCATGCTTACCATGGATCCTGCTTACAATTCTCTCTCCCTCTCCCTCTTCCCCTCCCCTCTTCTAAAAAAAAATTTTATTGTGAAAGATAGCACACATGTAAAACATTGCAGAAAATGTAATGTAGATGAATAATGTATATGAACAGTTTTAAGATGTGACGATCACCTAAGATAACAAATAGAACATTGTCAGCATCCCAACAGCTCCCATATACCCTTCCTTAGTCACTTTCCTTTTCCTCCTCCCAAGAAGGAATCCCTATATTGACTTTTATGGTAATCATTTCCTTGCTTTTATTTAGAGCTTGACTACCAATATAGGTATTCATAAATACTATTATTTGTTCCACATAGCTTTGAACATTTAATACATGAAATCAAGTGATAGATACCCTTGTGTCTTGCTTTATTTCCCAATATTATAAGATTGATCTATGTTCTTGTTTGTACCTCTAGTTTGTTCATTTGTATTCTTGTGTGATTATCTTACTGTATGGATATATCCCAGTTTATTCGATCCACAATTTATATTTCTGTTGTTTGCTCTTTCTTTTTATGCCACTGCATCCATCTGGCTGTTGTCTTCATTATGGCTCCAAACTGCTCTGTTCAAGGTTTCAGGTTTCCAAAGTCAATGGGCCATTACCAAACTTATTTTCCTGGATTTTTTTGGCATGACTTGACATAATTTGCTAACCTTCTTCTTGAAACAGTTTATTCTCTTGGCTTCTGGGATAGCACTCTATCATTTTTTCTTCTACCCTTGTGGCTGCTCTTTGTCAGCACCCTTTGCTGGCCTCTCCTTATATTCTACATCTTTAAGTGTTGGAATGCCCCAGGAATCAGTACTTGGACACTTTTTTCTTTCTTTCTTCCTCATGCTTAAGTAATCTCATGCAGTCTATGGCTTTGAATATCAGTTTTATGATCACTTCCAAATTTATTTCTCCAGCCCAGCTCTCTTACCTGAATATCTGACTCTGCCAATTGAATGACTCCATTATAGAAATTTAAATTTCTAAAATCAGATTCTCCATATTTACCCTCTATCCTACCCTGCTCTATTGCCATACTTTCTCAACGTGGAAAATGATAACTACATTCCTCTGAATGCTCAGACAATAACCATGGTGTCATCCTTGACTTTTGTCTTTCTCTTACTCATGTTAAAGCATAATTTTTCAATGTAAAAGGCATGGCTCTCATGCAAGTATATAAAGAACATGTGTAAAAGACATTCTGATGATGGAACCAGTAGGATATACTTATAAGCACGCTAAATAAGAAATATTGAAAAAGATTGCCGGGTTGGCAATAAAACTAATTAATATACTACAGAACAATAAACTATAACTTTTTGGGGTTATCTTTTCCACAAGAAAGAAATTATTTGCATCCTTGCCGATCAGAAGTCTACAAATTTAACATATAACTTCACTAAACCTAGGACCTTTAATCCAAACAAAGTATATTTGCCTAGGTAACAGTTAGATGGGCCTTTGTCTTCATAAATTTTATGCCATCCACTTTTTGCCTTATTTCCAAGTTTTTAAAATTTATCTTAATGCCCAACAGATAATCCAGCCATAAATTCTGTTGGCTCTAACATAGTTTTAGGATTCAAACACTTCTTATCATTTTCTTTAGCTACTGTACTGGTCCAGGTCATCATCATCTCTTGCCTGGATTTTTGCAATTGCTCCCTCACTGATCTTTCTGTTTCTGCACTTGCCCTTCTACAGTTTTGTATTGTTTTGCTTCTCTCTCTTGCTCTTTCTCTCTCTCTCTCTCCATTCCAAAGGCAGCATGATCCTGATCTGTTCAAATCATTCCAAAGGTTTCCCATTTCACTCATAGCAAAATTCAAAGTGTTTATCTTCGTCTACATGATAGAATGCTTTTTTTCAGACTAATTCCCTGGTCTTATGTCTTCCATTTTACCTTAGCCTCTTTGCTTATTCTCTAGGAGACAATTATCCTTCCTTAGGGATGTTCTTACTTAGATAACTTTTATTCCTAGCTCTCTGTGTATGACTTCCTTTTTCACTTCATTTGCGTTTCTCCCAAATGTTACCTTATAAAATAAGCTTTCTCTGATTTGCTCTTTAATGCACTCCCACTCCTGCCCTGATTTATCATTCTTCATAGCATTTATCACCACCAACATATTCTAAAGTTACGTTTGTTTGTTGCCAGTTCCTCCTTTATAGAATGTAAATTTCATGGGAGCAGTGACTATGTTTTAATAACTGTCATAGGGACGCCTGGGTGGCTCAGTTGGTTAAGCGGCTGCCTTCGGCTCAGGTCATGATCCCGGGGTCCTGGGATCGAGTCCCACATCGGGCTCCTTGCTCGGCGGGGAGTCTGCTTCTCCCTCTGCCTCTGCTTCTATCTGCCACTCTGCCTGCTTGTATTCTCTCTCTCTCTGACAAATAAATAAATAAAATCTTTAAAAAAAAAAAATAACTGTCATAAAACCTATACAACAGTAGGTCTTAATAAATATCTGTTGAATCAATAAATGAGTAAATATATGAATTCTTCCTTGGAAATAATCTCATGGAGAGACTTCCATGTTTTCAATCATCAAACCTACTGATTAACTATTACATCCCTTTTCTGAACACAAATAATCTCATTTTTGCAACTGTGTACCCCTGGATCATAATTATAAAAGTCACCCCTTCCCAAATGAGTCTCAAAAGATCCATAGCTTTTGTCTCACTGTAACTCTTAAATAGGCATTAAGTCTTGCACAAAGTAAAAATAATAGCACTTAGCATTGAGGAGGGAAAATTTGTCTCCACCCTTCAATATTCTTCTGGCTGGTCTAAGATTTAAATTTACATGAGACAGATTAACAGGAGAAAAAAACCCACAAAGTTTAATTATGTGTGGATGGAGGCCCAATAATAAAGTTGAGACATAAAGAAATGACCAAGGCAGGTAGCTTTTTATACCTTTTAGATAAAGAAACAATAAATCTATGAGAAATTGACAGGAGAAGGAAAACTTATGTTTGAGAGCTTCAGTTAGTAAGGAATTCCAAACAGAATTTGGATGCCGGTAGTAAATTAATAAAAGTAACAAGGTTTGTTTATACAGACTTGTGAGCTCTGAATCTCCTATCTCTAGTGATGAGGATGTCTCTTTACCTCCTGGTATAAAGGAGAGTATTTTTCACATGGGAGATTTATTTTCTGCTTTTTGGAGACAAAGGGGGATTAGAGTGCTCTTCTTACACTGGCAGTTTCTTAAGTAACTTTAATTCAAAATAATTAATATAGTGGCACATTTTGGGGTGGCCTGCTCTTGGCCCCCATGATAAAAAGCAGGGTAGATTGACTTTTCCAAAGATTCCCCCAGTACCAACCAAGGTTTCACTAGTCCAAATCATTAATCTGCATTTAAGTGAGTTCCAAGCCCCTTGCTGATGAACTTCTATCTCCTCTTCTCCAGCTACATTACTTAGACCAGTGGTTCACAAAGCATATTTCCAGAGCTGGCAGCATCTGCATCTCCTGAAACCCTGGTAGAAATGCAAATTTTCAGCCTCGACCCAGACTTACTAAGAAATTCAGAGATTCAGTTCTTCCATCTGTTTTTTAACAACCCTTCCAGGTGATTCTGTTGCTCACTTACAATTAGAATCACCTCTTCAGGTAGTTGGTCCATACCTTATGAAGCAGTGGTCAAGTTAACTGGCTTGAGTCAACTGCCTCAAATCAAATCTTGGTTTTACTGATTCCTGGCTATGTGACTTGAACTAAATTACTTAATTTCTCTGTGTCTCATTTTCCTTGGGCATGAACCAGAGATATTAATAGTACTATTCTTGTAGGTATATTGTGAGGATTAAATTAATATACCCAAGTGAAATAGGACAATGCATGGCACATTATAAAAATGAACTACAAAGTAGGTAAGTGTATGGCACTACATACATAAATTATCTATATTACTGACTGCTTTTGGTTATGTTTTCTCTATTAGCTTTTGAACTCTTTGAGGGAAAAAATTCTATTTCTGTAGCCCTATAGAACTGAGCACATCATATTTTTTAAGACTTATTTATTTGAGAGAAAGAGAGTGACAGAGAGAGTGTGCACGTGTGGGCACATGAGTGGGGGGAGGGACAGAGGGAGAAAGAGAACCCCCACCAGACTCTCTAATGAGCCCAGAGCCTGACATGGGCCTTATCCCATGACCCTGAGATCAAGACCTGAGCTGAAATCAAATCAAGAGTCAGCATCTGACTGAGCCACCCAGGCACCCTACATTTCATTATTGATATTACAGTTACAAACTGAGTGCTTACTATGTGTCATGCAATATGCTAAGTAAGAGCTATAATTTCATTTATTTCTTGGAATGCTATTATTTAGATGTCATTACCATTTTATAATAAATATATTTAACTGGTTGCTTGAAGTATTCTGCTGATTACTTAACTGAACAAAAAATCTGGATTAATTTGTCCACTGCAATTAGTTTTTGTATTATTTCAGAAACTTTGTAAATATCATAACTGCTAATGAGTCTCAATTACTTATATAAAGATAAACAAGTCACTGAAACTATAGATCTTCTATAGCCTAATTATTTGATCATGTAGAATTTCTGTGCACCCATTTATATATCTTATTAATTTGTTATAAGGAGCAAAAAATTGTAAATGTAAAAATGTAAGTCAAATTGTCTATAAATGACTTAAGGAATATGTTAATGATCTTGCTTCAAATGAATAATTATAAAGTAGGTGCACTTGAGATATGATCATTTAACTGACAGCAAACAGCTTCTAATGGCTTCAATAACCAAGATAATGGTGATATCAGAGAAGTCTGTTAAGCTTATCGTTCATACCATCCATTTAATACGCAAGAGAACTTCAGCTGGAATCTCCCTGTAGACCCATTGTCCTGATTTTTAAATAGCAGTTAATTTAAATGCACATGCAAAAGTCAAACTCCATTATTTCTAACACAATTTTTTTTAGTAAACTATATTCTCTTGTCATAAAATTCTGGATGAAAGAGACACTTCCATATATTTATACGGGCATTGTCTTCTGTTGTTGAGATTTATCCCCCAAACTTACAATATGATTAATGGTTAAAGGCACAAGAAACGTGAACGTCTGGAAATATAAGTTTCTGACCAAGGCCCTAAAGAGGTCGTTGTTACCATGTCCCCCCGGTTCAAAAGGAAAAGAAGCTAGTGGATATAAGCGAAGTTGGCAAAATTTCGATTTACTGTGTTTAGGATGCTTAGTTGAGATAAACATGACTCACACTTCTTTTTTTCTTTTTTTTAGAGATTTTATTTATTTATCTGACAGAGAGATAGAGATCACAAGCAGCAGAGCGGCAGGCAGAGGGAAAGGGAGAAGCAGGCTTTCCATTGAGCAGGGAGCCTGACGTGGGGCTCTCTCAGGACCCCTGGGTTCATGACCCGAGCTGAAGGCAGATGCTTAACGGACTGAGCCACCAGGCGCCCCATGACTCACACTTCTAAAAACAAACTAAATCTAGAACCAGTGCTTGCGAACATAAATACAGGGGAAAAAAATGATGTTGGTTTCTAGCTCTTTTCATCTGAACTTCAAACTTTCTCTTCTCAGCAGGACCCTACCTACAAGTGAGAGGAATCAAACTCCAACTAGTTTAAGCAGAAATGGAAGTTTATTGACTCAAATATATGAAAAATCCAGATTGCTTCTCTTCCAGACAGGCTTTCTCATAAATGGGGCAAGATAACTAAAGTGCACCCAACTCATCACCCCAAAGACCCACATCAAGCCAGTTTAATGACCTCGGTTGAAAAATGGTTTCTTCCTTGTTTGATCTGGCAAAAGATTCCTGGTGGAGAATCTGATTGGCTTAAGTTTGGTTGTGAGCCTGTCTCTAATGCAAGAGGGCAGGAATATAGGACAATCCCTTTTGAACACAAACATGGAATTAGTACCCCACATAAAAGCAGGATTTTGTTACCAAAATAAGTGGAAAGGGTTGCTGGGCAGCTCATAAAAACAGATTTCCTTACATTTCACTGTGGGTTGTCCAGCAACCCCCATTTTTTATTTTATTTTTTTTAGCCTACATACTTTAAAAAAACATAATACATAGCAACTACCATATACTACCATATAGATTCTGTAATATACATACCCCTTCTCTGGTGTTTAAATTCTACATCTATTTCCAAGTTTGAGATTTCTCTAGTTTATCTGCATTTGTCCCCTGGTGAGAACATGGCTCTTCATGGTATGGTCAATCATGGCTAATGACGGAGTCCTCATTTTAGAGTCTGTTACCTGCAACACAACATTCATGACATCAGGATATCTAACTGCAGGTGACAATTCCAGTCCAAGAGGATGCTGTCTTTATCCTTAAAGAAGGTCGCCAGAGCTCCATCTTTTTGACAGATTCTCCCTTTTTGGTGGGCTGTTCATTCCTCTGAATATTACACTTTAATAGCTTCTCAGCCTCAGTGGAAAAGGAGTTGAGGATTAAATGTTATTATGCACATGAGGATCTGGTCACAGTGTCCAGCATAGAAAGTACTCAGTAAGCGATGGTCTTTTATATTTGCAACTCTTACTATTATTCTATCACCATCATTGTTATCATCCCCTGATAGCTTCTGATAGGTAAGTCTTGGGATTGACTTGATTTAGGTCATGTGATCATCCTTGTGGTAGGGGGGAGGGGAGATGGAGTCACACTTCCTCTCAGACCTGGAGAATTAGTGACCCCAAACTTAATGAACTTTATTTCCAGAAGAAGGAATAATGCCAGGTAACCAAGAACAATATATATCCACTATAATTCCCTTATCAACTATCTGGCCCACACCTTGAATATTTTTTTCTTTTTTCTTTTTTTTTTTTAAAGATTTTATTTATTTATTTATTTGACAGAGAGAGACACAGCGAGACAGGGAACACAAGCAGGGGGAGTGGGAGAGGGAGAAGCAGGCTTCCTGCCGAGCAGAGAGCCGATGCGGGGCTCGATCGCAGGACCCCAGGATCATGACCTGAGCCAAAAGCAGAGGCTTAACGACTGAGCCACCCAGGCGCCCCTGAATATTTTTTTCTAAAGATCCTTAAACTTGTGCAAATTTATAAATCTTATCTGAGGTCAAAATTTGTAGCCGTGGATAACTGACCTCAGTTGGGTTATTTTAAGACATGACTACTTAAGGATATTAACTATATGGGTAATGCTGTAAATTATTAGATTCAGAGACTTAGTAGGATTAAAGTATATGTTTCCAAGTTCACAAGCTCCAGCTAAATTACGTATAAAAGTATTGCTTGCTATTTAAAAGCCGACTTAGAAGTCATTTCAGACAGAGGCATTGGTTTAAGTTATTTAAAATTTAATACTATTTTTATAGGTAAGACGAATGTAGGTAATATGATCTATACATATATCCCACTGTCTGTTTCTAGTATTTTCTTTTAAGAGTTACTTAAACTATTATACTACAAGGAAGGGGGAGGGGAGTCAGGATTGTGAAGATATCTGCTCTAAGCATAGTAAAACAGGTGTACCTTAATAGGTCTACCAGGAATGTTTTAGCTGTTAGCATCTTTTAAATGCTTCTGCTGAGAAACCATGTTTTCATAACAAGGTTGGTGAGTATTAAACCTGTGATAGTTCTTTCTGGGATTACTATAATTTACAAAAACAATAAAAACCTGCTAAAAACATTTATGTATTTTTAAATGTTGTAATCTAGGGATCCCACTGATATTTGTGGTGAAAGATTTGCCCAAGGCTACATAACCCTGCTTGTACATTGCCAGGACTGCAATCTGTTTTATGACAAAACAGATTCATTTATCTCCAAATAAATAAATTACTTTTGTGAACATTTAGAAACATTTGCATAATTAGGCTGTAAGATCTTAGCAGTCTTTTTCATAATAATTAAACTAATCTAATCTTGGACAGGGTAAACAGACTTACTAGGATGAGAGCAGCCTTCAGGCAAGGAACTTACCGCATTCTGCAGGAACTGTAAGGCTGATGATGTTTGTTAATTATGCAGAGCTTTTACTCCCTAGTAATAGCAGCGTTTGTATTGCCTGAAGCTTAGATAGCTACTCCCAGGCACATAAAATTAGACTCTGCTTTTTTGACATTCTCTTAAAAAAAAACAACAACAACAAAGAAGATACTTCAAAATGATTATATGCTTTCAACAAGGAGGGTATTAGCTTTCCACTGCTGGATCCTGGATCTGCACACAATTGGCCCATTCTTCAGTCATGTGATCTTGATTATCTTTAGATCTGGAGCCTTTCAGACTGTATGCAGATACACAGAACTGACGCTTAATAAAAGAGCAGCAAAATGAATGACCAGAAGTTCCTGGAATCCCCAGTTTGATAAAAAGACACCTTAGCAAATAACTCATTTTAAAGAAAGCTCATTTTGTTTGTGATTATCAAAAGGGAATGTGGTAAAAAAAAAAAAAAATAATAATAATAAAAATGAATGGTTTGCAAATTTTCAGTGTTTTTTCTAAATGGTCTATCAGACAGGTTGGCTGATGTAGTGGCTTTAATGGTGATGTAGCTGGAGGGAACCACTATTTATCTTTCTGGTTATAACTAGTATACTTACCTTAAAAATGCGAAGCTTAAAAATGATCTATCAGAGAAGAGATGAATTTCATGAAATTAATTGAAAAAATTTTCATGTAATACTTTTTATATCTCCTATTGCAAAAGAAAAGTACTCCTGTACTGATTTTTCAGAAGAAATCTAAATAACTGATATTTCTAGAACCAAGTCCTGAAAACATTAGCAAATTACGAATATATAAGTGGAATTTGCAGGGGCCACAGGAAACAGTAACATTTAATACATTTATTCTTGTCATATGGGATGTTAAATAAATGTGGTTGCAATAACACTAGTCTTCAGAAAAGTGATGATACTGTCTATTCTTCACATGTTATCTCTCATTTTTTGTCTAATTTATTCATTTATGCACAATATGTTTTATTTTCACTTTTGTTTAAATGGGCTTCTAGCATGATCATTTATTCTTGGAATGTTCAAACTTCAGTGCATTTAATTAAGACATCACAAGCCACTATCTTCATGGGAAGAGATTTGTGATGTCACAAGCATCAAGCATATGAGACTGAAAATCAGGAAATAGAAATTAAGGATGGATAAAAGTGCCATGTGAATTGAAATGTTTTGGGAGGAGAGTAAGAAAGATAAGGCAAAAGGAAGCCATTCATCAGTCTTTCTCAAAGAAACTTTCAGGCAGTGAAATTGGAAACTATGACTTTTGCTTTGTCTTTTATAAATTACAATTTTGATAACTTGGAAGTTCATTAAATATTTGTTAAAATTTTCAGATTATATTCACATTTAGCCATGAAACATGCTTTTAACTAAAATATCCCCCTTCCACTATTCTATTTTAGGAAGTTTATATTTTCCCTTTGCCACTCTTAGAATTTCCCTTTTTCTACTTTTAGAAACCACAAACAGAGTATATGACCTGTATTCTCTTTTACCTTAACTAAGTGAATAATTATGTAAAATTAAGATGGCAACTAATCTTTTTATAGTAATTTTATTTTCAGTCTACAATTGCAATTTCATTGTAGTTTTAAAATACTAATTGTTTATTTTAACAGCAGTAGCAGATACCTTTTGTTTTTTTTTTAAAGATTACATTTTTCCAGAAGTTACAGTAACTGAGACATACAGAAATTCGTTTGCCTGCCTTTGTTGTGGAGAACTGAGAATGGGACCCAGATCTACTTAATTCCAAAGCCTAGGTTCCCTCTTTTACTGTTCTCATTGATGGAGCCCTTAGCCATTTTCATCCGAATTGTTTTGCGACCCAATAGTTAGTTAAAATGATTGTTATCTCCAAACTTTTATTAATCTTATACTTCTGTTAGTAAAGCTCTTTTGGGGGGCACTTGGGTGACTCAGTTCATTAAGCGACTGTCTTCAGCTCAGGTCATGATTCCGGGGTCCTGGGATCCAGCCCAGCGTTGGGCTCTCTCCTCAGCAGGGAACCTGCTTCTTCCTCTGCCCCTCCCCCTGCTCGTTCTGTCTCTTTCTCTCTCTCAAATAAGTAAATAAAATCTTTTAAAAGAAAAAGGTAAAGCCCTTTCTTCCAGGTAAAACATCCCTAATATATATATATATATATATATATATATATATATATAATAAATACTTATATTTATTATATAAGTAAATTTTATATTATATTAAATTATATAATTTATATAATTTAAATTATATTATATTAAATTTTATTATATAAATAAATATTTATATTTGTTATATATATTATATGTGTGTGTATATATAAATGTACTTTTTTTAATCTGGAATTTTTTATTTTTTTATATATATATATTTTTTATTAACACATAATGTATTATTTGCCCCAGGGGTACATGTCTGTGAATCATCAGGCTTACATATTTCACAGGACTTACCATAGCACATACCCTCCCCAATGTCCATAACCCAGCCACCCTATCCCTACCCCGTACCCCCCATATGTATTTATCTTTAAGTTAGGTGCATGTACTTATATCACTAAATATGATTAATAATACTTAATTTTAAGAATTTGATTTTTAAGAATCCTTTGAATAAAAGGAGATACAAAGAATCAATATCTGATAACACTTTTGCTATCCCTCTTTCCACCCTCCATCCCAAATTAAGAATTTATATATCTGGGCACCTGAGTGCTGGGAGACAGATAATTCTCCATGGGTCTCCCATGTTTCTTCACATTGTATGACCAGAGGCACTGAGTGTCTTTCCTCTAGGACTGTCTTTTCAAGGATGTTTGCATAGTGAATCACCTTGGAAGATAGAAATAGTGTTTCTTTATGGAGCAAAGGGCAAGTTTGTTGCCGTTCAGTATAATAAAGGTAATATCTGCCTCTAGGCCAAAGCTCAGGCAGTTTTGCTCATAGTCTACTGTAAAAGTGTGGGTTTCCCAAGCAGCCTTGCAGACGCACTGAATATGCATCCTCTCCCTGGACTACTCAGCATTGTCCTCCTGCGACTTGGGGAGGAAGGGTTACTGATGCAAAATGAAGCTTACGCTTGCATGCTGCACCTTAAGTAATAAAGTCCTTTTTCTCTGGGCCAGGAGTCTCATGTCTTCTGCCAACATCTGTAAAACTTTGGCAGGCTAACTTTTTAGGGAACAAGCACAGTAAGCACCTCAGACTCTTCTCAGTTTTTGACATTGCCCCAAGAACAAATGACGTTTTTCATTGCTAATTAATTTGGTTTGAAGATTGATAGTTACAGTCCATAGGAAGTAATTTTAAACTTTGGAGTCCAGTGTGTACACAAATACACATTAATCCTTATAAAGTGCTATCCTTAACATCAATCCTTATAAAAAACAGTAAGAGCATTTAAATGAACATAGAAAAAAAATTGGTGGGATATAAGACACAATACAAGTGTGAATCTGAAAATTAAGTCCTTATGGAAAGGTGGGTCTGGATTATTTATTTATTAATAACAGATTTTTGCTCTAACTTGTTCTGAAATATGAGTTTTCTTTTAAATTAAATACCTTGAAGTAAATTTCAACCTTCAATTTCATCATAAGCTATTAAGTTTTAGCACTGTTTAAAAGTAAAATTTCTTGGTAAATAAACTTTATTGCAAGGGAAAAAAAAGCCTTTTCACAAATACTATTAACCATAGGTTTACAGTCTCTCATTCTAACCAGGACTTATTAGCCAATACTAAAATATATATATACACATGTACATATATATTAAAAATAAGATTCTAACAAAAAAGGGATTAAAATGTTTAGAAAATAAAATTTGTATCTTCTGTCTCTATAATACCAAAATTTGTTAATTTGAAGGTTAATATATAAACCTAGGGAAAAATTTACTTTTATGAGTAATTGAAGTAAACCCATATTTCAAATAGTCTCATATAATTTTGAAGTTTGGGGCCAATGTTTTTGTCCATTCTGATTAAATCATTATGGTTGACCTCATAAAATAGTTGTCGTAGGCCTTTATTTTTTTTTCTTTTTTTTTAAAGATTTTATTTATTCATGAGAGACACAGAGAGAGAGGCAGAGGGAGAAGCAGACTCCCCACAGAGCAGGGAGCCTGATGTGGGACTCGATCCCAGGAACCTGAGATCATGACCTGAGCTGAAGGCAGTTGCTTAACCAACTGAGCCACCCAGGCTCCCAGTTGTAGGCCTTTAGTTGCTCTGCTCTTTGCCAATACTCACATTATTAGTATTATTGTCAATCTCCTTAATTCAGTATCCACTATGTATAGGTAAATATTGTCAGAATTAGTTACTGCAACTCATAAATCCACATACTCAGGCAAAACCCACCGCAGAATGGTGCACTATACTAAAAGCAGACAAAGAAGCTAGACCTCCAGCCCCATGCCAACCTACCCTGGCTATTCTGTTTGCCTCACACTTATTTATCACATTATGTAAAGGACACATGCCCATCTGACATAGAAACTGAGGGACAACGTCAGGGTCAATACAAATATTAAATAATAATAAAGTTTATTTCTTTCTTATCTTAGACAAAAATGAGTAATAAGAGAACGTCTCATATTTTCTTCCTGCAAGCCAATGGATTATCTTTTATACACTTTGGACTGCATCTTATTTGGAAACCACTAAAATTATGCCAATTTATTTAACTTCAATTCCTTACCTGCCCTTTCTTTTGTTTCTTTATCACACTGAAATTCATTTCCAAGGCTCCTTACTCCTTCTGAAGCTCCATGACTTACAAAATAGTCTTGACCACAGGAGGGTGAGAGAAGTCAAGATATTTCCTCCCCTCTTTCTCCTTCCTTTGGAAGTTCCTTCAATGACTAATTTCTGTCTGTGTCTGTAGCTCCTATTGGAAAGCTTCTGTCTCCCCGGTTTTGTCATCTAGCAGGGAGGTCCTCTCACGTCCAGCCCTAGCAGTCATTCATTGGTCTGCTTCTGGATTCTGCCAACACCATTTCTTCCTCTCATCCTCCAGCCTTAGGAGTTGTAGTGACTTTTTGCTACTGCTAATCTCTGGGTTGCTTTTTGGCCTACATAAGCAATCCTTCATGTTAAAGTACTTCTTTATAAGATTTGGAGTCGTTTCTGTTTTTCTGACTAGTCCTTGTGTGATAAAACCGGGTATGTTAATTAAGGGTTATTCTACATCTGGCAGCTCTGTTTATCTAACATGGTAAGTCCATGAAGAGAACATGACCAGCTGAGTGGAAGGTGAAAATGTTGAGTATTTTCAAATGCATGTATGAAACAAAATAGTCCCCGTTCAGAGGACCAAATTGTTTAATTGGGTAACCAGAAGGTTTAGGCCGTGATCTCCATTAAGATGAAATCACTCTGATACCACGCCAGGAAAGGCATCTAAAAATCTCACCACTATCAAACCATAGTTCTCAAAGATGGAATAATGCCAAGATTCCACTCCACTTCCCTAAATCTGAGAGGTCTTAAACTGAATAGAGACAGGGCACTCTGTAACATGAGCCACCAGTATTGATCATCTCATCTACGTGAATTAAAGAAAGCAAGCCAGGAGTGAGGAAAACTTAAAACACAATTGAGAAACATGTCACCGTAATACTGAAGGGAAAATGGTTATGATTTATGGATAAACCAAATAGCTATGCCTTATTTGTTTTAAAAGGTATAGTAGAACATCTTATCAATGAGACTCTTTAAATGTAAAAATATTTTGGTCAGAGGAGAACCACCAAACTCTATAGACGTCATAAAGAGAACTCTGCTATTGATTTATACCTGTTTAATTTCTTCCTGGAATCTTGGTCATGTCAATAAGCTATTTATGGTCATGTGACAAATATCTCTGGTGACCTTCATTAAAATCAGGATTAGGTTATGGCGTATATTAAATGCACGAGGGACAACTTTGCTCTGACATCCTGGTAATGTTTTTGAGTACATTCATCCTCACATTTTATCTGAGGGTCTTTATTCTGATCACCAGAATAAAGGTGTATCATTTTGTCTCCACTGCATGGCAGTATCCTATGTGCTATATATATATAAAGAAAACAAAATCCTGACTGTTAAGATCCCAGTATGGTGAGGAAGACTCACAGTCTAGTAAATATACATTGAATTGTTCAGTTGGTAGCCAAATTTCTTTCTGTGATTTGAATATTCTCCAATTATGAGACTTACCTGCCAAAGCAGGTATGTTATATTTTGTTCTCTAAAAAGAAACAGTGTTCTACCAGTGTAAAATTACCTTGTAATTTGTGTCTTTCTTTTGGATGGGCAGAATCTCTGAAAATGCCAATTATTTCCGGTGTTTGGAAGATACGACATTGTATCTCATAGCTGTTTGACAAAGCTTGATACACATCTGTTTCAGTATTGATTATATTCTAGAGCTTTTATAGAAAGACTGGAGATATTTTCAAATTATCCCTGGCTTTTACCAATATAAAGATTATTCCATGTTATGGACAAAGATTCCAAAAGAAACACTGTTCTACTCTATCTGATGCTTGATTTTCTTTGAGGATATTCTACCAAATTGGCAGTCTGGCCCAGTGATCTCTATTCCCTGTATAAAACATATTAACCAATGTCTCTGCATTTTAATAAGTTATTCTCAAGATGCACCTGCATTTCTGCTGACTACTAATTGAATGTGAGTCATATGTGTATGTTTCCGGCCTCTATATATCTGTTGTGTTCTTATAATGATTACAAAATATAACTAAACATTATATAAATGAAAAATATATATCAAAATACTTGTTGTTTCTATGAAAACTCATTAGGATACCCTAGAAAGATTTCATAAATAGAATTGCTAAAAGTTTTTCTTTGGAATAAGTTATATTGAAGACAAGATTGCCTTGTTGAGGGGAGAGTTTAGGGGATTACAAAAATCTAAAAAGATTCTTTACTCAGATTTCTTTACACTATTTTTAAGTTCTCACTTTAAAGCTGTTAAAGAAAACATTAGTCTGATCACCAGATTTATACTCAGAAGAAAGACCTTGGTTCTAAAGTAAAAGATTGGTGAATAAAGGTATATCTATGACTTAAAAAAAAAAAAAAGATTTTATTTATTTATTTGAGAGAGAGAGAGGGTACCCACACAAGCCTGAGCAGGGAAAGAGGCAGAAGGAGAAGCAGACTCCCCACTGAGCTGGGAGCCTGATGTGGGGCTCAATTCCAGGACCCTCGGATCATGACCTGAGCTGAAGGCAGACACTTAACTGACTGAGCCACCCAGGCACCCCCGTCTATGACTTTTTAATTGAAATAAAATATTTAAGATATATTTAATGAAGTTTCAAATAACCAAGTAACCACGGGGCTAAATTTTGTGGGATATGTGGGCTTTTGCTGTAGCTCTCAAAGCAAACATTTTCTCCTTTCCGCCCACACAATTTTATGCTCTTTGTGTTTTCTTCATCTTGGAATCCAGTATTTTGCTTGTAATGCTTATTTAATAAACGCTTGTTGAATGAACGGACTACTCGTTTCAACCTATCTTTTTAGAGAGAGCTAAAGAAAGTTCGCTTTTGGCAAACTAACTTAGCATTGTTTTGTGTAAGTTGGCAGCCATTGGTTTACATATTATTAATTGCCCTCAATTCTCTTTTTCTCCTCTGTCAGTCTTTTTGGATTGAATGTCCTCATCTTTGTCCTATATTAAAGGTTAAACTAGAAACGAAGTCTTTGAAGATGAACACTGCTAAGCATAGGAATATTAGTACTCATCTACAATGTTTTTTGTTTTTTTTTACAATGGTTTTTATACAAAAAATCAGGCGTGATTTTATGTATTCCAACACCTGCCATCACCCCTCATGAAATCAGCAAATGGACTTCCTAAAAAGTTAGGTTTTTGCAAGGTTCCTTCATACCAATTCACTTAAAAAGAATGAAACCCTTGGAAAGCAAGTCCATGAATACAGCATACTAATCAAAATGCACTTCTTGGCACTTTTCCTGTGGTCACCCAAGGGAAAATATGTCTGCCACTCCACAGCAAGCATAACATTTCCTCCTGACTTTCAGGCAAAACACCAATGTAATTGACATGTACTACTAATCAGATGAGTATAACACATGATAATATCTTCTCCTCTGTGACTAAGAGTGATATGCTCCAGTGGTTATCGCAGCGTGCACGAAGCAACTCTCTTTATATGCACATAGGTGTTCAAATAATGCATTCCAAAAACCAGCATGAGGCACTCTATCCATATGTGGTTAAATAATTGAAGCAATTGCCATGTGGGTTGCTGGCCACCACATCTGTATATTTCTTAGGCTGCAAACAGCACCAGATGTTCTACCAGATGATGGTTTATGATGCCACAAGGTATTTCTGACAATCCTAGGATGCGGCCCTAGGATGCGGCCCTAGGATGCGGGCCTAGTTTGTCCTGCCACCTGACAGTGAGAGCCAAGAGGAGAACGGCTTGGTGACCAAAGAGGCACTCACCCAAAGCGTACCACCCATCCATCCTTGCTACTTTGATACATAGGCAGAAGAAGCACACCTTCCCTCCACAACCACAGGAGTTCCCAGACTTAATAAAATCCTCGAATAGCATACCATTCTGAAATTTTTAAATAATTAAACTGCCCATTACGTTAGCCATTGTTGAATATCATCCTAAAATTTTGCTTAAACATGTTGCTTATTTTACTTATGTGCTAACCTCCTAATTGTATAAAGAATATTTGACTTACTGCAGAGGGCCACTGTAATTATCACTCAGAATACATTTCTATAATTTTATTAAATTCTTCTGTCTACATTTTCAAAGTAAGTATGTGGCCCATCTGTTGCTATCACTCCAAGTAACTTCTTTTTGAAAAATAGTTTCTTTTAATTCATTTCATAAATATTTAGTGGGTACTCTTATATACCAGGTACTGTTCTAGGCATTGAGGATACAATAATAAATAAAACAGATAAAATCTTTGTCCTCCTATAGTTCATATTAAAGCAAGAGAGATCACATTCTCCTGGGAGAGCTTATATTCTATTGAGAAAATGCATTTAAGATGATCTGTTATAAAATTAACACCTGTGTATTCTAGAAGAGTGCCAAGACAAGGAGACGTGGCAGAGGAGATTGACAAGGGCTCCTCTCTGCACAGGGGGACGGCCTGGCTCTTCAAGGCAATGGCTTCAGGAACCAGAATGATGCTGGCAGCAGGTGCTGTTCGTCTGTCAGGTTACTCTTAGGGCCGGAGGAAGGACAGAGCTGCTGTACTTGTGGAGACCAGCTCTGCTCTGGAGCTTCTCCTTCAAGGAGTTTAAGCCCTCCAAAGGCGCCAGAGTCCCCGGACGTTAGAGACCTGTGTGGGCCTTAGTAATGTGACCTTGAGCAGCTCCTCCCTGGGATGACTCTAGTTAGTGAGCGTGCCCCTGATAACCTCCTGAGTTTATAGCTAGAGCCTTCCCCAACATATCCCCTCCTTTTAGAATCCAAATGAAGGTGACGAAACCGACTTAGAGTCGACATACCAGTTCTTCCCTTGTTCCACTCCGGTAAGTTCCCTGGCTCCAGTTCTTCCATGCCCAGCGTGAACTTTGTCCTTGAATCTCTGTATAGGGAAGCTCCTGGCTGGCCAAAGGCCTTAAGCCTGTCTGGCTTGTAATATCCAGGGAAAGCAGGAATGATGAGAGGCCAGTGATGAGCTGGTCTTGGAATGCCTTCCACATCTGGGGTGCAAGGTGTGTACCAGGCCTGATTGTTGGCTGGGCCCTCGATGACAGGCTCTAGCAGGCCTTGCTGTGGTTCGGTTGAACGTAAGTCATGAGAGTGCTTACGTGTTCCTCAAGTTTCTAGTGTCGTAGGAGCTAATCGAGAGTAACCCCAGGGCTGCAAAGTCACCACAGCTGTAGCCTAGAGGAAGAAGTGCTTCTCTAAATAGGAAAGAAGTTTCAAAGGGTTCCTAAAAGAATTCTAGAGAATGAGTTAATAATTAGTGAAATTAGATGGTTATAGGGTTAAGGTGGTGAAAAATCTCAGCAGCTTAGCCCTGATTATAGCTTGCAGAGAATTCAGAGGACTTCATTCCTAGGCGAAAGGAGTTCAAGATGCTCAGTTTTTCTCAATTTTACAGCCCTCAACCTAAAAAGCAGTCATGGGCAATAGATGACTTCATAATGTGCTTTACACCTCAAAATGGGCTCCCTCCTTTTTGAAGCATTAATTCATTTATTTATTACCATATTGCTGGGAACATCTGGCATAAGGAATGCGATTCAGAGGATTAGGGGCTGCTTCTCCCTGTGACAGAGCCTGGAGCCCTAGGCTCTCTGAGACCCAAGACTAGGAGGCTGAGGCATCTGTTTTCCATCTGTAGGCAAAGTAGCGAGTTGAAGAGAAACGGGCATGCTCTGGGTTTGCATTTTACTGATCCAACCAGGTCAGGGCTTAGCCAAGTTACCTGCCCAAGGTCACAGCAGAACTCTCCTGGGTCAGCAAGGAGATACTGTAGCCTCTTCCTTGGTCTCCATCCTACTCCATTAGAGAGGAAAGTTCTAATCCCTTCTGGTACTCCAGGTCTTTATACCAGAAAATAAACAAAAGGATCTCCATATTTATGGAGAAATAACAATAAAATAGAATCAAGGTTTTTAAAAAGTCATCTCTAATCTTACATCTAGAGGTAAATCTTGTTAATATTTTAACATCCTTTCTGCCTTTCTTCTCTGTATATTTTTCATGGTTTAAACCTAGTAAATATACAATGTCGCAGGCTGCTTTTTCTACCTATCATCCCGTGAGTATTTCCCCCATTACTGAAAGCATGGCATATCCAACATTTTAATAATTGCATTGTATTCTATGTATGAAGAATTACTTATTAAGTCACCTATTGTTGGAAATTTAGATTATTTCCAATATTTCTATTCTGAATGATATTTTAATGAGCATTCCTGTATTTCAGTTATTTCCAAGATATGTATATCACCAGAAGTGAATTATTACATGAAATAGCTTCCCAAGGATAGTGTGTGGTAATTCATTTCTCAAGGAAGTCTTTAAAACTCTATTATGGAATAACTATGCCAAGTATTCAAATGAAAGAGTATCTTATTTCATTGTACATTTATTTGGTTGCTGGTGAAGGCAACTGTTCCAGAATTTCATTAGAAATTTGTACTTCCTGTTTTGTTAATTGCTAGATAAGCTGTCTATTAAAGGTAGGTAACAGGATGCACTCTGAGACAAAACTGGTTGGATTTTCCTCTTGGCTCCTCTACTTACTACCTGTTCAGCCTCAGTCTCCTCATCTGCAAAATGGGGAAGATGATAATAATAATACAACTGCTACCTAATAGAGTTGTTGTATTAAATGGGTTAATATCTGCAAAGTGCTTAGAACAGACATATATACATAGTAAGCATTCTGATAGTATCACAACTAGTGATTTTTAGATCTGTATAGGTTAGCTTTTACTGTATCACCAACTATCCCAATACTAAGTTGCTAAAACAGAAAACATTATTTCTCATGTTATCGTGGGTTGTCTGGGCATTTTTTGGATCCCAGCTGACTTGATTGGGACTGGATGATCTAGGACCTCAACTGGAAGAGCTAGGATGCTGGGGATTTTCTCTCCACATGGTCTTCCATCCTTCAGTAGGCTGGCCTAGGCTTGTTCATATAGAGGCATAAGGTTTCCTAAGAGCAAAAAAGGCAATCTCCAAAAGCAAGCACTGTTCATGTGTCTCTAACATTCCATTGACCAGAGCAAATTACAAAACTAAGCTCAGATGCAAGAGGTGGAGAAAAAGGCTTCACTTCTTGTTGGGAAAAGTTGTAAAGCCATATTGCAAAGGGCATGCAAAGAGAGAGAGGAGGGATTTGTGGTCATTTTTTGCAATCTATCACAAAAGCCAATGAAAAAGTAAAGCTAATGGATATAAACTAACTCACTGATTTCAGACATTACTAGGACAAGACTATGTGTGCGTGTGTATATATATACACGAAATATAAATTTTATATGAAAAAATATAAATCTCCATCAGAGGGCTCATTCAGAAAAAAAAAACTGCTTTTGAGAATCAACTTATTCATGAGTGAACACAGCTAATTCTAAAGTTAATAGGACCCTTGTGTGTTCATCCAAGAGCAGAATTTGGCCCACTGTGTATGCCACTTACTGCCTTTATTTACATTATAAATTACCACATTTTATTATGTCTACTCCCATACCATCTCCATTATAGTGTATTATTTTAATATATGTTAAAATGGAATTAGCAATTAAATTACTACACCATTATTCATACAACCTAAAGTGTTTGACCTCAATCTCTAGAAGCAGGGGGATTTGTAATTGACTAAACCTCTATCTATGTGTGTATGGACTCCTTTAATTGTGCATGATATTTTCTTGGTGTTGATGTGGTCAGAAATTCTGCTTTAATTCTATTCATTTCTCATGAGGGAGACTAAGTTCTATCTGGGACATCATTTGAGTCCTCATTTACATGAACAGATTTGAAGATGTGTGCCCCATAGGGTCCCTATACTCCCTTTAAATTCAAGTATCTCCAATGCGTTTTCTTAATTTGTTATATTATATAACTATTGGCAATTTCTACCACATATTCATCAAAAATTAATATGTTCCTTATTATCCTCAAGTAAATAAGTATGTTTCTATTGGAAGCTCTTGTAAAGCAAGATCATACATTTTATGTCCTTGCAATTCTTGTAATGTCAGTCAATTTAATAAGTGCTGAGAGTAGTGCCTGGTGCTGTTAGTTCTTTAGGGTTGCTGTAATAAAGTACACAAACTGGGGTGGCTTAAAACAACAGAAATGTATTGTTTCATAGTTCTAGAGAAAAGAAGTCCCAAATCAAGATGTTGGTAGCATTGAACTCCTTCTGATCACTGTTGGAAAATCCTTCCTTGCCTCTTCCCAGCTTCTAGTAGCTTGCCAACCATCTTTAGCATTCCTTGATTTGCAGCTGCATAACTCCAATCTCTGCCTCCTCATCTCACGAAGTTCTCCTTATGTGTTGTTTCATCTTTACATGGCTGTCTTCTTATAAGGACACAGGTCATATGCACCCAAGTATGATTTCTTCTTAACGAAGTATACCTGCAATGGCCCAATTTCCTAATAAGGTCACATTCTGAGGTACACAATTCAACCCATAACCGTAGATAAAGAACAAATATTTGTGGAATAATCAACAAGCATTGAATTTTGCTAGATAGCATTCTTTATGCATTTCTACTGAGTTTACAAAAGAAGTATTGGCCCAGATAGATGAAGAGGAAAGTACATTATTAGAAAAATGACAAAATAATTTATGACATTTAACTCATTAAAAAAGCCTATAGGAGGGGCGCCTGGGTGGCTCAATGGGTTAAAGCCTCTGCCTTCGGCCCAGGTCATGATCTCAGGGTCCTGGGATGGAGCCCCTCATCGGGCTCCCTGCTCGGCGGTGAGCCTGCTTCCCCCTTTCCCTCTGCCTGCCTCTCTGCCTACTTGTGATCTCTCTCTGTCAAATAAATAAATAGAATCTTTAAAAAAAAAAAAGCTTATAGGAAAATGTTCATACTCATTAGTAGAAAGATATGTAAACTACTATTATGATCATGGGGGTCAGAGATTTTCCTCTAGAATATGGAGAATAATGGCACATTCCTAGGTTTCCTTCATATTTCAGCTTTACTTCCTTAGGGAAATTTGTTCTGATCTTTTCTCATGGGTCATATCTCTCTCCTATAGTTGTTTATGGACCACCATGTACCTTTCTTTGATTAAAAACTTGCTACAATTGTGATTTTTAGATTTATTTGAGTAAATATTTGATTACTGCTTTCACCAGTGGACCTTAAACTCCAAGAACTGTGCTAATTTTCATGTTTTTTAAAAGTCTGCAACACTTAGCATAGTGCTTGATAGCAGGTACTTAATGATGCTTTGTTGATTGAATGAATAAATGAATTAGTGAAATGGGCTAAAGTTTGCCTTTTCATTGGCTCTAGTAGATATCTGTTATTGTATTTATTGTAAATTGTTATATATTTACATGTAATTATATTACAAATATATAATTTATTCCACATTGTTAAAATATTTATTTAATATTGTTAAATAAAACATAAGCAAGATTATAAGGACAATGTTTATTTAGATGAACAAATGTATTGTTTATGTCCTTGCATAAACACTTTGAAGCACTTTACCAGCACAGAGTTGCATACAAATATTTAGTATGTTAATTATCAAGAGTAATTATGTACTTACTGTATGAGCTCTTTCTCTTGGAATAACTTTAAGTAATCCCAATTTAAGTTACTATATATATTTGAAAATTATGATGCTAAATTATTTTAAGATTTATTTATTTACTTGAAAGAGAAAGCATGCGAACAGGGAAAGGGGGAGAGGGAGAGAGAGAGAATCCTTAAGCAGACTCCCCACTGACTGCAGAGCACCATACTGGGCTTGATCCCAGGATCCTGAGGTCACAACGAAAGCTGAAATCGAGAGTCGGATGCTTAACTAACTGAGCCACCCAGGCGCCCCTGATGCTAAATTTTGTATACATATTTTATGTTAGTTTTTAATTTATATTGGCTTATCTTTTCTATATTCAGTCCAGTTTGGTGTTTCCTGTATTCCCTGAAATTAAAATAGTTTGTGTTTTAGACACACAAACCCATACACACACATACACACATCAGGGCCAAAATGACACTAATTATTTCTCTTCAAAACCAAGTAAATCCTATTCTCCTTAGGATTTATAAAATCACCTTCCTAATCCATGCTGCTAAAATGAATTAACTTGCTCTGATATTTTAAAGAATGTCTAATTATTTAATTATCTTCATTATGTGAATAAAGCTTTAGTGAATTCCCTTCCTGGCATCATCATGTTCTTCCTTAGGGCTAAGCTTCATTTGAATGTACAGCAAGTTCACACACACACACACACACACACACACACACACCATAATGATATAATGTTACAAAGCAATTTTAATTAAAACTATTGAGAATACGTTGTTGTTGTATTTTAAAATCATCTTCCTCTGAGAATGATATGAAATGGTGATGTGTATACTCCAGTGGGAGACCCAGCAAATGTTAGCTTTCAGTCATTTTCCTGAGACCATCCAAGAGTTCATCTCCAGTCCCTGGTCGAGCTCTTGTGGGAATAGAAATACCGCACTCTTGGCTTGACATCAGTGCCATTTCCAAATGTTACCATGGTGATCACCTATGCAGCATCACTAACCCTTCTCACAACAGCTCAATTTGAGATTCAAGTTTCACGTTTCCATGATTATGGGAGGGTAATTATTTCATTACTCAAGGGAAGAAGATTTAAGAGGTAAATAGCTCTTCATTAAATCTTAAATGATTCTAGTCTTTTTAGGCCACAGAAATGCCAAATATTAAAGTGATGAAATTCAGAAGAGTAAAACGTGACTGGGAATTGAAAAAAAATTCAATTTTTGCATACTATAGCCATAGGTATTTTTTCTCTAGTGAAAACATCTCACATAAAGTACAAGTATATTGTGTCAATAATTCATGATTTAAAATAATTTTCATGTAAAGTAAATGCAGGGAAATGTTTGCATGTATAGTTGAATAGAAATACCTATAAAAAGAGAGGGATTTTATGAACTGATCTGGTTTGAGAGGAGGTAGTGTCATATTATATGAGGCATACTTTTTTCTACATATCTAAATAAGAATTTTATTGTAAAAGAAAGGATTCTTATTGTGCAGATTATTCTGTTATAAGGCATTATTGTTGCTTTTATTTACTATTGATATTTGAAGATTATGCAGCTGAAAATAAATACTACTAGTATGACATATTTTCAAAGTGTACTTGATTTTATGAAATATCACAGGTCAGCTGTGAATTGAAGATATTTGGAGAGTCCCTTAAACATTAAAATAAGTGGTTGTTTATGCTGCTCAGCCAATGACAGGACAGGGGATTATCGGGATGCGGCTGAACTGTCCAAACCTCAACTCTCTTGGAAGAGACCTTGAAATACTGTATTAGTTCAAAAAGGTTTGGCTGACTTATATTGGATGCTACTTAAGTTATGTCCTCCACAAGACAAAAATTTCTAATCACACTTTGTTCTTTCTAAGGTTTTTTTTACTTTCTTTCTGTCCCTTTTTTTCCTGTGTTGCCTCTCACAAAAAGCCCATTGAAGATTTTAAAAGAGAATTAAAGGTACATGAGAGGTTAACTCCATCTATATGTGACAGAGGGTGTGCAATTCAGTATTAGCGGTTTAATTTTGACCTGCCCGAGATCCTGTAATCATATGACGCACAGACTTAGAGAGCACGAGGGGGAATTCATTCATAATCATTTTCCCAGAGGAAAGAAAATCTGGTTTAAGCCCATTTTCCCCTTTCTTGGTCTTTAGTATTTCCTGACACCGCATTAATTTACCTGTAGTGGTGACAGGTTTCTTTCTTTCTTTCTTTCTTTCTTTCTTTTCTTTCTTTCTTTCTTTCTTTCTTTCTTTCTTTCTTTCTTTCTTTCTTTCTTTCTTTCTTTCTTTCTTTCTTTCTTTCATCAGAAAAAAAAATTAGAACTGATTGTTAGAAGGCTCACTGATTGAGCAATTAATTAATTAAACATTATTCATTCCTACACCTCTGGAGAGGTGGAATGGGAAGGTTAAGAGGTTCAGAGTGGCTGTAGTCTTCAGTTCCTCTGCTTATTATTCATATGCAATCGAGAAACTCATTGAGGGTATTCCGGCTTGCACAGCTCTCAGAAAACAGAGCCTGGAAGGCACAAGCAGTTAACTGTCCACTACCAACAAAAAAGCATGTAAGTCATGGAAAGCATTCAATGGATATTAGGTTTTAAAAAGCTATATCCAATGTTTTAATACAGAGTCCTAAAATTTGTGGACCACGGTTGGGGGATGGGGATCGCAGTTTGGTACGGAATAGGGCAAAAACTTCAACAGAGTGTGTGCTGATGAACCAAGAGTTCTAATGTCCCTCGTCCCTTCTCCGCCCAGACTTTCTCATGCAGTCTTCTCATTCGACTTATGTCTACCTCTCACACTGAACTCCCCGCCTCCAACTCCTGCTCCCCCAATTCCAGGGTCCTATTGAAGGGACATTCAAAAGTCTAATTACTTTTTAAGTAAAGTAATTTAGACATCTTCTATCCAAATATTGTCTGTGTGTGTGTTTGTGTGTGTGTGAGAGAGCCTGAGGGTGGGAACCTGGCTTTCATTAAACAAAAAACACAAAAAGGCCCATGATGTTGTTGGTTTTCAAATAAAAGCTGTTCATTCTTTAAAAGAAATTCCCTCTGCTCTATTGATACAGCCGGGGAAAACGACAGCCTGTTTTTTTTTAAAATAATAGGTTTATCTGCAAATATCTTACGATGTTGTCAATTAGTTCTCAGTAGAGCTGAAAAAAATGTGTTGCCGTTTATCTGATTTGCGGTAAGTCTTTGAGGACACACTACACAGTGTTGCGAATTAGAAACGTAAATGGGTAAGGAGCTCCTGAACAAATAAGCCAAAAAAGCACCAATTTCAGGATTTCTTGTTCCAAGTTCTTTTCAAGGTGCATAAAGTAAATAAAGTAAATTGTGCTACCGTATTAAATTATAATACCGTATTACATTATAATCTTAGTGGCTTAACGCAGCAAAATTCATTTCTCACTAAGGCCAAACCCTCTGTGAGTCTGGGTGACACTTTGGGACAACTGTCCACGTCGTGGTACCTCAGCAGGCTTGGGGCTTTTCCAGGAGCGTTGTGGCAGACAGGGGAAGGGACAGAGTGGAAAACCGAGCACAGGCTTTTATTGGCTCAGCCGGAAAGTCCGTATGTCACTTCCATTCACACGTATTACACAGAACGTTAGCCTAGGTCCCACCCAACAGCCGTAGGCTGGGGCCCAGGGAGGAAGTAAGAACTGGCACTGGGAAGTCCTAGATGAATATCTGGAAAAGAGGAGGAGAATGTATAAGGAAGTGGAGAAATCCCGAGCCCCACAAAGGCATGTCTTTATTCTCATAAACTATCACGGGAGTTTTTACTGCGATAGGCTTCTGTCTGATGGAGCCTCTAATGATATGAAAGAAAGAGCTCCTTGAGAAAGAGAAAACAGCCTGTGCATACGCAATGCTTCATAGCTTGGAGAGAAAAGGGAAGAAGGATGTGACAGTAGTTAAAGGATACCAAAATGTCACACTTTAGAATTAAAAAAAAAATCTGCTAAATAATATAGTGCCTACCAAAGAAAGTAGAGTGAGAGGAGGAACAGCACTATTCATTTAGTTAGTGTGGATTAATGGCTACTATCATGTCTCCTGAGCAGAAGGATTTACTAAAACAACCTCTTAGTTTCATTTTGTGCTAACAACTCTACCAACTACCTTAATTAATTGCCCAAAAACTGTTAATAACCATGTCATCATAGACCATCATGTAAATGAGCTTTAAAAAGTAAAATCTGAAGAGCAATCTTGCCATTCATTTATCTGAACTAATTATAATGTAGGAATAATTCTCACAGCAGGTGAAAACTGAGAAAAAGCATGCTTTTGCAGGAAAGCAAAACATTTTAGATTTTACATCAAAATTTTGGAAGAAACAAAGAGCTTCCTTTTTTGCAAGGCAGAGTATTTTAAGTTTGTTATTTTTGTTACATTCATATTTTTAATGAAGTACTTGTAAAAAATCAAAGAAGACGTGCTTGCTTGGATAGCACATATACTAAAATTGAAATAATAGAGAGAGATTATTAATTTGCCCTCTGTACAAGGATGGCATGCAAATTTGTGAAGCATTCTCTCTCTCTCTCTCTCTCTCTCTCTCTATATATATATATATATATATATATATATATATATATATATATATATTTGCACAAGAAATCCTAAGGCAAAGAAAGTCATTTCTTGATTTTTAATAAAATATCAATGGAGATTTTACTATGATATGCTTCTGTAGAGTTTTGCCTTCATTTTGATTTCAATAAGTGAAAACTTTGGAGGGTGGTATATAGGTTTCCTAATAACCTCATCTAGCTCAACTTCATGTTCCATAAAGCGTTAATATCTTTTGTTAAGAAAAATCATCCAAAACTTGTAAATAAAGCAGAGGATGACTGAATGACTTGTCAATGTCATTGTTTAACAGACCCGTCTGAGAATTAATTTAATTTTAAAGGAGAATACACCTGTATTGACTTAATTATTTACTACTTTATCATTTTTTACTATCTTCTATTTACATGTTAACTGTATGTTTCTAGCTAAGAGAAAAGATGATGCCAAATAATATAATTTTATTTCTCTATAGGATATTACACAGTTTTGCATCTTAGCAAATCCATTTCAGCATTCCTTTGACTGACTATTATTTTCAAAAAATCATTCTGACCCTTTTTTTTTTTT